>CM038143.1:19104397-19659397 GCA_021437245.1 Aegilops speltoides
CTTCAATAAAATATTTCAAAAGCCTGTGGCAACGCACGGGCATTCTACTAGTAGAGAGAAAAGAGAGAAGAGGCCATAAAAATAATCAAGTAAAGTATGAGTATTCCATATTATAACGAAGAAAGATGTCTAATGAAATAGCCAAAAACGGTTAAGCAAGCTAGAACGGCCTCTTCAAGAGAGAAATACATTTCTGTGCAGTGGCGGTCTCTCTCAGCAGTTCAGCTAGCTGTATCCCCGGCCTGCCATTTTATTAATTATTCACAAAAGATCTTACAAAAAAATACAGTAGTAAGTCTAAAGCCACCATTTAGGCGACAACTGTCGCTACTCTTATCCAGCTGGTGAAGGGATGATGATAGTCTGGGCCTAATACCACAGACCTCACAGCCAATTCTAACATCTAAGACCTGATGCCCAACCAAGCAACTTGCCGGGTATGGGGCACACACCGGTCCAGCGTGCTCAGAGGCTACCGCTGCCAACTGCCATCACTCCATCTTCAGAGCTGTACTGACACATCATCCTTGCCCGGTCTAGCTGCCGTCGACGCCACCACGGCGCCCACCAACACTACCTCCCTGCACGCGAACTGCTGAGCACGCCACGGTCGCCACCGGTACACATCAACATCATGCCGCCAAGTACCACCAGCAGACACAGCTCGAAGTCTCTAGAAGATCTGTCGTGCGTAGCACCTGCCGACCAGGCATGACAAAGCGTAGCACCTGTCAGCCAGGCATGACTTGACATCTCCACCGAAGCTCCCTGCAAGGCGAATCCGCTCCACCTCCTGCCTCTATCTTCGAGCGTTGCCCGACAAACCATGCTCCCAAGAGAGAAACGACACCACAGTGCCACCATCGTCCGATCTGGAACACCAGATCCTAGGGTTTCCCCCAGAGCAGTACGAGTGGGTCGATAGTAGTCACACGACGATGCCTTCATCAAGGTAACGGTGCAGAACACCGCCATCGCCCACAGTCGGCTCGGTTTTCACCGCCAACTACGTCTCCCTGACTTGCAGCCGGTACTAGATGAGGGATCCGGAGATCCGAACACCCAACCTCAGGCCGACCACCTCTGCCGGAAGAGATGAGACCACCGCCAGCCGCACCGGTTAGAATAGATCTGACTGGAGGTGCCGCCGACGAGACCACTAGGCCCTCCACGTCGCCGCCGCCGATCTGAAGGCAGATTGCATGCCACCGCAGCCAAGCCGGTCGTCGCTGCCGCCCGAAGGGCCAACCGCTACACCCGCAGCCCGTGACTAGGTCGTCCGCCGCGCCAACACGTCGCTGTCCGAGGACCGGCCGGCCTCCCACCGCCTGCCATAGCCATCCGCCGCGCCGTAGAAACCAGATCGGCCGCGCCACCTGATACGTATCCAACGTATCTATAATTTTGATTGTTCCATGCTATTATATTACCCCTTTTGGATGTTTATGGGCTTTATTTTATACATTTATATCATTTTTGGGACTAACCTACTAACCGGAGGCCCGGCCCATATTGTTGTTTTATTGCCTGTTTTAGTATTTTGAAGAAAAGGAATATCAAATGGAGTCCAAACGGAATGAAACCTTCGGCAGCGTGATTTTTTGGAAGTATATGATCCTGGAGACTTGGAGTTCACGTCAGAATATCCTCGAGGCAGCCACGAGATAGGAGGCGCCCCCCCTGTGGGGCGCGCCCCCTATCTCGTGGGCCCTCGAGCACCTCTCGACCGACTTCTTTCGCCTATATAAGCCTATGTACCCTAAAAACATCGAATATCAAGATAGATCGGGAGTTCCACCGTCGCAAGCCTCTATAGCCACCAAAAACCTCTCGGGAGCCCGTTCCGGCATCCTGCTGGAGGAGAAATCCATCACCGGTGGCCATCTTCATCATCCCGGCGCTATCCATGACGAGGAGGGAGTAGTTCACCCTCGGGGCTGAGGGTATGTACCAGTAGCTATGTTTTTGATCTCTCTCTCTCTCTCTCGTGTTCTCGACTTCACACGATCTTGATGTATCGCAAGCTTTGCTATTATAGTTGGATCTTATGATGTTTCTCCCCCCTCTGCTCTCTTCTGATGAATTGAGTTTCCCTCTTGAAGTTATCTTATCGGATTGAGTCTTTGATTTGAGAACACTTGATGTATGTCTTGCCGTGTTTATCTGTGGTGACAATCGGATATCACGTGCCACTTGATGTATGTTTTGGTGACCAACTTGCGGGTTCCGCCCATCAACCTATGCATACGGGTTGGCACACGTTTTCTTGACTCTCCGGTAGAAACTTTGGGGCACTCTCTGAAGTACTTTGTGTTGGTTGGATGAATCTTAGATTGTGTGATGCATATCATATAATCATACCCACGGATACTTGAGGTGACAATGGAGTATCTAGGTGACATTAGGGTTTTGGTTGATTTGTGTCTTAAGGTGTTATTCTAGTACGAACTCTTTATAGATTGATCCGAAAGAATAGCTTTGAGGTGGTTTCGTACCCTACCATAATCTCTACGTTTGTCCTCCGCTATTAGTGGCTTTGGAATGACTCTTTGTTGCATGTTGAGGGCTTGTTATATGATCTATCTATGTTATTATTGTTGAGAGAACTTGCACTAGTGAAAGTATGAACACTATGCCTTGTTTCCTATCATTGCAATACCCTTTATGCTCACTTTTACCTTTAGTTACCTTGCTATTTTTATTATTTCAGATTACAAATACCTTTATCTACCATCCATATTGTGCTTGTATCACCATCTCTTCGCCGAACTAGTGCACCTATACAATTTACCATTGTATTGGGTGTGTTGGGGACACAAGAGACTTTTTGCTATTTGGTTGCAGGGTTGTTTGAGAGAGACCATCGTCATCCTACGCCTCCCACGGATTGATAAACCTCAGGCATCCACTTGAGGGAATTTTTCTACTGTCCTACAAACCTGTGCACTTGCAGGCCCAACAACGTCTATAAGAAGAAGGTTGTGTAGTAGACATCAAGCTCTTTTCTGGCGCCGTTGCCGGGGAAGTTAGTGCTTGAAGGTATATCTTTAGATCTTGCAATCGAATCCTTTTGTTTCATGTTTTATCACTAGTTTAGTTTATAAAACAAAACTAAAAAAATGGAGTTAAGTTTGTCTCACACGCTTCATCTTTTTAATATCTTTCGTGAGAATGATGAAAAAGAAAATTGTGCTCAAGTGCCAGAAGAAGAAATCTATAGAATGTTTGATACTAATCTTTGAATGATTAGCATGATTGCAATGTTGTTAGTATGAATTCCTTGAATATCCATGATGCTAATGATATGCAAGGCCACAAGCTTGGGGAAGCTATATTTGATGAATATGATATTTTTTGTCCCCCAAGTTTTGATGAGCAAATTTATTATGATGAAAGCATGCCTCCTATTTATGATGATTATATTGATGAAAGTGGGTTTGGAAGAGTGTCAACTTTAAGAAGTAGTGATGATTCCACTATTTTGGAAGAGGTTCCAATTGATTATGAGAACAAAGTTGCTGTCTGTGATGATTATTGTGATCACTTGTATGCTATTAGGAATAATGATAACCATGAAACTTGTCATCATGATTTTAGTTTTCAATTGGATTATGCCTCACATGATAATTATTTTGTTGAGTTTGCTCCCATTACTATTCATGAGAAGAATTTTGCTTATGTGGAGAGTAGTAAATTTTCTATGCTTGTAGATCATGAAAAGAATGCTTTAGGTGCTGGTTATATTGTTGAATTCATTCATGATGCTACTGAAAATTATTATGAGGGAGGAATATATGCTTGTAGGAATTGCAATAATATCAAGTTTCCTCCCTATGTGCTTAAATTCTTGAAGCTATGCTTGTGTTACCTTCCTATGCTAGCTGATTATTGTTCCCATAGGTTGTTTGCTCACAAAGTCCCTATACATAGGAAGTGGGTTAGACTTAAATGTGCTAGTCATATGCTTCATGATGCTCCCGTTACGTCTCAATTCTTATCTTTTGTGTGAGCATCATTGTCATCAACATGCCTAGCTAGAAAGGCATTAAAGAAAAGAACTTGTTGGGAGACAACCCAATATTTATCCTTACTGTTTTTGTGTGTTTACATGATTATGCTACTGTATTAATCATGTTTTATAGCTTTTCTTTTAATAAAGTGCCAAGTAAGACCTTTATGTTAGCTTTCGGTGATAGTTGTGTTGATCCTGCTGAGAATCAGAAACTTTTGCACCCAGTAAATTAGTTTTGTTAATTCACAGAAACGTTCTTATGATCTGATTCTTTTTTCTCTGGATTGGTACACAAATTTCTTAGGACTTCCTAATTTTGTAGGATTTTTGTAGTTCTAGAAGTATAAGTTTGATACAGATTACTACAGACTGTTCTGTTTTTGACAGATTCTGTTTTCTATGTGTTTTTTGCTTATTTTGATGAATCTATGAGTAGTATCGAAGGGTATGAACCATAGATAAGTTTAAATACAGTAGATATTACACCAATATGAATATATAATGAGTTCATTACAGTACCTAAGTGGTGGTTTTATTTTCTTATATTAACGGAGCTTACGAGTTTTCTGTTGAGTTTTGTGTTGTGGAGTTTTCAAGTTTTGGGTAAGGATTCGATGGACTATGGAATAAGGAGTGGTAAGAGCCTAAGCTTGCGGATGCCCAAGGAACCCCAAGGTAATATTTAAGGACAACCAAGAGCCTAAGCTTGGGGATGCCCCGGAAGGCATCCCCTCTTTAGTCTTCGTTCATCGGTAACTTTACTTGGAGCTCTAATTTTATTGCCACATGATATGTGTTTTGCTTGGAGCGTCATTTTCTTTTGTTAGTATTTGCTTGCTGTTATTTGGAATAGTGTCTTGCATCTTTAGTTTCAATAGTAATGTCAAGGATAGCCTTTGCCGCTATTAGTGGCTTTGGAATGACTCTTTGTTGCATGTTGAGGGCTTGTTATATGATCTATCTATGTTATTATTGTTGAGAGAATTTGCACTAGTGAAAGTATGAACCCTATGCCTTGTTTCCTATCATTGCAATATCGTTTACGCTCACTTTTACCTTTAGTTACCTTGCTATTTTTATTATATCAGATTACAAATACCTTTATCTACCATCCATATTGCGCTTATATCACCATCTCTTCGCCGAACTAGTGCACCTATACAATTTACCATTGTATTGGGTGTGTCGGGGACACAAGAGACTTTTTGCTATTTGGTTGCAAGGTTGTTTGAGAGAGATATCTTCATCCTACACATCCCACGGATTGATAAACCTTAGGTCATCCACTTGAGGGAAATTTGCTACTGTCCTACTAACCTGTGCACTTGCAGGCCCAACAACGTCTATAAGAAGAAGGTTGTGTAGTAGACATCACCACCACACGCCTAGGGGCCCTGCACCACCCCGGGGACATCACATGGATGTAAAATCCGCGTTCCCTTATCCTGCCTAGTTCTTTTTAGAATCTAGGCCGGCAGGTTGTGGACAGTTTGCATATAGGTACAGAGAGTGGTCATGACTATTTTAAGCAGAGGTAGCCTTCCCCCTTTAGGTAGAGTGCCCAGCACGCCACCATGTGGAGGCCTAGTTGAAGGGCCAGAGAGCCCAACAAGCAGCAGGCATGCGGCGCTAGGAAGCCAGGAAGGCAGGCTGCAAGGCCGCGGCAGGGGCACGCTAGAAGGCCCATATCCAGGAGGAGGGCGATCCTCAACTTTGGCAAGTCCACAAGCAAGTGTGTTCTCTCCAATAGCTCAGGAGAGGACACGACAGTCATCTACATCAATACGCATGTTGTGTATATTGGATCTCTATTCAGAAAAAGCATTTCAGATAAATCCGGTAAAGAGTAAAGGGCAGTGATGTTTGCATGTCGAGGACCAATTTTTTTAAACGCAAATACGAAGGAGTGTTGGCATCGTGCTATGAACAAATAGATGGGAATGACCCGAGACAACAAGACATGAGAGCTCATGGATCTTCCAAATGGCCATAAAGTCATAGGAAGTGTACAAAGTCACGAAAGATGCTAATTAAGGAAAACTTGGTGAAGTATAAAGCAAGCCTCGTAGTTCAGGGATACATGCAAGAGCCGGGTGTGGATTTTGAAGAAGTGTTCGCTCCAGTTGCAATGATGGAAATCGGTATAGCTAGTTATAGCTCTCGTGGCTCATAAATCTTGGAGGCTACATCACATGGATGTAAAATCCGCGTTCTTGAATCATGAGTGATAAGAAGATATGTTAAGCAACCACCGGGGTACATCAAATTAGAAGAGGAACACAAGTTGTTGAAACTACATAAGGCACTGTACGAGCTTTGTCAAGCTTCGGGGCTGGAACACCAAGCTTGATCGTACATTGATATGTCTTTATTTTGAGAAAAGTCCACTGGAGCACCTACAAGAAGGTGGTCGCATTATCATCCTGTAAACGAGAGCATATTGTGCAATCGCGGCATCTCAAGGGATGTGATTGTGTGTGTGTCTAGAAAGGCTACTCGATGACCTCACGGACAAGGAATCCAAGAAGTGGTTGCCAATGTTGACAAAGAACTTGTGATTTCCTATGTAAGAATCTAGTGCACCATGACATGAGTAAACACATCGATACGAAGTATCACTATAGAATGGAGTACCTAGAAGAAAGAAAAATTGAAGTAAATTAAATTTGCACTGATGACCACCTTATAGATATCCTAACCAAATCTTGAGGACATTCAGAAGTTCGCGGAGATGTGAGGAAGGATCAACGTCCCAACTATGAAGTGAAGTCATCGTGTGATATGGGGTGATTGTTGAAAATACGTTGTGCATAAATGCAAATTATACACGCTTGGACTCGACCATCCCTACTTTGACGAGCTGGTCACTGATCTGGTGCAGGCGCCGGATGGGCGTCTGTGTGGTGGTCCGTGATCAGTCCTTGGCCCAGGCCAAAGCAAGGTCATGGTCGGCGAGGATCCAGTCTGGTGCAATGTCCGAAATTGCGAAGGCAGCCCGTCATGCCGCATTGCGTCAGGCCCGGTGTGTCTGCTCGGCTGCCGCGTTTTCAACAACTGTCGTGTTGTGCGAGGAGTGGAAGTCGTCGTTCCACAGCCGAGATAGTGGAGGAGGTCGCTTCGCACACTGGCGAACAGGCCGTGCACCTTCTTCATCTTTAGGAGGGCACCACTAGCTCCCAGACCGATGGTGCGGCAACGAAGACACCGTCTCCTTTTTGCCACAGAAGACTATGCGGTGAGGAGGCCGCTATAAGGACTGCTCGAGAGTGCTACGTGCCGGCGACATGGGCTCCTCCTTGACCTCCTCCTTCATGCGGTGTCCGATTTCGACATCGTGGAAGCGCTCCAACAGAGGCGAGGGTGGTTCCCCCTTCACCCAGAGGTTGTGCAACGACAAGGCGGTGATGAACCATGCTCATGGCGACAACGCCCGATCAAGAGCGCCATCTGCGTCGTGAACTCCTCGTTCGTGTGCATGGCCTCGGCGAGGAGGGGCCGCTGCTACTGCGCATATTATTTCAAGAAGAACACCACCTCCTCCTTGAACGTGGCCGCCGATGGTGTGGTTGACGCCGATGGGCCCGTGGAGCAAGGATGGCGGCACCACAATCCAGAAGATCATGGGTCTGTGGGCATCCAGAACCACTGGGAGCCACAACCGTACTTCACTGGGAGTGGAGTGCTCATGAGAAGAGAGGACGAGAAGAGAGCCGGCGTTACATGGATTAAACATATAGGGTTTCTGGTGAGGCCACACTGTTTGAACAACTGGATTGGCCGGTGCCACTTCAATGCGCGACGGTCAAAGTAGGCTTCTTGGTCTCTACGTCCACATGCATAGAAGCAGTCTCGGCCAGCGATCCAGTCATGTCGCGTCGCTCAGACCGACATTCATGCCGTCTAGTCGCATCCTCTCTAGAGAGGAAGACCGACATGAATGTGTCTGAGACGTTTCTGAAGCGGGGCACGCGAGTAGGGAATGTGTGTGGGCTAAGGCAGTCAGACACATGCGTGGTGGAGGTCCGAATGCCCACATACGTGCTACGGGTTTGTTTCCGGTTTGTGGGAACTCAGTCGCCCGGACCGGTCCGCGGACGTTTGATGGATTGTGTTGGAGGGTTCAAAGTGCCGTCCGGATGTTTACTGACGGTTTGGGGGACGACATTGGTGATGCCTTTACTAGAAAATAAAATAAAATACTAGTATGGTTCATGAAGTTTGTTGGCATATCTAATCATACATATGTCAAAAATTTAATATCTTATCATTTTCCCATGTTACAATATTATCTGACTTCCCAATATTCATTGTGATTTTCTCCCATGACATTTAATGGCTTACAATAAAAATATCATTATGTACAGAATAGAATCATTTCTATGTTCTCTCATGGCACGTTATTCTCCAACCTCCTTGTCGGAGTAATGGGCCACGGGTAGGCTGACCCAGGACCCAAGATCTTTCAAGACATCGGGGCAGGCCGCGCCCCTCAGCCGAGTCCCAGCTGGCGACCTTCGAGAAGGCCGAGTCCCAGCTGGCGACCTTCGAAGAAGCCGAGTCCTTAGACGGCGACTCTGAAACAAGCCGACTCCGGGCTTGCGACCTTTCAAGGGGCCGACTATGAGAGTCGGCCCGCGACCTTTCACGAAGACCGATGCAGGGTACAGCCCCGACGTGGCTGTCCCCTCAAAACCCACGGGAGGAAGGCATGGCTACAGTGAGCCGCGTCACCAGGAGATCTCCGGTGAGGCGCGGCACTGTTGCCATGCCTCCCCTGACTTCAGCCACAGTGCGCGAGGCACTGTGCCCACGACGGCGGCGTGTACGGCCCAGAGATCGCCGGGCCCCCTGTCAGCGAGAGAGAAGAAAATGGCCGGAGGGCTTGAAGACGGCCCTGCGGGAGTCGCCCCCCCCCCCAGAGTCGGCCGCCTCCCGGCCAGGGCCCCACAAGACATAAACCCGATTGGACGGGGAGTGGCGACAGTGACCGCCTGACAGACGGCGGCACTGTTCCCACGACCCCATGACCGAAGCCTGCGTCATCAGGAGTGCTGCACAAGATTGCTGTCCATGAGACCCGCCAGTCTGCGGGCCCCAGAAGCCGTCAGGGAGGACGGCTGCAAGAGAGACTGACGGCTGGGGGCCGCGCCCAGTCGGATTACCATTGTACCCCCGGGGGGTAGGCCTATATAAACCCCCCGGGACACCCATGCAAAGGGGTCGGCCCTGGATAGGTTTTAGACACACAACAAGCAAGGGAGAGTGCTAGCCTTGCTCCCCCCTGCCTCCCGAAACAGCTCAAGGAGCACTTCTGTATTATCATACCATAGTGATCATGCGGAGACCCCGCAGAGCAGCAGTAGGGGTGTTATCTCCCCGGAGAGCCCCCAAGCTGGGTAAGATTCGCCGGCGTGCATGTTTGCGCCTCATCCCGTTTCCAGGCACCGGCGACGTTCTACTCGCCCCCACCATGATAAGCCACCCGTTGGCATATGTCGCATCAACCCCGACATTTGGCGCCCACCGTGGGCGAGGTGCACCGTCGTCCGGAGATCTCTTCTGGCCGGGAACCCTCTTCCTCCCTGGCGAGCGCAGCCAGCCCGCTTCGCCAGATGGAGTCTGCATCGACACGCTGCGCGGCGCCGAAGCCGCCTGCGCCGCGAGCGGCCTCGCCGAACTCATCGGTGAGGTGCACCTCTCCGACGAGCCTGCGCCGAGCGCAGGCACGGGTGGCCCCGAGAACCTTCTCGCGGGCCTCCTCGACCAACTCCAAGTCGCCGGCGAGCCCGCCATCGACTTGGAGTCCGTAGGCTCCTCCGACCCGATGCTGGTCGACTCCGATGCCGTATCGGTTGATATCTTCCCCACCAACGTGGTGGTCTACGATGAGCCGCTTCCGTACGAGGAGAGCGGCGGAAGCGCCGTCACGGAGGTGCTCGTCATCGGCCACGGCGAGCACTCCGGCGGGAGCGCCCAGGACCCGCTGCCTGCGGCCCTGCAAGACCTGTCCACGCCCATCCCAGGGGACGCGGACGCGGAGATGTTGGAAGAACGCCGCCTTCAGATCATCGAAGGCGCCAGGAAATTGGCGAGCATGAGGCGCTTGTCAGAAGCATGCCAGCGAGATGGATCGTGCGTGGCGCTCGCCGGCTCGACCGCCGAGCCGTCTAGGGGCGGTCCGAGAGCGCGGCGCGGCCGTTGCCGACTTGTTCGGGGCAAAACGCCCCGTGTACGCCACCCCTACGGAGAACATCCGCGCCGCCCAAGCGGCGGCCGAAGAGCTGAAGAACCTCGAAGGTGAAGAGCGTCGAGTGATAACGGAGCGAGTCCAACAGCTCCTCGATGCGGTTGCTGCGCAGAACGCGGCGGGCGGCCGCGCAGACGCGCGGCAGCAGCCGAATGGCGACTTACCCCCTCGCCGAGAGCAAGGTGCAACCTCCCGGACGCCGACTGGCGGAGTTCGCGGAGGGAAAGAGAAGGAGCCGGCTGCCAGTCACAGCCGGACGCGCATCACCATCGAGCGCGACCAAGACAGCCGCCCCAGAGCAGTGGAGCGGCGAGATGATTATCTGCCTCCTCCACCCCGGAGGGAGCGGCGAGTCTCTCCGCCACCTGTTGAACATCCGACTCTCGGAGGTCGCCTTGGCCGCCGAGAGGGGGTCGGAGAGAACGACGCCCGCCACCGGATCGACCGACTCCACAGGTCCCTGGCGTTGGAAGAAGAAGATGAGTTGGGTCCGCCTTGCTTCGGGCCCCGCATCAGAGACGAGCCCTTCCCCAAAGGGTTCACGCTTCCCCGAGATACACCCAAGTACACCGGCTCCGTGAAGCCGGAAGACTGGCTGATAGACTACTCCACAGCCGTCAACATAGCAAACGGCAACAAGCGAGTCGCCGTAAAGTATGTTCCTCTCATGCTCCAGGGCACGGCCCGGACATGGCTGAACAGCCTGAAGCCCCGCAGCATCAATAGCTGGGTCGACTTCACCGAAGCCTTCATTCGCAACTTCACCAGCACGTACAAGCGACCTCCCAAGCCGCGCCAGCTCTCCTTGTGCGTGCAAGGCCCCGAAGAATCAACACGCGACTACCTCACGCGCTGGGGCGAACTCCGAAACTCCTGCGAGGGCGTGCACGAGGTGCAGGCCATCGAGTACTTCATGGCCGGATGCCGAGAGGGCACCCTCCTCAAGCACAAGCTCCTCTGCGACGAGCCCGAAACCCTCGACGAATTGCTAGTCATAGCAGACAAGTACGCCACGGCCGACTCTTCCATGAAGACAGAGATCCAAGTCAATGCGGCTGGCAAAGTGACTCCCCAGGCTCCCAGAACCCCGGCTGGAGAAGCCAACCGGCGACAGCAGCAGAACGACAACAAGCGCAAGGCCCCCCAGCCGACTTCCAACAGTCGGCAGGTCGCGGCAGTAGAAGATCAGCAACCGGAGGGGCAGCCTCCGGCCAAGCGGCAGAAAGGCGGCAAGTCCAACTGGTTACCGGCTTTCTCCTATGAGCAGACTCTGGATGGTCCTTGCAAGTTCCACAGCGGCACAAAGCCGTCAAACCACACCACCAGAAAGTGCCACTGGCTCGCCAGGATCGCCAAGGGAGACGGCCTCGCCCCTCCGCCGCTTGCGGGGCCGTCGCCTCCACCGCCGCCCCAGCAGCCGGCGGCTCGGCCAGTCGGCGCGGTCCAAGACGAGTTCCCAGAAGAGCACGGAGCATACGTAGTGTTCACCAGTCTGGCAGATGATCGGCGCAGCAGGCGCCAACAGCAGCAAGAAGTAAACGCAGTAGCATCAGAAGCTCCTGAGTTCATGCATTGGTCCGAGAAGCCTATCAGCTGGAGTCGGGCAGATCACCCAGAGGTGATGCCGAGTCCGGGCTCCTACGCCTTGGTTCTAGGTGCGACCTTGGCCACTGATAGGCGGGCCGCCCGTTTCTCGCGGGTCCTGATAGACGGAGGCAGCAGCATAAACATCATGTACAAGGATACCATGGAGAAGCTCGGAATCAGGCGGAGGCAGCTGCAGAGCAGCCGCACCGTCTTCCATGGAATCGTACCCGGCCTCTCCTGTTCACCAATTGGCAAGATTCCGATAGACGTCCTCTTCGGAGACAAAGATCATTTCCGCCGAGAGCTAGTCTGGTTCGAGGTGGTGGACTTGGAGAGCCCGTACCACGCGCTGCTTGGTCGGCCAGCTTTGGCCAACTTCATGGCGGTTCCCCACTACGCCTACCTCAAGATGAAGATGCTGAGTTCCACGGGGATCCTGACCATCGCAGGCGACTACAAGAATTCGTCCGCCTGCGCGGCCGAGAGCAGTCGGCTGGCCGAGTCACTGGTGATCGCAGCCGAGAAGCGGCTCCTTGACCGTGTCGTGGCGATGGCAGGGAAGCAGCCGGAGATGTCGCCTGACCGCAAGGAGTCGGAAGCAGAAGGATCATTCAAGCCGGCTAAAGAAACCAAGAAGATACCCTTGGACCCGGAGCACCTAGAGAGGTACGCTGTCATCGGCACAGGCCTTGACAGCAAATAGGAAGGCGAGCTCGTCGATTTCCTCCGTGAGAATCGGGACATCTTCGCATGGTCCCCCAAGGACATGCCGGGTGTGCCGACGGAATTCGCCGAGCACAAGCTACACGTCAGGCCGGATGTAAAGCCCGTCAGGCAGCCCTTGCGCCGCCTGTCAGAAGAGAAGAGAAGAGTTGTGGGAGAAGAAATAGCCCGGCTCCTGGCAGCCGGATTCATCATGGAAGTGTTTTTTCCGGAGTGGTTAGCAAACCCAGTACTGGTATTGAAGAAGAATAAGCAGTGGCGGATGTGCACAGACTACACCAGCCTCAACAAAGCCTGCCCGAAGGACCCGTTTGCTCTGCCAAGGATCGATCAGGTGATAGACTCCACAACCGGATGCGAGCTGTTGAGTTTCCTAGACGCCTACTCAGGATATCACCAGATCAAGCTGGACCCACACTACTGGAATCTGGCACTTTGCCATCTGCCATGGCAGATGGCAAAGGCATGGTCGGCGGATGGCAAAGGCTTTGCCATCCGCCAACAGATGGCAAACAATGTCGTCCAAACCTGCGGTAAAGGCTTCTTTGTCGTCTGGCTGGCTGATGGCAAGAGCTTAGGCTTTGCCATCTGCTAGCAGATGGCAAAGCCTCTTAACGGGTTAGCCCGTTAGAAGGCTAACACATACTTTGCCATCTGCCGCCAGATGGCAAAGGTCTGAGTCTTTGCCATCTGCCAGCAGATGGCAAAGGCTGCATGCTTTGCCGTCTGCCAGCAGATGGCAAAGAGGTTTGCCATCTGCTGTCAGATGGCAAAGAGCCCAAATAGGCCAGCCCAAATGTTACATGTAGATGACACGTGGCCTCTTTGCCATCTGCCAGCTGATGGCAAAGCTCTTTGCCATCTGCCAGCAGATGGCAAAGTGACTATATTGCCCCATTTAATTTTGTTTTTTCTTATATCAATTCATTTTCATAGAAATTAAACACAAATATATTTATATGACCAATATAGCATATTCAACACATATTACCAATAGTCATGAACACATATGTATCCAACACATGTTACCAATAGTAGCAAGTTTCATCCGTACACATAGTTTCATCAATATTACACAGTTTCATCCATAGGTAGCAAGTTTCACAAGGTCAAAACAAAAACTCGACCATAACAAGGACCATAACATAGTCGTTGGCCCAACTCGGCTGCACCACACCGAGGCACTGTTGTTCCATCGAGCTCGACCATGTGCGGGGCTTCGTCATCGTCATGGAGGTCCCGGTGGTCGTCCTGGTCCCTGGAAAGTGCACCTTATTATTTCATTTCAGAGAAAGCGTGAAACACGAATGGCATGTATGTAGATCCCCAGGACAAGCAAACTTAGCTAGTAAATATGAACAAGGACTACTATAGCATAGGATGTAAGTACTGGTGACTACTAGACCTATATTAAAAGTAAACAGAACTAGCTCGGATAACAACTCTATAGCACTAATGTTGATGCATTCAAGTTACTACCATTCAAGTATGCATACATATCATAATGTTCCAAGTATGCATACATATCATACACATCAGTGACGTTAATTTGTTCATAAGATTCATAACACTAAGTGCCAAATCCATTGATTTGTATAAGAAGGTGCCATATCCATTAATACACATGCAAAGGCAAAGAGTGCTACTGAAATTAACAGTACGTGCTTCATCAAATTTTCTTAATTAACAGTGCCAAGTTAATAAGTGCCTTGCTTGTGTAGATCCATTAATTCATGTTAATCAGGAAACAATGCACCCAAATCACAAAATCAAAACACGCAATGTTAAAATACATGGACAAAGTGCAAACAGATGATATGATTTTCTTGAACTGTGCAAGCAGCATCACAGATAACTCTTATGAACATATGAACCTGTGCCAAATACAATATATGAATAAAGTGCGAAGCAACATCATGGGCAAAAATTATAAAAAAACATGGTGGAATAGAGGGGATGGGGAGAAGCAAAGCCTCACTGGATGTTAAGGAGGAGCACGAGGAAGTGGTGCCGCAGGCCCCGCACTGACGGCGGGCGGGCAGGCGGCCTCCAGGCCAGGGGGTTGCCGGTGAGATCCAGGAGGATGGTCAGGTCGCCGTCGGGCGTCGCCCTGCTCCCTCCTCTTCTCTTGCCCTGCTCATTCCATCCTCGTCTGGGAGGCCGAGGACGCGTTGATCATGGTCATGGCGGTTGACGGTCCAGATCTGGAAAAAGGTAAGAGAGGTGAGGGAAATTGGAAGCTCAAACAAACAGTTTTTCCCCTTTAATTAAATTTTGTTGTCACTCCAAAACTTCTTAGTTGGTACCCTCCTGTGATGCTAAATCAGCAACTAACCTTTTTTCAGAGTAGTGAACCTATCTAATAAATATAAAACTGTAACAGGGAAGCTTTAACAACAGAGTAGCTGAGGCTTAGAATTTACTGAAGATGATCAACCAACGTTTACGAGTCGAAGAGTCGACGAGTCGTTCCAAGGTTAAGACTCATAGACTAGTCTAGACTAGTCTAGACTAGTGCGAGACTAGTCGACATGGTACTGTACCATGAACTTACAGTACATAACTAACAATATGTAGTAGTAGTAGTATGTAGTATTACACTATATAAGTATACAAGTATAGTATACAATACAATATCCGGTGTTGTAGACATTGTAGCTCAGACCTCAGGACCTGGAAATTGAAACACACCCAGTCTAGCAGCACCAGCAACCAGCAGCAAGCAGGGCAGCACCACCAAGCAGCAGCAAGCAGAGCAGCACCAACAGCAAGCAGAGCAGCACCAGCAAGCAGCAGCAAGCAGAACAGCACCAACAGCAAGCAGAGCAGCACGAGCAGTCCTCCAGCAACGAGGCAGAGCAACACCAGCAGCAAGCCAAGAAGAAAGAGGAGGAGAGGAAAGAAAAGATTAGGTCTCGTCTCATGCGGGATGAGCCATCGTATTTATACTCCCCCAGTTTTTTGAGTCGTTCGACTCGAACATGTCGACTAGTCCAGACTAGTCGTCGACTAGTCGATGACTGGCTCGACTCATATTTGTAGTCTACACGAGAAACCGAGTCGACAGCCACTTTGCGACTCATAGACTAGTCGAGCGACTAGTCTAGACTAGTCGTTCGACTCGTAATCGTTGTGATCAACAACAGAATGTATTTGACAGAGCAAGTAGAAACTACAGAGTAATGCTTCAGTAACCACACGTTTGTCTCTGTTTCCTTGCAAGAACAGTGCAAGTAGAAACTTCTTTTTTGCCTTCATTACCTCACAGATTCAAATACAAAGGTAGGCACCCTGACTCGATGTTAACCACAACATGCCTCCTCACAACACAAGCAAAACCAACTCATCGGACCTGCAATCACGATAACAACATATCATTCAGAGTTCAAACCGAGTAAACAAACATAAGCAGCAGGCACTAGGGCATCCAAAGTTTAACTATGTCAAGAGCTAAAAACAATCAGCACGCCATATATGGCAATCTGCAAGAGCTAAAACAACAGCCAAATAGAGAGACCAAGCCTTTCTCCCTTACAAGACAGTGTCGTAAAATGACCAAGAACAAATACCATCTGATTCCAAAATAAAGATGTGAGAGTCTACATCAATTAGAAATTCAAAGTGAACATTTTATCAACTTGTAAGACTGCTAACCTACGTGTTACCCCTCTGGTTAGATGCTAATCAAAGATTCTAATAAAGTTATCTGATAAGCTGCAAAACAATAGAATTCATCTTATAGAGCTGAAGTTCTTAAATATCTAACTTTAGCTAATTTTCTGGAAGCAACAATCATGTGTGTGCTTAGCACAAAGCCCCATGTAAAAAAAGGGAGCTATAATCATGTGTGCATCGTTTGTATTTGGTGAAGGGAGCTATAATCATCCTTATAGAAGAACGATTCCAAATTCAGTGTTCAGAAATAGTCTCTTACCTGAAATCTCAAGATGGATAAAAAATAAATTCGTTCTTTCTCAAGTAGTTTTCTTGTATGCATACGAACCCGCTACAGCAGAATGAATGATTACATTTTATTGCTGCATGTACAACGGTCTGCAGGCTCTTGCCATCTCTCACGCAGTCATCCCCCAAACATATTATTACAGTGATTACTTCATCACGAATATATGTGCTCCATATAATCAGCACAACATCAGGGAGTCCGAGGCTGGTTCAGAAATTCTGCTCCAACTCCATCATGCAACCCAGGTGCAAAAGAACAAAATATTTTCTTAGGTGAGCTTCCATCGAGCACCTAGCAGCCAATTCAGAGTAAGCCATGAGAACATAGCAACTAACTAAATCAGAGAAAACCATGGGAGGCGTGGCCTGTCAATCTACTCCTACAGGGAAAGTTAACATGACTGATGCAAGAAGAAAAGTGCACTTCAGAGCAACAATCTAGCGGCAAGGAAAAACCTGACACAATCAATTAATACACAATAGCCACCTGACGTAGAGGCTATGCATACTGCTTGATCTAAGAACGGTACCTAAGTAAACTGATTGCAAGGGCACAGACTGAACCTTTTGACATCACCAATATAATGGGTTCATCTAGCCGATGCCAATAGAATCATCTGAAAACTGAATTGGGATATACCTTGAGGATGATGGAGGGATATATGTTGGTGGATGTTAATGTTCGTGTGGATAAGAAAGAACAGTCCCTCTAGACATAACTCTGTAGGCGTGATGAAGGAGATATGATTGAGTGATGGCTTCAATTTTCTAAGTTCTGATGGTAGGAATCAATCTAATCCACTGCCTTCAATTTGATAATTATGGATGGATACATGATGAGCTGAAAGGTCTGTAGAACAATGCATGAGCACACGCACACATGCCGCCATCGTTTCCGAGCGTCCATGTGCTGCCTGCACGCTGACGCACTGCGGCCGCCTTTGGCGTACACCATGCCACCTCCAGCATCAAAGAACAGCACATAAACGGATATTAGCTGGTTAGCATGGGCTGATTGATCTTCAATTCCAGGCACTGTACATAAGTTAACATCACGCAGCTCTTACCTCTGTTCTCAAACCAAGCTCACGTGGGGAAGGAGATCTGCGATCAGGTTTGTACCTCTTTCCTCAAACCCAGCTCTCGTGGGGAAGGGGGTCTGGGATTTGGTACCGTACCGTATGTATAGAGGATGGGGTCAGTGGACGACGGATCTGGTGACGAAGCAGCCCGGTGGGAAGGGAATCCGGAGGAAAACGATGCCCTCCGCCAGCCTATGTATGCATCTGGACCGAGACGCGCCCGACCGATACCGATGCCGCGGGAAGGGGGCGGCACCGTGGCCTGGCTCGGTGGAGGGGCGGGCTGCGGTGGCGGGGAGGGCCGCGGGGCACGCCATGGTGGCAGGAGGGGCAGCGGTGGCGAGGTGGCGCCAGCTGCCTGAAACGATGCTGGGGCGGGCTGCGGTGGCGGGAGGGGCGGGCGGGCGGCGGTCTTGGGCGTCGTCCGGCGGTGAAGCCTGGGTGCGGTGGTGGGTGGGGTTTTTTTAGACAACGGTGGTGTGGGTGGGTGAGGTGGGGGGAGAGAGAGGGGTGGGGCCGGGCTGGGAGAGAGGGGAGGAGAATTATTTTTTAGAAGAAGAGAGGGGAGGAGATAGTCCGACCTCTTTGCCATCAGCCAGCGGATGGCAAAGGCCCATATCTTTGCCATCAGCCAGCGGCTGGCAGATGGCAAAGAGGTGGGGCTACTGGGCCGTTACAGCGCCGTCATTCATTGGGCCCCACCCACTTCTTTGCCATCTGTCAACAAACGGAAAAGATTCTTTGCCATCTGCTGGCAGATGGCAAAGAGGTGGGTTGACACGCCGTTACAGCACTGGACCCCTACCCACCTCTTTGCCATCTGCTAGCAGATGGCAAAGATTATTTGCCATCCACTAGCAGATGGCAAAGAATTGGCTGATGGCAACCATGTTCTTTGCCGTCTGTCAGTTCTTTGCCATCTGTTTTTTATAAGCAGATGGCAAAGACGTTCTTTGCCATCAGCTGGCAGATGGCAAAGAGCTGGCTGATGGCAAATTCCCAGTTTCCAGTAGTGCCAGCAGACAGACTGAAGACCGCATTCATCACGCCATTTGGAGCCTTCTGCTACCTGACGATGACGTTCGGCTTAAGAAATGCCGGCGCCACCTTTCAGCGTTGCATGCAGAAGTGCCTCCTCAAGCAACTCGGCAGAAACGCCCACGTCTATGTGGACGATGTGGTGGTAAAGACAGAAAAGCGTGTGACGCTGCTGGAAGACCTCAAAGAGACCTTCGAAAATCTGCGCCGGTTTCAGATCAAGCTCAATCCTGAGAAGTGCGTGTTCGGAGTCCCAGTCGGCCAGCTCCTCGGTTTTTTGGTCTCCGAACGCGGCATAGAGTGCAACCCTGTGAAGATCAAGGCCATTGAGAGAATGGAGGTACCCAGCCGACTGTTGGACTTGCAGAAGTTCACCGGCTGCCTGGCGTCCATCAGCCGATTCATCAGTCGGCTGGGTGAGAAAGCTCTGCCTTTGTATCAACTGATGAAGAAGACCACCTTTTTTGAGTGGAACCACAAGGCAGATGAGGCATTTCTCCAACTGAAGAAGATGCTGGCGACTCCCCCTGTGCTGGCGGCTCCGACTCCCAAAGAGCCCATGCTCTTGTACATCGCCGCCACCAGCCGGGTAGTCAAGATATCATTGTAGTCGAACGCAAGGAGGAATGCAAGGCGCTCCCGGTCCAGAGACCAGTGTATTACCTGAGCGAGGTACTGTCGACCTCCAAGCAGAACTACCCTCACTACCAGAAGATGTGCTACGGCGTGGTTTCGCCACCAAGAAGCTGAAGCCCTACTTTCAGGAGCATCCAATCACTGTGGTCTGCACCGCTCCACTCGCCGAGATCATCGGAAGCCGAGACGCCTCCGGCCGAGTGGCCAAGTGGGCTATCGATCTAGCCCCTTACACCATCTACTACCAGCCTCGCACCGCCATCAAGTCGCAGGCGTTGGCCGACTTCCTCGTCGACTGGGCCGAGACCCAGTATCTGCCGCCAGCGCCCGACTCTACTCATTGGCGACTGCACTTCGACGGCTCCAAGATGCGCACCGCCTCGGGGCCGGCGTCGTCCTCACCTCCCCCAAGGGCGACAAGCTCAAGTACATGCTGCAAATCCACTTCGCCGCCTCCAACAACGTCGCCCGAACACGGCGCTCATCCACGGCCCGGCTTGCCAAGAACTCGGCATTCGCGGGTCCTGTGCTATGGCGACTCCGACTTGGTGGTTCAGCAATCATCTGGCGACTGGGACGCCAAGGATGCAAACATGGCGAGCTACCGCTTCCTGGTGCAACAACTCAGCGGATATTTTGAGGGGTGCGAATTCCTTCACGTGCCGAGAAACGACAGCGATCAAGCAGACGCCTTGGCACGAGTCGGTTCCACTCGCCAGGCAATTCCTTCCGGCGTCGCCCTTCAGCGCCTCCTCAAGCCGTCTATCAAGCCTTCACCAGAATCCGACTCCATCTTCGTGCCGGCTCCGCCAAAGATAGTCGGATCCGACTCCAAGGCCCCAGCAAGCGACCTCAAGAAAGCCACAGTCGGCCCAGGGACTGCGCCAGTCGGCCCGAGGACTTCAGAGCTCAGCCCGGGGACTGCGCCAGTCGGCCCGGGGACTTCCAAGCCCGGCCCAGGGACTGCACCAGTCGGCCCGGGGGCTGCTCCAGTCGGCCCAGAGACTCCCTCAGTCCAGCAAGCGGCGGCAGTGTCCAACCCGCCGCCCCCCAGCCCAGCCACCCTTGTCCAAGTCGCTGTGGTAGCAGTTGACGAGATAGCAGCACCTTCATGGGTGCAGCCCATCCTCAAGTTTCTAGTAAACAAGGAGTTACCAGCAGACGAGACCCTGGCTCGGCAAGTACAATGTCGAGCAGCAGCCTACACCATAGTCAACAGAGAGCTAGTCAGGCGCAGTGTCACTAGTGTCCACCAGCGCTGCGTAGAGTCAGAGCAAGGCCAAGCAATCCTCAGAGACATCCATCAGGGCGAGTGTGGCCACCATGCGGCTTCAAGGGCGCTCGTGGCCAAAGCCTTTCAGCACGCTTTCTTCTGGCCGACTGCCCTGGAAGAAGCTAAAGAACTAGTCAAGAAATGCAAGGGGTTCCAGATGTTCCGCTCCAAGCCCCTTCAGCTGGCTTCCGTGCTGAAGACAATCCCCATTGCCTGGCCCTTCGCAGTTTGGGGCCTGGACATGGTGGGACCATTCAAGACGGCCCGAGGCGGCCTAACTCATTTGCTTGTCGCAGTGGACAAGTTCACCAAGTGGGTGGAAGCAAAGCCCATTAAGAAATTAAACGGGCCCACAGCAGTGACCTTCATTGCCGACATCACAGTGCGGTATGGCATACCGCACAGCATTATCACAGACAACGGCACCAACTTCGCCAAAGGCGCCACGCCCGTTCGCGACGCAGGCATCCGATCGGACTTAGCGTCCGTTGCCCATCCGCAGATCAAACGGCCAGGTGGAACGAGCCAACGACCTCATCCTGTCCGGCATCAAGCCTCGATTGGTCGAACCACTCGAGCGCTCGGCCAGCTGCTGGGTCGAAGAGCTGCCTGCCGTCCTCTGGAGTCTGCGCACGACCCCAAACAAGTCAACCGGCTTCACGCCCTTCTTCCTCGTCTACGGTGCCGAAGCCGTCATTCCGACGGATATACAGTTCGACTCTCCGCGAGTCTCCATGTACACCGAAGAGGAGGCTGAAGAAGCACGTCAGGACGGTGTCGATCTGCTGGAAGAGGGCCGACTGTTGGCACTCAGTCGGTCCGGCGTCTACCAGCAGAGTCTGCGCCGATACTATAATCGCAAGGTCAAGCCAAGATCATTCCAAGAGGGCGACCTTGTGCTCCGGCTGATTCAGAGAACAGTCGGCCAGCACAAGTTGTCGGCGCCTTGGGAAGGTCCCTTCATCATCAGCAAGGTGCTAGGGAACGACGCCTACTATTTGATCGACGCTCAGAAGCCTCGAGCACGCAAGAGGGACGACTCCGGCAAGGAAACAGAGCGCCCATGGAACGCGAACCTTCTTCGAAGATTTTACAGTTGATGCAGTATGTATCGCGCTACCCTCTTTTGTATTAAGTACTAAGACCTTAGGCCCCCCGGGACGAGCTCGGGGACTGCCTTTTTGATTACCTGTATGATATGGATTGCGCTTCCGAATATGCTTTTCCCTTTTTATCATACTGTCTGGCACCGGGTCCGACTAGTCGAGCCGGGGACTCGCCGTCTTGCGCTATGAAACGCTCCCTGAAGTCAGACAAGTAATGTGCTGCGCTCAAAGCCGTCTCCTGCTGAAAGCCGCAGCTCGCAGAGCGACTGTCGGTAAGAAGGGGACAGGAAAGAACGAGCGTACACATGAAAAACGGCTAAGGACTCAAGAGCAACGCATAGCCCAAGCCGGCTACCAGCCTCCCCTCGCCGAGCCGACTCACGAGCAGTCGGCTCGCCGTCTCGATTTTTATCAAAGATAACCGACTCTCGATAGTCGGCCTGATTGGTTTCTAGCCAACTTGCTTAGATATTCTAGACGACTAAGTACTTGCCTCCCTAAAAGTAGCTAAGCACTTGACCCGGCGGCAGTCCGCAGAGCGGCTGCCCAGTCGGCAAGGCGGCAACCGAAGGAAGGTGGCAAAGGAAAAAGTCTAAAGAACGAAAGCAAGGAAAGGCGGAAATTAGATAAAATATTTACACAAGGCCCTTGGCCGAATACACCCCGCGGGTGGAATTGTTCGAAACTGACAAGTTTTTAAAAGAACAAAAGAGACAGGTAAAACTGAAGCGCTCTAGGGAGCGGCCTCCGGAGCTGGAGGGCCGGAGGTGGCGGCGGTGTCGGACGTCGGGGCAGTCGGCTGGGCGGTCTCGGCTTGGTCGCCTGCTTCGTCCTCTAGCACCTCCTCCTCGCTTCCGTCCTCCGACTCGTCCTCCTCCTCGGCACTAGAGCCAATCACCTCCGCCGAGTCCTCCTCATACTCCGGGTGCATCCCGAACCACTCCGGCGGCACCTCCTCGCCGCCTTCGGTCCGCTCAGGCACAAAGACACTGGTGTCCGTGTACTCGGCGATGGCCGCTGCGCGCTCGGCAAGGGCGCCGTCTACGGCCTCCAACTCGGTGCAGGCCTCGACCGGACGCGCCAGACGGTCCAGTCCAGCCAGATACCACCTTTGACGAACTCCAAGGCTCGGCGTGCTCCGGCCCGAGCCGAGGAGCCCCTCCAAGCCTCAAAGCGTCCGATGGCGACCTCCAGCCAGTCGGCCGTCCGGCTGGAGGCCAGCAGAGTCGGCACCTCCGGCCACAGGGCGGCAACCACTTGGGCGCCGGCACGCTGAAGACGGCGCAGCAGACGATGGCGGGGCGAAGACGAACCTCGATGCTCGAAGTTGCTCGTTGATGGTGCAGGGGCGTTGGCGGCAATCACCTCGCCGCCGCCTCCGCTCCTCCCGAGCCGCCTCGATGGCTCGAGGGCGGCTTGCTAGTGGCCAGGAAAGAAGTCTGCCAAGACAAGAAAGAAGACAGTCAGGAAAACCAGAAAACAGCCCGACACAGAGTCGGAAGACCAAAGAAGAGAAACCAAGAGTTACCATCGACGATGTCCTCGAGCTCGTGATAGCCGGAGGTCAGCATCGCCTCTCGGCCGGTCCAGGCGGACCGCTCCATCTCGAACTCGGCTAGGAGGGCACCCTCCCGCGACTTGGCGTCTTCCTGCGCCTTCCGGAGCTGCTCCTTCTGTTCGGCCAGCTGCGTCGCCAGCAGGTCGCGCTCTTGGATGAGCTTGTCGCACTCCTCCTCCTCCTTGGCGCGACTGGCGGTGTTGGCCTCGCCCAGCTGCTCCTGGAGGGCGGCGTTGGCGCCTGAAGTTCGAGGAAAAAAGACAAGCGTCATCGATAAGGAAGGTCGCCGGAGATCCGCCCGACCGCCGGCGATCGGCCGAATCTCGAGGACTATGACAACTGTGGCGCGCCAGCGCCTCATGAGAAAGATAGAAGGAAGGTCGCCGCGGAGATCCGGCCCGACTTTCGGCGATCGGCCCGAATCTTGGGGACTACAGCCCGCGGAGTGCGCCAACCCCAGAAAGAAGGAAGAATTGGCTCACCTCGACTTTCCGTCAGATCGGCGGTCCGCTTCCTCAGCTCTTCAACGTTGCGGTTGAAGGTAGTGGCGCGAAGATTGTGGTATTCCTGCAAGGCCGGCAAAGTAAAAGTTAGCCTTCGGAGCTCGCTAGAAGGAGTTCCGAGTCGCCTGCTTGGCAGCCGACCCCGAACTCGGGGACTACACCCAGTGGGTGCGCTAGCGCGCCCCCATAGAAGAAGACAAAAATCAAAAAGGAGAAACGAAACATACCCGGACGGAGGTCCACAGGGCCAGATGCGCTTTGGTGTAGAGTTGGAGGGAGAGAGCCGTGGCTCGAGGCGAAGGAGGAAGGAAGGGCAGGGGAGCGGGGGAGTGCGTGCGCGTACATTGCCGCCCGCTCCCTCCCGCCTACTTATAGCCCCACGGGCTGAGAAGCCGAGGGGGCGACGTGGGGATTAACTGCGCCCGCGGCCCTACGCCGCCCACGATCAACCCCCACACGAAGTTACTGCGCGCAGTAACGACGTGGGGATACCAACCGCCCTCAGCCACAGCGGATCCGCTCGGGAGCCGAGGCGCGGTAGTGGCGGGCCCCACCTGACGGCCCGTCCCGTCGCGCGCGTGGGCAGGCAGACTATCGCCTCCACGTGGCACCGTGCGATAAGACCACCTCAATAACGGCAGGGAAGCGTAGCCGATACGCTGCCAGTTTCCCGCCGCGGCCTGCGAAGCAGCGGCCCCTCGCGGAGCCATTCCGGCTTCTGCGAGGCGGCCCGAAGGAACAGCGGCCGAGTCTCAGAGTCGGCGCTGCGAAGATTGAAACTGCCGAAGCCCACAAGGCGGCACCCGCTGGGCTTCGCCAGCTTCGGGGACTACTGTCGGAGTAATGGGCCACGGGTAGGCTGACCCGGGACCCAAGATCTTTCAAGACATCGGGCAGGCGCGCCTCGGCCGAGTCCCACCGGCGACCTTCGAGAAGGCCGAGTCGGTGGCGACCTTCGAGAAGGCCGAGTCCCAGCTGGCGACCTTCGAAGAAGCCGAGTCCTTAGACGGCGACTCCGAAACAAGCCGACTCCGGGCTTGCGACCTTTCAAGGGGCCGACTATGAGAGTCGGCCCGCGACCTTTCACGAAGACCGATGCAGGGTACAGCCCCGACATGGCTGTCCCCTCAAAACCCACGGGAGGAAGGCATGGCTCTGATGAGCCGCGTCACGGAGATCTCCGGTGAGGCGCGCATCTGTGCCATGCCTCCTCGACTTCAGCCACAGTCGCGAGCCTTTGTGCCCACGACGGCGGCGTGTACGGCCCGAGATCACCAGGCCCCTGTCGTGAGAGAGAAGAAATGGCGGAGGGCTCGAAGACGACCTGCGTCGTCGCCCCAGTCGGCCGCCTCCGGCCAGGCCCCACAAGCCATAAACCCGATTAGGCGGGAGTGGCGGCAGTGACCGCTGGCGACGGCGGCACTGTTCCCACGACCCCATGACCGAAGCTGCGTCATCGAGTGCTGCCAAGATTGCTCTGCTGTCCATGAGACCCGCCATCTGCGGGCCCCGAAGCCGGCGGGGAGGGCGGCTGCAAGAGAGATCGACGGTTGGGGCGCGCCCGATCGGATTACCATTGTACCCCGAGTAGGCCTATAAACCCCCCGGGGCACCCATGCAAAGGGGTCGGCCCTGGATAGGTTTTAGACACACAACAAGCAAGGGAGAGAGCTAGCCTTGCTCCCCCTGCCTCCCGAAACAGCTCAAGGAGCACTTCTGTATTATCATACCATAGTGATCATGCGGAGACCCCGAGCAGCGATGAGGTGTTATCTCCCGGAGAGCCCCAAGCTGGGTAAGATTCGCCGGCGTGCATGTTTGCGCCTCATCCCGTTTCCAGGCACCGGCGACGTTCTACTCGCCCCCACCTTGATAAGCCACCCGTTGGCATATGTCGCATTCAACCCCCGGCACTCCTTCTATTTCCATTTAAATTGCGGCATTTAATGGCGTCAATCACTTAATTAGGTTGGGAATATAATGATTTTGTTTTACATAAATGCTCCATGTATGGTAGTAATATTTTGTGCAATTATGAGCGGTGGGTAACCTATTACCTCTCCTTGATGACATATTACCTAATTGGGGGTTAATAGGTCGTCAAGTTCAATCTAAGCCCTTGGATACAAAATAATGAACGACCGATAATAGTTGGGACCATCTTAAAATTTCCCGCTTTATAATAAGTGCATCCACATATCAACTTCTGTTTAGAATTTTTAAGTGCTAGTGAAGTTCAATGTTAAGTGCTAGTACAGAAGTTTAGTTTTTCCTTTTATAATTGATTCAGTTATTTGGCTTGTAATTTTGTACTCCCACTTCTTGCAAAAATATGCAATTCGGACACTTTTCGACTTTTAGTGCTTCGCTACTGCTATTCGTATCGCTGGATCGCTGAAAACGCATAGTCGGACTTTTTTTTTTTGCTTCAAATGAGTTATGGCCATTGGATATGGAATGGAGAACACATGAGAAGAGGCCCCCGCCAAAAAAAAAGATGAGAAGGGGCAAGTGACAGAATGGCTTGACAGAGGCATGTCGCTGATCTCAGTCTGTCGACGGGAGGAGAACTAGACCGGCGACTGGGATATTTTAAGAAAGATATATCTTTCTTCGTAGGATCAAGGGAAAAAATGAGAAAGATGATTTCACTATATTTCTTACTCAGGACCTGGCCCTGCCACAAGAATACTTTTTTTATGAGACTTTTTACGGTACATCATACTACTCGTTATAACGGGTAGTATTAAGTTAATCCAACGATTAACATGAGTCCATAAGATTTTCTATTAGGGGTAGAGTTGTCTTTTCCCAGGTTCAACAATAACGATTCATCTAATTAATTAAAATATGTTTCATCTAATTAATCACAGCCGATGCCTCTGCAGGCCACCGTCCCCAAAATATCAGCCAGCCCAACGTCGGCAATAATCACCGGACGCAGCCTGCAGTCGCCACCCCCAGATCAAATTAAAATATGTTTCCTGACTGTGCCTGTAGACCGCGGCCTTCGAGAACTCCGCCATCCCAAACAGCTGCCGCCGCCGCTGCCATCTCGGTGTAGCAACTTAATTAGCTATCGTTTTCGGAAAAGAAGGCACATGACATGATGTCAAGACGGGAGTTCAATGGAGTTCTAGCCATGATATAGCGTCGCATTCCAGTATTAGCGAGTGATGCCTGGGACGGGTTGAACAAGGTCCTCGTCATGGCCCCATGGGCATGGTCAGTTTTCAGCTGATGGCATGACCTCGTTGCTCTTTCACTACTACTAATAAAGCTTTTTCACTAGGGTGGAGCGGGCACGTACCTTCCTCTAACTCGTGGAGGTCGGTGGCGGGGAGGGCCGTGACCGCGATGGGGTATGCGGCCGGGGTGACAACTCGCCTTCGAGTCTCAGCTGGTTACCAGCTCCAGATCCGGCAGGCAAGGAAGGAACAACAAATGCAGGGCATCTTGCCGCCGATGACGGTCGGCTAGGGAAGGACGGGGGCACCACCGTGCCAGCGCAGAGCGGGCTGGATAGGGCGACCGGCGATGGCGACGGGAAATGTACAGTGCGGGATGAGTAAATTACCTGCCTGGGGATGGATAAATGTGAACTACCCAAAATGCCCCTGATTACTTAATATACTACCAGAAATCTGGCGTAGTATTGGCCCATCTCGGCCGTACAACGAGCAGAACTAATGAAAGGATAAATTTGCTATCTTTTCTTTCAACTCAGGACTTTCAGAGTTATCGTCCTGACCGTCGGCTGGAAATAAGTATGGGAAGAGACGGAAAATACGGAGCTACGTTTTTTCTTTGCCGGAATATACGGAGCTACGTTGGGTTCTTTTGATGGGAAAAAGACGTCGAGAGGTGAGAAGAATGTACGCTGCTGGGGAGCAAAATGTGAGTGGGGCCCGTTATTTCTACTAAAACATGGGAAAATAGAAATGGACTAGGTTCCTCGCTGGGTCCCCACTCAGCCTTATGTGAGTTTGTCTTCGATATTTTTTTTATTGCTGGGTTCAAGATTGCTAATCGGTCATGCCGCCGCACTTTATTCTGATAACTTCATATAATTCAAGTTGAGTATTAAAATTTTGTTCTACATAACATTCCTGTGAAAGTCTTGCTACCGCACTGTGTATTGGCAATTATTTTTGTGTAATGATCATACTTCCCTTTACTGGGACCTCAATTAAGGAGGGAAGTGCACCTAGTTGCACCAAGTACATCCGCACAACTTTCCAGCACAACTGGCCTTCTGAAGACGACATTGATCTCCGCAGACGGACTGGCGCCGTGCGTCGCAGGACTGCTCGCAAATAGCGTTTGTACACTTATTTGGACGGTTAATAATTGATGTCGTACAATCTGCTTCCACATCTACAAAATATCATAACGAAAGAAGAAAAACACATCATGCATATATATAATTTATTGGTCTTGCTGATGGAGCAACATTGTGCATGAACAAGGTGAATGGTACCTGATGCTAGTACGAGGACGGTAAGGGTCACGAGAAGCGCTAGAGCAATCCGCATGTTAGCTTAGGTGTGGTGTTAACAAGAAGTCTCACTGAAGATTGATTGTTGTAGTAGTGAGTTGTGGGGAAAGAACAGGAGAGGGCAAGTCTTTTTATACTGAATGTGATATTAATGCTCATTACTATAATATGTAAAGATCACCAAAGAAGATGACTGGATAAGCTTTGCCTATTTAATAGTAGAAATTAAGTGCATTAATTTGTGGATATGTATATCTTCATACTCCGTCCGTTTTTATTTACTTCGCATATTAGCTTTGACCTAAGTCGAACTTTATAAAGTTTGACCAAGTTTATCGAAGGCAATCTAAACTTTCACAATAAAAAATATATATGGTATGAAAATATATTAAATGATGATTCTAATGGTATTAACTTTGTATCCTGGATGTTAATTTATTTATAACCTTTGTTAAAGTTAAAGTTTCACCCGAGACAAAGTTAATATGCGAAGTAAACAAAAATGAAGGAAGTAGTTACTAGCAAAGCAATGGAAAGATCAATCACATCCGATGAAAAATATCTCGAACAAGCATACCAAGGGGTTATACCGTTGAGAGTGCAACTCCACGATCACACATGTGCGGCTATGCCTATGAGAGTCTGCAAGTCCGCAACCGTGCGTGAGCACCTCCCGCAGCGGTGCATGTGCAACTGTGCGGACCAGAGTGTGCAACCCCGCGGCCACGCATATCGGACTATGCCGGTGAGAGTCTGCAACTCGATGGTTGTGCGTGAGTATCTCCCGCACCCGTGTGTGTGCGACTATGCCGGTGTGAGTGTGCAACTCCGTGGCCATGCGTGTGCAACTATGCCGACGAGAATGTGCAACGCCACGGTCATGCGTATGCGACTATGCAGATGAGTGTGTGCAACTACGTGGACACAGATGTGCGACTATACCGATGAGAGTGTGCAACTCCACGGTCATGCATGTGCGACTATGCCAGTGAGAGTCTGCAACTCGGCAATCGTGCGTGAGCACCTCCCGTAGTCATGCATATGCGACTATGCGGCGAGAGTGTGCAACTCCGCAGCCACACAAGGTCGACTATGCCGACGAGAGTCTGCAACTCCACGGCTGTGCATGTGCGATTGTAGGGACGAGAATGTGCAACTCCATGGTTACACATATACGATTATAGCGTTGCAAACCAACGTTGTCGGCGGCAGTCGTGTGTGCTCATCATGTCAATGAGTACCACAAAGAAATCAGTGTGCCATACATCGCGCGGCGGCATAGTCCATTGTTTTCTTCCCCACCCCTCTCCTTCTCCCCCTGCCCGCCTAGTTGACAAGGACACACACTCCCAATGACATCGGCATTGCCCACCGATCCGGCGCAAT
This sequence comes from Aegilops speltoides, assembly GCA_021437245.1. Lineage (NCBI taxonomy): Eukaryota > Viridiplantae > Streptophyta > Magnoliopsida > Poales > Poaceae > Aegilops > Aegilops speltoides. The sequence continues at coordinate 19,134,010 of CM038143.1, forward strand.
CTTCCTGTATATATGCCAACAAGAGTGTGCAACTCCGCGGCCGTGCGTGTGCAACTGTGCGGGTGAGAGTGTGCCACTGCGCTGCCACACATGTGCGACAATGCCAACGAGAGTGTGTAACTGTGCGGGTGAGAGTGTGCCACTGCACTGTCACATGTGCGACAATGACAACGAGAGTGTGCAACTCTGTGGCCGTGCGTGCGCTACTACGCCAGCGAGAGCGTGCAACTCCATCATCGTGCATGTGGAACTTCGGCAGCCGTGCGTGAGTTATTATGCCGACGAGAGTGTGCATCCTCGCGGCCCCGCATGTGCGATGAGAATGTGCAACTCTATGGTAGTGTGTGTGCGATATGCTTCCATTTTGCCAGCAGTAGTTGGTCAAGCTTACAACGTCTCGCGTCTAGCTATATTAACAATGTGAGTGCGAGGGTGAGACATCATCTAACCATTTTAGTATTGTCGTGTTGTGTAACTTTCTAATCCAATTGAGAATTATTATTTGTGTAACTACAACTACTGCCGATGCCAACTAAAAATCAATATATCTGAAATAAAGACGCATACATTCAATAGAAACAGAGGGCAAAATATAAAGAAACGAAACAGATAAATTCTTTATTGTTTATCCATTGTGTGGTTACGAATCAACCGATTTGTTTGCCGCTTCGTCAGCTTCTACACAGAGACACAGTGGCTGTGAGGATCGAGCAACTGCTTTCCTTTGCACGCTATCAAGCCGAAGGGCATCCTCATCCTTGAACGGTTGTTGGCCGTCGTTGCTTCATCTTTGACAGTCACACAACGGGCGCGCAATAGTTGTTGTTGGCCCCGCAGTTCAGTGTGGATGCAGGACGAGAGCCGCAGGTCGCCGACAGCAAGCACCTTCACCCCACACGGCGAGCCCTTCTCCTTGTCATGTCGCTACTATTTGCCATCCAGCTCCTGTAGCATGCACGCGCATGGCTCCTTTGAGCCAACCCCACGGAATCATATCTCAGCCTTAAGGGACCCAATCCAACTGGATGGGTATGTCATGGTGGCCACCGACGACAGGGCCGCCACGCTCGAGAGGACGGTAGAAGGCGGCCAGAGTGAGATGTGGCTGAAGGCAGCCAACATGAGATGTGGCGGCGGCGGCCGATGCGAGGGGGATGAGGAGAAAGGATGTGGACACAAGTGGATTGAGACAAACGCAATTGTTTCACACCTTGTTGAGAGCACCCGACAAACAGTTTAGCTACAGATCAGTCAGTTGATTTTCGAATTCGTCGTCAGTTGATTTTTGAATGAAGGAAAGAGAGGAAAGGAGAAGGGAGGGCCTCACCATAGAGATGGAAGGGGGCTCGCTGTCATCACCCTAGTATCTATTTTAGGGTTCAGGGTGGGGGCTATGGTGGACGGCGGTGGTGGGGGGATTCGCCGGAGAAAAAGCTCAGTGTGGGGCCCTACAGGGATGGTGGGGGCGGCGGAGGACCGCCGGTGGGGAGTGGTTCCGGGGAGGGAGAGGCGCCGCTGGAGCGCCGGTGGTGGCTGGCGGCTCAAGGAAGGAGATGCGTTGAGAATCTTCAGCTGACCTCAAACAAAATTTTCAGCTGACTGATTTCTAGCCACGCCCCCCGACAAAATAGCACCTGGACCGCGCGCAGGACGATTCGAGGAGGGATCTTGTGGTCCTGATGCGGTCACTCGAGACGACGAAAAAGTGCGCGTGCACTAAGAAGAATTTGAGATTCTTATGATCCCGAGGAGTATTTAGAGCATCTCCAACCGCCGCACAAAAATTTCGCGCCAAATAAAAGTTATAGTGCGCCACTATAGCACTTTTAATGCGCCGGGGCTAACATTGTTTTAGCAGACGCCCAAAAACGAGCGCCCCAAAAAGCACGCAGTGCAAATTATGAAGCGTGCAATCCGAAGCCCAAAATATGCTGCGCGTGATAGCGTTTTTCAGCGTGTGCCCAAAACTTTTGCAAATTATGAAGCACGCAATCCAGAGCCCAAAAATATGCTGCGCGCGATAGCGTTTTTCAGCACGTGCCCAAAACTGTTTAGCACGCGCAATATTTTATAGCATCTGTTGGAGCTGTTCGGCGTCAAAAAAACGAATTTTTAGCGCGGAGCTTTTTTTGTTGCCCGTTGGAGGTGCTCTTAGTACTATTAGGCAGCATGCATGGCTAGCTAGTATGGAAATAGCCAGGTCTGCCTCCTGTGGGTACGAAAACGTCGGGGCGAACAGAGAGGAGGACGAGCTGCGGGGCGCCGGTGAGCACAGAGAGGAGCCGCTCTCTTGTCCGTGCGACCATCAAATGGACGACAATGTCGATTTGGGGATCTCCGGTACAGTACGTGGAATTGTAGGTGAAATTTGTTGCCTCGTACTCTCCATCTCCTAGTCCTTAATTAGGACGAGCAAACAATTTGAATGCCTGTTGTGCGTGCGTAGTTAGTCCCGCCGCTGGCCACCGTCGGTCGATGCATGTACATCAGCCGGCCGGATCGACTTGGTACCGTCGACGTCGAGAGTACACAGTGGTCCGGTACATGGCAAATTGGCAAGGACGGCCTTGGCGGCGCTCGTCGTACCGCTAGGCGTGGAATCAGAGAAGGTTGCCGTGTGCTGGTCGGGATCGACGACGGCGGCCGTGTGCTGGTCGGGAAGGCCATCGTTGGAGCTACGGCACGAACGGTGGGCCGTGAGGATGCACGGATTGCAGGCACCTTCAGGAGGAGTACGAGACGGGGCTACGTCGCGGGCGTACGCATGCCGGAGGTGGTGAAGATGGCTGATCGACGATTCCTTGGCTGTTGGGTCAAGTCGCGAATCCCGGCGCCGAACATGCTCGGGAGGACCGAGTGGGCTGGGACACATAGCCTGTCCTGATCTCTTGAAGCAAGTATTGGTAAGACCTCGCCACATATATAGATCATTTCATAATCGTACAAAACTGGGTGTAATATTGAATTTATGTTCTATGAAGATTTATACTCCCTCCTTTCCGGTTTATAAGGCTCAAATCCGAAATCTCATCAACCAAGGCATTTTGTGAGTGGAGGAATGTATCTCGTACTTTACAAAACTATTCCAATTAAACTCATGCATTAATGTGGATTAATTGCAGTGCATGCATGTTTGGCCACTAGATGAGTAGGAACATTACATGCATTGGTGTGTTCCTCTTTAATTCTTGCATGCAAAGATTTAATGCGCATTGGAAACTAAAAATGAGATGGAGATGAGCCCTCTAAATTGGAAAAACAAAAAAGTTGAAATAAGCCTTATAAGCCGGAAAAGAGGGAGTAGCGAATAGTCATGCAGATAGCTAATGATTTTTCTTTAGAATTTGGATACTTGATTGACCCACTTACTTCTATTATGTTAATACTAATTACTACTGTAGGAATCCTGGTTCTTATTTATAGTGATGGTTATATAGACCACATGATATGGCAATTAATTGTTATTAATTTTTGCCGACCTGCACTGATATTTTCTTAGCTAATTAACATCACAGTTTTCTTTATTGGAGCCTTGGAGGAGTATAAGCACCTCGCGCACCTGCACTTCATGCCAACAATTTTAGGCTCCAAATTGCATTGCTTGTCCTCAGGGCACGGAAAGATTCGGTGGCAATCTTGCTGACAAAGACCAAACAAATACCCACCAAACTTCTGCAGGAATTTGACCGAACATTGTGGTTTTGCATCAGCATCTGCAAAATATCAGCAACAAGAAGAAATACACATCAAGAGATAAAATAATTTTGTTTATTGGGTTGATGCAACACTCTTGCAGGAACTATTAAACTTACTTGATGCTAGCACGAGAATGGCGAGTGTTAGGAGTACCATCAAAGTTGCAATCCTCATCCTAACTTGTCTGCGGTGTCGAGAGAAAAGTATCTGCTTGTGAGCCCTGAGATAGAGAAAATGAAGAGGCAATCTTTTTTATTGTAGGTTTAATATTAATGCTAATTATTACAATACATAAATACTAGCACGAAAGTGAAGATTGAATAATATCACTCGGAGTCATACAACTTGCGCCCGATGTTCAGTTTGGTTCTAAAACTTATAAAATACGGAATTGTGGTCACGTAACTTGTTCCAACGTGCAAATACGGTGTTTTCTGCCGTATACAAGTGTCTGTCGTGCACATGGGGAGTGCCGGTGCAGCGTAGGCCCACCTGTAAGTGGCTGGAAGCATTTCTTTGCAGATAAATGCCTTGCATTTTATTTATTCAAGTACATAATTCCTCAAATAAAATGAAAAAATTGCATTTGGCGAGATTCGATCCCATGAAATTCCTGGTAAGTGACTAGCGTAGATAGCCACCAGATCAGACGCACTAGACATTTAACGTTAACAACCGTTGCTTATCTACCCTATATAAAGACGGGCCGTACACATTATTTGAAATTTGAAATTTTAAACTAAAAAGGGGAGCACCGCGGCCTGTGACCACTTGGTTGAACCTCGCATGTGCATGGCTAATCACCAAACCAGGTTACCCTTCGTGCTTTCAAAGGATAAACAATATTTATGTTGTCAGTCCTTGTAAAAAAATATTTATGTTGTCAGTTCTTATGTCATGAATATCTAAAACTATATTTATGATTTTTTGAGGTTTTTCTTTGAGAGTAGTGAAACTTTTCATCGTAAAAAAATGAGGCGGCTTAAGACTACACTCTATATTTAGGTTGAGTTGACAGCTATCCCTAGATAATAATAGGGTGACCAAGACTACAAATTTGCACAAAGTACCTAACTTTAAATATACCTTCCCCACAAAATAAATTGTATATATAGCTGGCTGGCCTACGGACTCATAAACTTGAAACTATACAACACACATCACTCTTATATATATTTATCTCTAAAAAAATCAAATCAATTCTATCTTTAATTAGCTAACTGACGGTGTGTATACTTAGATTGCAATGCCTACAAGGATATCAGAACAATGTAAAATACAAAGGCAACATAAAGAAATAAAAAGATATACCAGAGTACAAGTTGTTATGTTTTTTAAAAAGAATATAAGTTTTTTCTTCCATAGAGCAAAAAAATGAATATTGGACAACAAAATTTGGGTCCCTTTATAATACCAAGTATCATCATGGTCGTGTGGTTACCAGGACAAAGGTTCGAACTGCGGGATTCCACAATTTTTTTAGATTTCAATTTTAATTTGTACGGTCTTCAAAAGACATATACACTACAGTTGTCCCATTTAAATGCGAACCATCCTTGGTCTCGTGGCCATCCATGCCAGGCTATTAGCTCGGGATTATAGGTTCAATCTACACCGGCTGCATCTTTTTTCATTTTATTTGTGGAATTATGTACATAAATAAATAAAATGCAAGAAAGTTATCTGCAAAAAAGCCACTGACAGGTGGGCCTAGACTGCGCTGGTACGCCACATGTGCAGGCCATACGTCGGCATCTTTTTTCATTTTTTTTGTGGAATTTTGTGAGTAAATAAACAAAATGGATGAAAGTTATCTGCAAAAAAAGCCACTTATAGGTGGGCCTAGGCTGCGCTGACAGGTCACATGTCCAGGCCATACGCCCAGATACGGTAGAAAGCACTGTATTTGCAAGCCGAGACAAGTTAAGCGACCATAATTCCGTATTTTGCAAATTTTAGAACCAAATTGCACATCAAGCGCAAGTTCTATGACTTCCACTGATATTGACTATTCTTTTTAGGGCAGATTGGATAAGTTACTGACAGTAATTAAATGCACCCTACGATAAGATATGTTCTTACGCTTTCTTGCTGATCAAGGAAACAAAATTATGAAATTACATCTTTGACCAGGCGTATTTTTCTCAATGTATCTGTATCTATCTATATCTTCTATCTATCTATCTATCTATCTATCTATCTATCTATCTATCTGTATTTGGTTTATTTTCGTCTGGGTTTTTTTTCACCTCACCTCCCACACCATCATCTATTTCCTCTGGGTGTTTTTTTCACCTCAGCTCCCACCACCGCCTCCAACTAGGCTTTTTCTTTCTTCCATTGAAAAACCAAATCTCTACTCCTAAAGGGAAAAAATCTGGAAGCAATACTCCCTTTGTAAAATTGGATATAATCTTATTAAATTGATTGGCTCTTTATGAGTTTCATGAGAAAATGCGTCAAATCTCTCCTGAGGGAACGGATCTAGACCAAATCCCTTTCCAAAAATCGGGACACAAAATCTGATTAGATTGATTGACTCTCCCTCAGTGCCATGCCAAAATGCAGCAAATCTCTCCTGAGCAAAATAATACAGGCGCAATCCCCTATTTCCAAAAATCGGGATGCAATCTGATTAGATTGATTGACTCTCCCTCAGTGCCAAGCCAGGAGAGGAGCAACACTATGCCCTCTGCCTCACCGCCCAGGTGGCGAAAGTTCAAGGCGGGTCAATGGCGCAGTGGCCGGGCTTCGCCTAGAGCGCACATAACACCAGCTCCTAACGGGTGACTTGGCAGCTTACCTCCAGGGTTCATTTTTGTCTAGGTTTTTTCGTCTCGCCTCCCATCACCATCTGTTTTGTCGGTTTGTTTCATCTCACCTCCCACCACCCCCTCCCACTAGTTTTTTCTTTATTTCATTAAAAATCAAATCTCTACTCATAAACGGAATGACTCTAGAAGCAGTTCTCTCTTTCTAAAATCAGATGCAATTTTATTAAATTGATTGACTCTTTATGAGCGTCATAAGAAAATGCATCAATTATCTCCCGATGAAAGGAATCTGGACGCAATCCTCTCTTTCCAAAAATCAGAACGCAATCTGATTAGATATATTAACTCTCCAACAATGCATTGCCAAGATGCAGTAAATCTGTCACGAGGGAATGAATCCACTAGAAATCCTAGTTTTTTTGTGAAATCGGATGAAATCTTATTAAATTAATTGACTATTTATGAGCATCAGGAGGAAATGTGTTAAATCACTCTCGAGGAAAGGAATTCAAACGCAATCCCCTCTTTCCAAAAATCGGGGCGTAATCCGATTAGATTGATAGACTCTCCCTCGGTGCCATGCCAGGAGTGGATAAAAAGGAGAGCCACTTGTAATTGGTTAGGTTGATACGCAAAAATGAATGCCCCGCGATGCCAAACAGATACTCTGATGCGGAGGCACGCAAGGGCGCGCTTGCCGCCTGCTTGAAGGGGAAGCCTGGGTTGGCGGAGGAGTAGCACTGCGTCCTCTGCCTCACCGCCCCAGCAGCGGAAGTTCGCGAGGGTCGGTGGCCGGTGTCCGAGCTTGGCCAAGAGGGAACGTGGCCCTGGCTCCTAAAGGGGGACTTGGTAGTTTGCCCTCCATGGTTTAGTTTCGTCTAGTTTTCTTGCCTCACCTCCCACCACCGTCTATGTCGTCTGGTTTTTTCTCCTCGCCTTGCCGGAGGTGGCCTCCCAGATCCTCATCTCCATGCGGTGTGGCCTCTCCACGTGAATAAGAAGTATATTGCGCTCTTCTTTTGAGCCAAATGGCTGGTAGTGTTCTTTCATACGATGATGGACATTGGATGGCGCCACCGGTAATCTTGGATCTTGTGACATCACCTCCTGGTCGCACATCGACGGTTCTGCATCTCAGGTACACTATTTTCCCAGGCGAAGCACATTATTTTATCGTCAATTAGGATTTTGTCTGATTGAAACTGGTTTAGTTATGAGGATATCCGATCGATCGGTCCGATCTTGCTCTTTTATAGGAAACAGGTAGTGATTTATCTACTGCAATTTTTTCTGTTCTTGCTTCTACTCAATCCATTGGTGCTACAGGACAAGCCACTCCATTGCCCCGCACTTTACTCGGATTGATTGGAGCAGATCAATGACAATGGAAGGACGAGGAGCTGATAACGTTGGATGGAAGGGTAACAGACGTGATGTTTACTATCACCCTCTTGGACTAGTCCGTTGAGAGGAGAGTCGAAATGTTTGCATGGTTCTATAACTGGTTAATCGTTTTTTTTCTTGTTGCTCTGCTCAAGTTGTTTTGTGTACTACGGAGAATATTATCTAATTTTCCTATTTGTTTTGTCTATACGTTAGTCTTTGTGCATGCACACAAAACAACATCGGTACAGTTTCTAAGCTCCCTTGATTTCCAGGCTCGTGGTGCGTCGTGGTTTCCGAAGTCGGTTGTGACCTCATTTATGAGGGGGTGATTCGGTCGTTAGCTGTACATGCGCCTATTCGTTTGTGGGTCATGGCGATTCGTGCGGGCTTTTTTGCCTCAGATGTCGGTGAGTGCCTCGCTTCCTTATCGGTTTTGTGGGCGATGGCGTCTGGCTGGGAGTCTTTCTAGCTTCGTAGAGGTTCGCAGAGACGGCGGAGACCGGAGAGAGGGCCGTGTTATTTTCTGCGGTGGGTTGCACTGCTGCTTTCTCTAGGAGGGGGAGGTGGGTCTGCCGTCTGGGCATTCGTCTTTCAGATCGTTCTTCTCCGGTCGCCTTGGTGGACGGAGCCACGGAGGTGTGGATGGCGGTGTAGGGTTTCGAGGCATCGTCGGGTTGTTTCTGCTCCTAGCTGCATGTGAGGTTCGATTCCGTTCCTCTTCATTTTTGTTTCTCTATGCATTAATTATTGCATGGATTATGTGTGGGATTGTGGATGTGATTTTGTGGGGATGATGAAACTGATTTCTTAGCTGCAAGAGTGGTAGGGGCTATTTATTTAATCACTAATGGCAAATGAAAGTCTCTACCTGGGTAAATCTTGATTGATTTCTTAGAGGTGGATTCTATTTTTTGTAGTTATTTGGGCGTAGCTTCAGTTAAGCAGTTTTCTTTTGAAAACGCATGGTTCAATTCGTGCTGTACAGAGTGGTGAATTGTGTTACGTGCACCTTGTTTCAGATTGAGTTTATATGTTCATGAGTGTCCATACTTGGTTGTGCGTATTGTTGGGACAGGGTCCTAGGGTGTATAGTCCTCCCATAGCGTCTGAATTGGTTGGCTGGTCTCATTGTTGGTGATCTTACCGTTGATAGGTACAAGTTTGATATTGTCGCTCAGACGGTGGACGGTCCATTGCAGCGGATTTACCCTTTGCAGGTGCGGTTGATGTCGGTGCAATACCCTTTGCTATTTTCATATGGAGATGGGTTCTGTTTAGGAATTAAATACAAAGTTCAGGCCGACATAATTGATTTTGACGTATCTACTATATCTAAATAGGAGCACCCCACTACCTGATTTCTCAGTCCTCTCATGCGTCCAGTGGCGAATCTCCTGGGCAGGCTTTAACAGGCTCGAGCCTGCCCTCCAGCGATGCAAAAAAATATTTTAGTACTAATTTCAAAGCCCAGCCCAGCAAGTCGATAGCCCTTTCCAGGCTTCCAGCCCATCAATTCCCAGAACAGATAATCGTGCGCACGCTCGTTCCATCGTCTCCCTCGTGCAGTCGCTCCCTTGTGCGCAGAGCTGCAGACACGGAACCCGCCGAGCCGCTGCCTTTTTCGCAGGTGCCCTAGCCGCCGCTGGCCGCCGGATCTCTCCTCTGCGCCGCCACCAACGACGCGCGCCGCCACCGACGACGGCCGACCTCCGCAAAGCCGCGCCCGGCTGTCCCCTAATCTAGTCCCTTTCCCCTCCCCAAAACGGCGCCAGACGCATAATCTGACCCATCCGTTCCCCTAATCTAGTCTATTTCTATATATTGGTTTCTAGTTGTTCTGCAATACCATTAGTAAGCAACATTACTATCATTGTTGTTGCTTCTCTAGTCCTTCTGTATTGGTGTGTGAATTGTATTGCTTTCAAATATGAATCTTTGTGGTATGGTCAAACATGTTACTAAATTAGTTCGAACTGATTGCTATTTTGCTAGAATAAGTCTAACATTTGATATTTTCAAATAATTTCAAAAAATTACATTTAATACTATGTGTGCCAGTAGTATTCTGGGAGGTTCTGAGCTAATTTGGGCTTTAAGATTTTGAGAAATTCACTATTTTGCTATACAGAACCAATTTTTTGTTCAAAATTTCAGATTTCAAAAAATTCTGAAACAATTATAGTACATACTACATGTTCCTAGTAGTATTCTCGTAAATTTTAACCTTCTTTGGGCAAAAGAATTAGGAGTTAGTGGCTTTTTTTCACACCGTTAACTTTGAGCCCGCCCTCAAATTTCTTCCAAGATTCGCCAGTGCATGCGTCCACGTCATCCCAAAAAATTTCTACCATTTGATTGCCCGTGTGTGGCTGATCTGCAGCCAAGCGTTGACCCTCCCTGTCCGCTCGACGCTCCTCCCGTTCGCTCCTCCTTCCTCGGCCCGTAGAAGGGGAAGCAAACCGCTTCTCCAACCGAAACGTCCCTCATAATCTGGTCGCTCCGACTCCCATCCTCCCATCTCTCTCCTCAATCGACACAAACCCCACGCACTAATGTTCGCAATTGAGCCCAGCCTCTTCTAAGGTTCGCAGCCGCCATGAGGAAGGGAACCGGCGGCTACGGCGGCGATGGCGGCTTGCGTGGCAACGCAGGATTCCAAGACCGTCGACCTGGAGGATGGATGCGACTTTATCCGGTGGGGGCATCAACAAGCACATCAACGTCCTCGAGGTCAAGCTAGAGCGGAGTACAACTCCGAGGACCACATGATGTTGCACATGCAAGTTGCGTTCATCCCCGCCTCCCTCCAACCATGCCTAGCATAGGCCCGATTAGATCCGATCTGATCCAGTGTTGATATAAGGTTGCCGGTCCCCTGTTTATCTCTTTTGTCGCACAACAAGATATATAACATGTGCATGCAGAAGCATCCGCACGACGACTCGCAGCAGCTCTACCACAAGTCCACAAGTACTAGGACTCCTTTGAGGAGTAAATCTCGGCCACGGTGAGATGAATCGCTTGCTCTCGCCGATACGTGCCGGTGTTGTTGGTTTTCCGGTCGAATGAGTCAAGGCGAAGCTGATAGTGTTTCCAACCTCCACTGATGTTTTTTCATTTGTGTATTTTTTGGGTACAGGTGGAGCATGATGTTGGGTTATCTTACTCGCTGCGAATGATTAAATTCTCATCTTATTATGTACTAATACGTCAGATCCTCTCTTGAATATTGTTTCCCATGCCAATTTGAAACATATCTTCCTATTAGAATTCCAGTATAGTATCTTTTACATAGTATAGGTATTAATTTACATAAGTGAATCTTATTTCCGCTTCATCTTGACATTGGATACATACATAGTTTCTGTCTGAATAATTTCTCTTTCGCCAGTCTTTTCAGTTGTACTATATTGGGGTACATTAGTTCATCTTGGTAACGGTAATTTGGTTCTTCTTCAGACTTGCAGGTTGGTGATTATTGGCTTTGCTGCATTGGTTGGTTTAAAATTCAGTTAAACAAGGTGACTTTGCCCTCGAAGTTTTCGTCTATGGGGCAACATTTTTTTGTCTCCTATAGTTATTTTATTCTAGAAGATAGTTAACGAATTACTTTCATTTTGACGATACGACAAAAAAAAGAATAGTTGTTCAGCTCAGGGAACAAGATAACCGCACATACATGGATCTGGCATCCAAATTTATTCCTTTTATATTCGGCTATAGCTATGCTGATTCTGATGCACTATTTTCATATTTATAAGACGCGAGTGCTATCATTGACAGGCTTATTTGTTTCAAATCTTTGTATTAACACCATTGTTCCCATTCTATGAAAGTAATGCTTTTTGCATGCACATCCTTTGAAAGATAAGTTTTTTCCTCGAAAAGGCAATTTTTTGATGCACAGTAAGTCTCTACTTTTCTGTACACAATTTATTTCCACATTAAGCAATTTAGCAAAAAATATCCCGCAGCATCGCGTGGGGCACTCGCATTACCATCATGAAACCTCTTTTTTATGACATGTGTTTCTGTAATGTTGCAGATAGTATGACATTCAGAGCCGTGTGCTTGCATCGGTTTGTTACTTCCCTTTTACCTGATTGCATATGAAAACAAGACCAAAGTATGATTCTGCTACTACATTTCTATGCATTGGCACTTGGGGTTAACAGGTCCATCCATTTTTCATATAACTTTTGGTATGCTCATATTCAGTTCCTCTTTGTATGAATTTGTATACGCAAGGATGTATGATGCAAGATGACTAAGAAAATAAAACTGTATTTTGTTTAGAATTTCAGGCTGCAGTTCGTGTTTGCACCTAGAGTAGCCATGTTGTAGTACTGTTGACTAATTGATAGTTTTTTCCGGAAAGTTTTATGGCATTTGTAGGTGTAGATAGACTGATAATTGGAGTTAGGGTATATCGGCATATTAGCCACATCGGGTGGCATTGACAAGTTCAGATAATACTTCCTCTAGGGAGACCCTGCTTTAGGAATTTTATCTCGTGCTTCCATATTGTTGGGCAAAGATTTGTGGAATAGTAACCCATTTACAACTTCTACAACACTACTATTTTTCTCACTGATAGTAACAATATTTGGATGCTTAATCCTTTTACATCAATGAAACTTAACTTAATAAACATGTCAATTACTTTTACCATTACTTCCCAACTTCTCGACTACACATCTTTTATAGTGTTAACACAAAGATAATTAATTCTAACACTCCCCCTAATCAATGCTTGATCTTGTGAGCAGACGTCATCTTGATAAAGTTTTCTCCAAAACCCTGTGGGAAAAAATGAGGATAGAGGTGTTTGATATGTTGCCAAAACTCCTTCAAACCCAGTAGGAAAAATAAGGAGAAAATGCCGCAACATATAATGATTATTGTCTGTTTAACTCAATATGAGAAAACCCATAGAATTAAAGGACAATAAATATGTCATATATACTTTCTTAAAAACCCCAGTGGGGAAAATAGAAAATATGACATATGGTCTTGTGTTGATATTACCTCATTAAAAAACTTTATGAGAACCTATAAAGTAACTCATGAAGGGAAAAAGAGTATAATATGATGCTTTTAACAGGAACAATTCAGGAAGATACTCCCCCTGATTCTTGCATATTCCGAAGCCGTCAAATACCAACTCCATGAACATATTTTTGGAATGTATAAGTTGGTAGAGAGTTGGTGAACAAATTAGTCGCATGATTTGACTTGCAAGATATACAATATGGCGATATTGCTTATTATGTAACCTGTTTGCATCCGAGCAACACAAGAAACATTATCGTTGAGATAATGGTTGGTGGATGTAGCCATGAGGTCTATTTCGAAGACTCTTCACGAGGGTGCTACCACACCTAGTAGGAACACTAAGCTTGTCTACGATCTAACATAGTGAGGATCTGATCAATATATCCAATGATATCGGTGTTCACATTTCTTTGAAACTGAAAAACCAGGACAAGATATTTGATGCCTTGGAGATATTGAAAGATATTCTTGAGTACCAACCAATTGTGCTTGGTGGATCCAATGGCATTATGGAACGTTGAGTACCAATATCTCATTTCCATCATCTCTTGATCTAAGTAGATCTTTCTCTACGTCTAGAGAATGAACTAACATGAGAGTTATGGATGGATAAGATTTGTCCACAATGAATTCTCCAATATATTTTGGATATAGACAACATAGTATACCATAATGTATGAATGAAAGGTGCTCAATTTGTAGTAACGAGCGATATTTTGGTTTACCCAAATCCTTCATTTTAAATTCCGTCATTTAGATGATTACATGTATCGTTATTGCATACACACAAACATGGATAATAATCATTGTAGGAGTAATCCTTGTGTATAAGGAACTCACTAAGTTGGTTGTACCATATATACCGACAACAATAAGTCGTATGGTGACTTACTGATTTTTATACAATGTATGTTGCATTTTGCATTTCGATTCAGAAGAGAGATTCCATCAGGAATCAATCATTTATGTCTGAATCTAGTGATCCACATGGATATGTGATCACTACATCTATCAACTGCAGATATAGATGATTTTGGACTGCCAATGATATAAGTTATCAGAAAGAGATTCCACCTCTGGAAAATAGTTGGGTATTTGCGTGAACCCTTGTGCTACAATACTTGCTCTTTGTTTCACCACCTCATTGTTCTCAATTCTGTTTTCAGAAGAAAACTGGTGTAGGTATTGCTTATGAATACCTTCCCATTATTGAGCAAGATCATTTCTACCTACATTATACCCTTTGCTTGAGTTCAGTCCGAGTGTAGTTCACACTTTGCCATGGCCATGGTCTTTGGATCTGAATCACTTGAAAGGTTTTTTCAATCTAGTTGAGAAATGTATGTCGACAATTGTAGACTTCCGGTTATATGTTTCTCCAGAATCTATACATCAATATATAGTTGACGGAAATATCGTTAACCATAGTGAGTACTCGCCATTTCCTAATGCGATTGAGTCGGGTATTCCGATGTCCCGGTCATTTTGTGCACTATGACCTGTGTTGGTGGAGGTTTCCCGTCCATTGGGTGTATACTACCCATCAGGTGTCTGTCAACGTGAAGTTGACTTGCATTTACTGATTCACAAGCCTTGATGTCCTTGCTTGCGAGAAGCTGAATCCTGATGTACTTCTGCCATACATCTCCCCCTGTTGCTTGAACGGGGAGTGGAGTGGATTTTGTTGGTACCTCCGCTCTTTCAGGCGTACTTTTGCAGGATTGTAAGATTGTGCGACACCTTTATAGTCAGTAAATGAATCTGGCAGGTTATTTGCAATATGTTGCAAATCTTCTGAACGCATGGTTCAGCTCTTTGAGTACGTGGATATGAGGCAGAAATGTGTTGAACATTCCACTAATTTCCTGGCATTCTTTACTATTCACCACGGGATGACGCGAGCATGCTGCGGTCATTCCACGCACGACCCCCACGTCACGCATTCAACGTGGGTCATGGGAAAGCGCAACCATCGGAGAAGTTATGAAAGTAAAAACTCCGCCCCGCCTGCCCGCGCACCGTTCTGGGCCCAGCCCACAACGCGTTGCGCTTATGTGTGGCCCAGGCCCGGGGGCTCCTATCGTTGTACAAAAGTAGGGGCTCTCTTTTGTACCCCTTTACTTGTGCATGGGCAGTAAGAGCCGCACCTGCGGCCACACTTAGCAGGGCAGAGGATGGAATCTGAAGCACAAGACCACCGGATCAGCGCCAAGGCAGATGGGCTTTCCCTGGCAAGACACTTGCCATGGCAGCCTACGCAGCCCCGACAAGAGCCTTGCCGGAGCAGCTCACCCAACACCAGTGCCGCCGCCACCCTTGAGCCTGAGGTTTCCGACGCCATTGAAAACATTGTAACCAAGGCTCGGGAGGCGCCCGCGTGGTGGCATGCAGATCTTTGTGAAGACCAGAAGCATACAAGACTAGATGATAACCAGAAGACGATGATCCTCGGCAAAATCCTTGCCGAGGATACCCACAAGACCCCCGGCAAGACCCTTGCCAGGGACGACCATGATGCCACGGCAAGACCCTTGCCGGGGCCCCGACAAAACTATTGCCGAAGACATCGGTGGGGTCGCAGCCCGGCCCGCACCCACCAAGACTCCACCGCCGTTCCCATGCAACTGCCAGCCCATCAACTAGGCGAGCACCTGCGTGGCGACGGGCGGCCTCTAGGCCAACTCAGCAAGAACCTGCGTGGTGGCATGCAGATCTTCGTGAAGACCCTACCATCACCGCAACTCAGCAGCCTGCCAGCCTACGTGGCGCTGCATGCCTCGTTGGCCTAGACACGTGTCGGAGAAAGGCAGAGCGGCGACGGACGGGACGGGCCTTGTTACCACCCCTGATAAAACAAGTGGACACCTAAGTAGCGCATTTAATGCACTTTGTCCTGTAATAACAGGCAATAAGCTTGTACATTGTATACTTTTCCACCTCCTGTGTGCCACTCTGGTAGCCCCTTGGTCCATAAAAGGAGGCATGCGGCGTACTAAGAGAGGATCCAGATCTTTGGGACAAGGCACACATCGTAGCTAGTTCAAGAACTTAAGAACACTCAAATATACACCAAAGTAGGACTAGGTTATTTCGCATCCTCGCGGCCCGAACCTGGATAAACGATCCTCGTGCTAGCTTCTAGACCCACTCTTTGCACAACCCCGCGCCCGCCAACCGTAGCAGAAGGGACCCCAGTGATCCCATAGGTGTGGTTTCCCCCGACAGAAGACCATGATATGAGGCGGACGGGTATAATCGCGTCTGAAAATCATGGCATGCGACGAGCTGAGTCGCTCGAGCAAGATGAGCGCAACACGAATGCAACACATGCCAGTCAAGCAAGGAGTGCAGACATGGCGTGTCACACCATCCAGTCTAACCAGCCGGCGCTTGCATGCAACTGAGGTGTCGTCGCAAGCTCCTAGCAGCCAGGGTCCCTCGTCAAGGGAGCACACCACCATGTTTTTTTTATGTTGACAGGAGAACTGCCAAATCCATTGATTAGATAGGAGAATTACATACGAAAGGCCCAAGTAGGATGCACCCAGCAGACCCTAGTGCAAGAGAGAAACAACAAAAGGAGAAAGAAGAGAACAAAATTATATGATACAAAGCATGTTCAGCTGGGATCAAAAGGAATAGCAGCTCCAGCCAGGTTCCACATGATGATTTCATATCTCAAAAATCGCTTCAAGCCATTGGAATTTATTTCAGCAAGCTGGAAGACCCGTCTATTGCATTCGCTCAATATTTCCCAATAACTTAGCAAGAGAGGAGAGATGACTCCTTTTCTCTTATCGCTTTGTGAGTAGCAGCACCGGACCAGCATGCGCGCAGCCAGTCATTGAGGAAATTCAGATCGTCCCATTTGATCTCGTCGAAGCGAAGGACAGCCTCTCTTCTCGGCCCAAATTCCTAGGCTTTATTGCGTAAGAATGTGTAAGGATGTTTCGAGGCTTTCGCGACAGACTGGACAAAAATAATTGTTTGTCTAGGCGTGATGCGTTATTGCATCAGCCGTGAGGATTCCACCCAGAGCAGCCGTCCACAAAGTGTTCAGAAGCCCAGCCGCTCCAAATGGCGTCTCAGCCGCCCCATAGAATTGTAAGCGATATGCCGAGCGGGCGGTGCAGTTTCCGTCAGGCGATAATCTCCAATCAATAGCATCTGCCATCGGCAAATTTTCATGTTAGCGTCCCAGGCCCAGCTCTCAACCTCCGGCCTATGTTCGGACATTTTCGATGTGCATAGGACACATCACTACAAGCAAAGAGCCCACTACATCCCAAAAGACTAGCCTGAAGGGAGTGTGGCACTCCTCCTTATAAGGTGGTCCTAGCCCCCTCCCATATCCGAGGTGGGACTAATGCCACTGGCAACGCCCAATGACCAGCGTCTCTGACACCCCATCCCCCTAAATAGGGCAGACTGGGGCCCAACTCTGATACCAATTGTTAGCATCCCAGGCCCAGCTCCCAACCTCTGGCATATGTTCGGACGTTTCCGGTGCGCATCGGACACACCACTGCAAGCAAAGAGCCCACTACATCCGAAAAGACTAGCCTGAAGGGAGTGTGGCACTCCTCTTTATAAGGTGGTCCTAGCCCCCTCCCATATTCGAGGTGGGACTAAAGTCACTGGTAACGCCCAATGGCCAGCGTCTCTGACATTTCAGGCGAGTTCGATGAGCTCTGGCAGCATGTCCTAGGATAGCCCTATAGCGAGATCAAGCAACGAGCGCTCATTGTTTAGTGCCTCCTGAACCGATATGTTATTCGAGACCTTTTACAGTACATCATGTGAATATGGGCCATTTATTATTTTGCTTGAACGGACCAGATGAGGCAATGCTACAACATATTTTTTGTAGTATATTCTGTGGTCAGGGACATTTTCGGTATACCAATGTTCATCGAATCCGCAAGGCTGGGCTGTTCATTTGGCGACGCCGGAGTCTTTTGTGAAAAATAATTTGCGACGCTAGACGCTCGCCATCGACAGCGGCTGTCCTAGCCGGCAGTCCTCCTCAACGGATGGCCCGACCATTTGGTGTTGCCCTCAAACCTACGGGACGTGAAGCCGCTCGCCAAGGCAGACGAAAGGCGACCTGTCACTCCGGCCGCATGCCACGTCGCCGAGGTGGTGTTCCTCTGTGTTTGCAGCGACGGGGAATAGAGGAATGATATAGGAATTGAGATGAGATGGATGGAATTGTGATTAATTAGATTATCTTCTTAATGTGTGATTAATTCCCTAACAGTGAATTACCGAAATGTCCTACAACAACAAAAATCTGATATTAATACTGACCATTGGATCAGTTATATACTACCCACTATTTTCGGTAGTACCATGTACCGTAAAAACTCTCTAATCCCGATGGAAGGTTCAATTTCCTTGGGAACCACACACTTAAACCATTTGTGGTGCGAGAACATAGCAGTTGCCCAGTCCACAAGCGAGATATCCGTCGTTGCGTTGAAGAGTTCGCAGTCCACATCATCGTAGGAGAGGTTAGAGCATACCCATGTCCTATTGGGCTCTCTCCATGCGAGCCACATCCATGCACGCTCAAAGTTGAGGAGGTCTAGGACACCTAGACCACCCAGGCATCTCGGTCGGCACACTGTGGCCAATTACTAAACAGTATAGCTCAGCTAGTTAGGGCCCCTCCCAGCGATTTGACGCCCTATACCATCAGATCCCATTAATGGATGTACAGGATCGTTCGAACGTTGGACTGCGTGTCCCAAACATCACAGGGCCGCTACTCTGGAGATGGACCAGGAAGCTCTCTCGTTGATTGGGCCGAAAAACTCCCGCAGGGCCTGCTAGGCCACGTGAATCTGGGCAAGGCAGGGCTCGTCCCCCGTCGATCGACTACCCTTTCCTTCTGGCGCAAAGCCTAATCGCGCGACGACGGCGGCAGTGGACGGCGCCCAGATGCCGGTGACATTCATCCCGCGGCTCCTTTCCTTCTCTATTCTTTCCCGTGGCTCCACTCTCGCCTCCATGACAGTACATCGCCCCACCGCGCACTCCCCTCGCCGGTTGGTCGTGTGTCCCATCGACTAATTTAGTGGCAAACAGGTTCACGGTGAACAACGGGCTGTGAGTAACAACTCTAAAGTTCGTGCTGGTGGAGACTTTGTATTGTACCACCTGCAAAATAGTTTCTAATTTCTCTCATCTATGTTGCTACGAACTGCAGAGTGGCTCATGGCAGGGAAGCTGTGTTGTCTTGGTGCTAGAGCGCACGAAATTCAGTATCATGTCTAGCGTGAAGGGCATTGAGGAGTATATGCTATCTCGTTTTGGTTCCTCCTTTCTATCTCATTGAACAAGAAAGGTCACTCAGTGCAATGATTCAGGGTTGTTGCATCCTCTATCTGAATGCTGCATTCAGGATGAGCAAGGAGAAGAGTGACAAGAAGATCGTTTAAGAATATAAGAAAATTTGTTTTGCCATTGACGGTGCCTGATCCACCATCTTGCCCAATTAACTCTCCAACTCTTTTGCAGACTTGACAAGGCCTATTTGCCGTGTTGGCATACACTGACATGGACATTGTCACACCCTTTTCTACTCGCCGAGCAAATCACCAACTCGCAGATGGTGAAACTGATTTCAACACAGGTAATAACAGCAAGCAGACCACATATGCATTCGTTCTTGGTATCTACTGATGGGGTGGGTGGTTGATGAAATTCCTACCATACCATGTATTCCTGTGACGGCAGACTAATAAGGCTGACACACTGTTATCAAACAAGATTGATGGTTGAAGTAATGCACATTTGAGATAGTCTGTACCATTGTGTTTGGGTATGTTTCTGATTTCTAACATTAGTTTATTAATCATTTTCTATTTTGTGTTCCAATTTAATTATTTTATTTAAGATGATTATGGTTGATGTATTTGTTTTTAAGAATTGCTCTATTTTTACGTATTAGAAAGTGTGAGGATGTGTTTTTTAAATCATTTCCTTTCAGAAGATGCATAGGCTTTGATCTTTAGAGTTACCATGCAATGCTTCTTGATTCCCATTTTCAATTCGGATTTACCTATAAACATTGCATAGATTCTTGCACATATTGTACTTGATTTCTGGAATTTCTTGTGGTTTAACTACATGTAAGATCTCTGCCGCATTTCATAACTTGTTTGTCTTCCGGATTGATTAGATGAAGAAGTAGACAGTATTTGCTTGTGTTAAAAATGATTATAACTTACATGATGTACACATCTTCCAGGAACTATTGCAAAACATAGCAGAAGAATATAAGTCAATTTAAGATGCCATGACAAACCAAAGAGAAGGGAGAAGTCGAAACATGCAAAAATAAAAAGCATAAGAAAGAGGAGGCAAAGGCAATAACATGATATTTATAAAAATACTCCTGTATAGATTAGACGTTGTTTATCTACATCAATCCTACTATTTGTATATGTGAACTGCTATTCTGCCACACTGACAAATGCTTATCATCAGGGTGTATATTTCAGATATACATATTGGCACTTGTTCCAAAGTTGCAATTACATACCTATCAGAAATCAGCAAACATGCAAATATCAGTATGAATCAGTATGAATCAGTTGGTAGGCAATCCACTTTCTCTAGGTAGTCTTGGATGGATTACGGTAATGTAAAATCTTGTTTTCGGCTGATGCTTATGAATCATTCATAGTGCACCTCAGACTTTGTGAATTATAAGAATAACCATGTGTGGTTATTTTGATGTGGAAGTTAGTGCGAGGATCAATGATCAGAGATACATGATTCTTCTTATAAATCAGTGCACGTTTGTAACTTAGATTCAACAATTCTCTGACTTCTCGTTGAAGTATTTACTACGCCACTCACACAAAAGCATTGCCTCACAAAGTTTCTTTGGTTGAGATAATCCTTACATTGATGTTTCACCATATCAATTTATAATAATTGTTACAATTCTTGTTTCAAGTAACTATCATCCTTCAACAGAGTGAAGTCTTGCTGTTGCACCTTTGAGCACAACTATCAGTTGTATTTTGGAGTATGCTCATAGTCCAGTGGCCAATATATATCAAAGTGTAAAAATAGACTAAACACGTGTATCGATGAAATTAAAACGGGAATAAAAAGTCCCACCTTATTATTTTTCATGTTTTTGTCATTCTATTGGTGTACCGTTAGAATGAACAGGCGCGGCAACGCGCGCTGTCATGGTCTAGTTGTACCCTACAATGCCAACCGTTGCAGGTTCCATCACCTCGCCATAACCAAGCACGACAGCGTTGTATAATTCTTTTTAGCACCCAGGCCGACAGGTTTGTGAAGAGTTTGCATATGGGAAAGTAGTGGCTGAACCCAGCTTAGTGCACCCACGCTACACCACACAAGAAAAAACATACCAAAACATTTCAAAAAATTCTGAAACTTTGTGGAATGATCATCAATAAATGTTAAGAGAGGCTTGCCAAGTTTTCTCGTCAAATGACATACAATGAGAACTATACAAAAAACAAAATTACAAATTTTGGTCAAACAGTGCACATACATTTTGAGTAATTTAGTTTTTTTGTATAGAGCTCCTCGAATGTCATTTGACCATCAAATTTTGCAAGCCTCTCTAACATTTGTTAATGATCATTCCCATAAAGTTTCAGATATTTTTTAAATGTTTTGCTATGTTTTTTTGTATGGGTGTAGTATGGGTGCATCGAGCTGGGTTGCAGAAAAACCACTCTCTTTGAAAAAAGGTACGTAGAGCTAACATGATAGTTTTGAGCATTGTTAGCCTTCCTCCTTCAGGGTGGAGTACCCAGCATGCCACCATGTGAAGGCCTAGCTGAAGGGCTAGAGAGCCTAGCCTAGCAAGCAGCAGGCATGTGGCACTAGGTAGCCAGGAAGGCGGCCCATATCCAGGAGGAGAGCGAAGCTCAACTTTGGCAAGTCCACGAGCAAGTGTGTTGTATCCAACAGCCCAGGAGACGGCACAACAATCACCTACATGTTTCTCAAAAATAAAAAAACGAGTGTGTTTCATGAATGGATCAATGATTGAGCATGATGGGCTAGGGATAACTTATTTTAGCATTGATATTTTGGAAGACATGGTTGCTTGTTGATACGCTTGAGTATTTAAGTCTCATGAAAAAACTAGACTATTGCTTTGAACAATATAAAAGTCCAAATGTCCATGCTACAAACAAAAGAATATGAGATGATATGTTAGGCAACATTGCACATCAAAAATTCTGTTTTAATCATTTACCTACTCGATGACGAGTAGAAATTAAGCTTGGGGATGCTGATACGTCTCCAACGTATCTATAATTTTTTATTGTTCCATGCTGTTATATTATCATTCTTGGATGTTTTATAATCATTCTATAGTCATTTTATATCTTTTTTGGGACTAACCTATTGACATAGTGCCAAGTGCGGTTGCTGTTTTTTGGGACTAATCTATTGACATAGTCCAAACACCGTGACAGTTTTCATGGATTTTTGATGGACCAGAAGACCACCAATGGGCCAGAGCAGCACCTGGGGGTGACCAGAGGGGGGCACAGCCCACTAGGGCGCGCCTCGGGGTAATCTATGCATAGGGGTTGATGCACGTTCTTGTCTTTGTTTCTCTGGTAGAAATCTTGGGGCACTCGTTGAAGATCTTTGTGTTGGATTGAGTATTATGAATATGAAGTTGCTTTGGTGTTATTTTAGTATGAACTCTCGGATAGATCGAATGGAAAGAATAGCCTTGTGTTATTTTAGTACGAACTCTTGAATAGATCGAACGGAAAGAATAGCTTTGAGGTGGTTTTGTACCCTACAAACAATTTATTCTTATGTTCTCACTAGGTAGGAAATTTGGAGTGATTTTTCATCGCACTTTGAGGGGTGGTTATATGATCCAATTATATTAGCATGGTTGAGAGGTTGCACTAGTGAAAGTACAGACCCTAAGCCTCATTTTCAAGCATTGCAATACCATTTTTGTGCCCGTTTACTATTTGCTACCTTGCTGGTTTTATTTATTCAGATTATAAAAATATATCTCTACCATCAATATTATACTTTTATCACCATCTCTTCGCCGAACTAGTACACCTATACAAATTTCCATTGTATTGAGTGTGTTGGGGACACAAGATATTTCTTGTATTTGGTTGCAGGGTTGTTTGAGAGAGACCATCTTCAACCTACGCCTCCCACGGATTGATAAAGCTTAGGTCATCCACTTGCGGGAAATTGCTACTGTCCTACAAAACTCTGGGCTTGGAGGCACAAGTCTAAAGTTGTGTAGTAGAATTATGTTCTATAAAGATTTATTGCAAATAGGCATCCTAATACACCCCATGATATGGCATTGTTATTATTTTTAGCAAACCTGCACTGTTATTTCCTTAGCTAGTTAACATTACAGTTTCCTTTATTGGAGCCTTGGAGTAGTGTATGCACATTGTACACTTGCACAATTTGCCAACAATATCAGCCTTCAAATTGCATTCCTTGTCCTCAGGGCACATAAGGCTTCGGGGGCAATCTTCCTGACAACTACCAATCAAATACCCACCAGACTTCTTCAGGTATCTGAACGTACATCTTTGTTTTGTATCTGCATCTGCAAAATATTACCAACAAGATGAAATCGAAATCATAAAAAGAACAATTTTGTTGATTTGGTTGATGCAACACTCTTGGAGGAACTGATTAAACGTACTTGATGCTAACACGAGAAAGGCGAGTGTTAGGAGTCAAAAATAGCATGAAAACAAAGATTGGATAAGTTACATGCATTGCACTAAAAGCAATTAAGTGGACTTCAGGATAAGATATGGACATACGCTTTTTAGAGCAAGGAAACGAAATTAAGAGATTGCACCGCTGAGCACACGGTTTCACATGAAAAAGATAGATAAAAGAAGAGCATCTATCTATACAGTTACTAAGCTCCCTTGAAATAAGCTCTCCTAGTAAATCCAGGTGTGAAAAGTGCATGGGCCCTAGCTGATAGTGGGTGAGACGTGTTGGTGGGCAGCTCGGTCCTTGCGTGTCCAGTTTTCTTGTGTACATGCGCAGTTCGCTAGCTGGTCCCTTGCATGTCGGTTCGTCTAGACAAGAAAGAAAAAGACCGTTACCACACCCAGCCAATTAAAGACTCTCGACGAGCAAAACTGATTGAACAGAGAAAATGTTAGGAATAAACTAGGATGTGTCTATTATATTAATAACTAAAATGTATTAATTAACTAATCATCATTCATGTGACCAATCCTAAGTAGTGATGTCCCTATTCTTTTAACATTTATAACTGCCATCTCTTGGAGGCAGCTTCTCCTATGTATAGAAACCTTTTATCAATGGAATTTGAGAGGTAGTTCTCTCTCTCTCTTACATTTTTCAGATATATATTATTTTACTTTTGTTTAAATTTTCTTTGTCTTTTATTTTTGCTGCTATTCACTTAATATTTCTTTTCAAAACAAGTGTGAACATTTTTAAAACATCTTTTTAAATTTCATAAAATTTTCTCAAAAACATGAATTTTCTTATTAGATAAATGAATACTTATTAGATTAGATAGATGAATACTTTTAAGATTGTATTGACTTTTGAAATGTGTTCACACATTGTAAGTAATACACAAACACGGTTTGTAACTTTTTATAGAGATCAACACGGTTTGCAACTATATGAGCATGATTCCAATGCACGGACATTTTAGGATGGACACTTTTCAATTGTGATTAATTACATTATTTTCTTAATGTGTGATTAATTCCCTAACAGTCAATTATCGAAATGTCCTACAACAACCAAAATCTGATATTAATACTGACCATTGGATAGGTTATATACGACCCAATATTTTCGGTAGTACGATGTACCGTAAAAACTCTCTATTCCTGATGGAAGTCACCTATAGCGAAGGTTCAATTTCCTTGGGAACCAGGCCATTAAGCCATTTGTGGTGCCAGAACTTAGCGGTTGCCCTGTCCCCAAGCCATATATCCATCGTTGTGTTGAAGAGTTTGCAGTCCACATCATCACAGGGGAGGTTAGAGCGTACCCATGACCTATTGGGCTCTCTCCATGCGAGCCACTTCCATGCAAGCCCAAATTTGAGGAGGTCTCGGACACCTAGACCTCCCAGGCATCTCGGCCGGCACACTGTGGCCCATTGTACCCTACAATGGCCGCCGTTGCAGGTTCCTTCACCTCAACATAACCAAGCACGGCAGTGTTGTATAATTCTCTTTAGCACCCGGGTCGGCAGTTTTGTCAAGAGTTCGCATATGGTAAGGTAGTGGCTGAGCCCAGCTCACTGCACCCATGCTACACCCACGCAAGAAAACATACCGAAACATTTCAAAAAAATCTGAAACTTTGTGGGATGATCATCAATAAATGTTAGATAGGCTTGCCAAGTTTGGTGGTCAAATGACATACAATGAGAACTGTACAAAAAACAAAATTACAAATTCTGGTCAAATAGTGCACATACATTTTGAGTAATTTAGTTTTTTTGTATAGAGCTCCTCGGATGTCATTTGACCATCAAATTTTGCAAGCCTCTCTAACATTTGTTGATGATCATTCCCATAATGTTCCATTTTTTTTAAAAAAATTGCTATGTTTTTCTGTGTGGGTCTAGTAGGGTGCACTTGAGGCTGGGTGCTTGGCTCACTCTCTTTGCATAAAGGTACAAAGAGCTAACATGACAGTTTTGAGCAGAGTTAGCCTTCCTCCTTTAGGGTGGAGTAACCAGCACGCCACCATGGGAAGGCCTAGTTGATGGGATAGAGAGCCCAGCAAGCAGCAGGCATGTGGCGCTAGGAAGCCAGGAAGGCGGCCCATATCCAGGAGGAGAGCGAAGCTCAACTTTGGCAAGTCCATGAGCAATTGTGTTGTATCCAATAGCCCAGGAGATGACACAAAAATCACCTACATGTTTCTCAAGAAGAAAAAGCAAAAGCAGTCACCTACATCAGTAAGCATGTCATGTATATTGGATCTCTATTCAGACGAAGCGTTTCAGAAAAATCTGGTGAAGATGAAGAGTAAAAGTCAGTCATGTTTGCACGTTGAGGAACTGATTTTTTTGAAAATGCAAATACGGAGGAGTGTTGGCATCACCATATGGACGAAGAGATGGGCACAATCCGAGACTACAAAATATGAGAGCTCATGGATCTTTCACACAACCACAAAGGCATAGGGCTCAAGGAAGTGGACAAAGTCAAGAAAGATGCAAAGAAAACTTGGTGAAGCGTAGAGCAAGGCTCATAGTTAAGGGATACATGCAAGAGCCAGGTGTGGATTTCGAAGAAGTTTTCACTCCTGTTGCAAGGATGGAATTGGTGTAACTAGTTATAGCTCACATGGCTCAAGAATCATGGATGCTACGTCACATGGATGTAAAATCTTTGTTCTTAAATCATGAATGATAAGAAGAACTTTAGATCAAGCAACCACCGAGGTACATCGAAAAAGGAGACAAACAAAAGTTGTTGAAACTACTTCAGGCACTGTGCAAGCTTTGCTGAGTTTCGGGGCTGGAACACCAAGCTTGATCATACATTGATTTGTCTTTGTTTTGAGAAAAGTACGCTGGAGCACGTTATGTATAAGTGAGGCAAAGATAGGGATCATCTCTAAGTGGGCCTCTATGTTAATGATCTATTGATAACCGAACAAAATGAGGAAGAGATTGCTATATTCAAGATACAAATGAAGGAGATATTCGGATGAGTCGTCTTGGGCTCTTGAGTTACTATCTTGGGATCAAGATACAACAAAAGTTAGAGGGATAATGCTATGCTAGGAGGCGTATTCAAAGAAGATACTTGAATCTGTGTAGCATGGAGGACTGGAAGCCAATTTATGTTCCTATGTAGCCTCAACTTAAACTTAACAAAAGGAGTGAAGCACCGTCGGTTCATGCAATGGAATATAGAAGTGTGATCGGAAGTTGAAGGTATCTTGTGAATACATGACTGGACTTGATCTATTATCTTGACATAGTGAGCCACTTCATGGAAGCGCCCATGATGGATCATTGTGCATCTATGAAACATATACGTAGGTACATCAAAGGGACAACAAACTTTGGTTGCGTCTACTTGGGAAAAAAGAAGGAGATGGTTAAGCCACTTGTCTATAATTATAGTGATATGGTAGGACAAGCGGAAGACCGTAAAAGTACCACGAGCGGTGCATATTTCTTGGGAGGAAGCATAGTGAGCCGGCTATCACAAAAAAAGAAGGTGGTCAAATTATCATCCTATAATACAGAGTATATATATTATGCAACCGCGACATGTCAAGGTGTGTGTTTTCTAGGAAGGCTACTCGATGACCTCACAAACAAGCAACCAAAAGAAGTGGTTGCCAAAAAATCTGCGATTTCCATATGTAAGAATCTAGTGCATCATGACAAGAGTAAACACGTCGATACAAAATATCATTACATTTGCACCGATGACCAGCTTGCCGATATCCTAACCAATTCTTGAGAACAACCGTCCAAACTGTGAAGTGAAGAGATCGTGTGGTCAGGGTTGATTGTTGAATATACATTGTGGATATATGCAAATTGTACACGCCTGGACTCGAATATCCCTATTTTGATGAGTTGGCGATGATCTGGCGCCGGCGCGGGTGGAGTCTGGCGGTGGTCGAGATCAGTCCTTGGACCAGGCTAAAGCGAGGTCATGGTCGGCAAGGATCCAATCCGGTGCGATATCCGAATTTGCAGCGGCCCGTCATCTTGATACATCTCCAACGTATCTATAATTTTGATTGTTCCATGCTATTATATTACCCTTTTGGATGTTTATGGGGTTTATTTTACACATTTATATCATTTTGGGACTAACCTACTAACCGGAGGCCCAGCCCGTATTGCTGTTTTTTGCCTATTTCAGTATTTCAAGAAAAGGAATATCAAACGGAGTCCAAACGGAATGAAACCTTCGGGGCGTGATTTTTGGAGCGAACGTGATCCGGTGAACTTCGAGTGCAAGTAAAGAAGCAAGCGAGGTGTCCAGGAGATAGGAGGGCACGCCCTGTCTCCTGGGCCCCTCGGCGACCACCGATGTACTTCTTCCTCCTATATATACCTCGTGCCCGAAAACATCCAGGGAGCCAACGAAACACAATTTCCACCGCCTTAACCTTCTGTATCCGCGAGATCCCATCTTGGAGCCTTCGTCGGCGCTCCGCTGGAGGGGGAATCGACCATAGAGGGCTTCTACATTAACACCATAACCCCTCCGATGAGTTGTGAGTAGTTTACCACAGATCTTCGGGTCCATATTTATTAGCTAGATGGCTTCTTCTCTCTTTTTGGATCTCAACACAATGTGCTCCCCCTCTCTTGTGTAGATCTATTCGATCTAAACTCTTTTTGTGGTGTGTTTGTCGAGATCCGATGAATTGTGGGTTTATGATCAAGTTTATCTATGAGAAGTATTTGAATCTCCTCTGAATTCTTTTATGTATGATTGATTTGTCTTTGCAAGTCTCTTCGAATTATCAGTTTGGTTTGGCCTACTACATTGATCTTTCTATCATCCATATTATACTTTTACTTTAGACTTGTATTGATCAAGTTTTATTTATTCAGATTATAAAAATATATTTCTACCATCAATATTATACTGTTATCACCATCTCTTCGCGAACTAGTGCACCTATACAATTTTCCATTGTATTGAGTGTGTTGGGGACACAAGAGATTTCTTGTATTTGGTTGCAGGGTTGTTTGAGAGAGACCATCTTCACCCTATGCCTCCCACGGATTGATAAAGCTTAGGTCATCCACTTGCGGGAAATTGCTACTGTCCTACAAAACTCTGCGCTTGGAGGCACAAGTCTAAAGTTGTGTAGTAGATATCACATATTTCCTTCAGTAACATTGAATTATGTTCTATAAAGATTTATTGCAAATAGGCATCCTAATACACCCCATGATATGGCATTGTTATTATTTTTAGCAAACCTGCACTGTTATTTTCTTAGCTAGTTAACATTACAGTTTCCTTTATTGGAGCCTTGGAGTAGTGTATGCACATTGTACACTTGCACAATTTGCCAACAATATCAGCCTTCAAATTGCATTCCTTGTCCTCAGGGCACATAAGGCTTTGGGGGCAATCTTCCTGACAACTACCAATCAAATACCCACCAGACTTCTTCAGGTATCTGAACGTACATCTTTGTTTTGTATCTGCATCTGCAAAATATTACCAACAAGATGAAATCGAAATCATAAAAAGAACAATTTTGTTGATTTGGTTGATGCAACACTCTTGGAGGAACTGATTAAACGTACTTGATGCTAACACGAGAAAGGCGAGTGTTAGGAGTAGCGTCAAAGCTGCAATCTTCATCCTATCTTGTATGTGGCGTTGGTAGGAAAGTGACTGCTTGTGAGCCTTGAGGATGAGAAAATGAGATGGCAACCCTTTTTTATAGTAGGTTTGATATTAATGCACATTATTGCAATACAAAAATAGCATGAAAACAAAGATTGGATAAGTTCTGTCGTACTAAAAGCAATTAAGTGGACTTCAGGATAAGATATGGACATACGCTTTTTAGCAGAGCAAGGAAACGAAATTAAGAGATTGCACCGTTGAGCACACGGTTTCACATGAAAAAGATAGATAAAAGAAGAGCATCTATCTATACAGTTACTAAGCTCCCTTGAAATAAGCTCTCCTAGTAAATCCAGGGTGTGAAAAGTGCATGGGCCCTAGGTGATAGTGGGTGAGACGTGTTGGTGGGCAGCTCGGTCCCTTGCGTGTCCAGTTTTCTTGTGTACATGCGCAGTTCGCTAGCTGGTCCCTTGCATGTCGGTTCGTCTAGGCAAGAAAGAAAAAGACCGTTACCACACCCAGCCAATTAAAGACTCTCGACGAGCAAAACTGATTGAACAGAGAAAATGTTAGGAATAAATTAGGATGTGTCTATTATATTAATAACTAAAATGTATTAATTAACGAATCATCATTCATGTGACCAATCCTAAGTAGTGATGTCCCTATTCTTTTAACATTTATAACTGCCATCTCTTGGAGGCAGCTTCTCCCTATGTCTAGAAACCTTTTTTATCAATGGAATTTGAGAGGGTAGTTCTCTCCCCCCCCCATCTCTCTTACATTTTTCAGATATATATTATTTTACTTTTGTTTAAATTTTCTTTGTATTTAATTTTTTGCTGCTATTCACGAATATTTTCTTTCAAAACAATTGTGAACATTTTTAAAACATCTTTTTAAATTTCATGAAATTTTCTCAAAAACATGAATTTTTTTATTAGATAAATGAATACTTATTAGATTAGATTGATGCATACTTTTAAGATTGTATTGACTTTTGAAATGTGTTCCCACATTGTAACTAATACACAAACACGGTTTGAAACTTTTTATAGAGATCAACACGGTTTGCAACTATATGAGCATGATTCCAATGCACAGACATTTTTAGGATGGACACTTTTCAAAATTGAACACTTGTTTTAAATTAATGACCATTTATTCAAAATGTGCGAACATATCATGTGAATACTTTATAAAATGTCATGAATATATTTCTGAATATACAAGCTTATTTTTGAAAACAAGATGAACATTTTTTTAAAGTTCATGGACATTTTCTATAATACCATTTGAAATTACTTACACATTTACTAATGGATCGGCCCAATATATAAAATAGCGGGCAGGCCGTGCTATTGGGCGCTATAAGAGTCATATGCTCGGTGCTAATACGCTATGCGCCGCAGGGGTTGGTGGGGGTGTATTGGATGGCATGATGAATTATCACTGTGGTCAGCGCTTTTGTGAATTTCCTTGAAAATATGTGTATGTATGTAAGTATAGTTGTCTTTCCCCTTGCACTAAAATTATGCCTCCAACAAAAGTCAAGGACGACCCCATCGCAAGGAAAAACACCGAGCCTAGAATATTTAAGTCCCAAAACCCAGCAACCAATCATGGTACATCCACAAAAAAATGTAGAACCCATAAAAGAACACGCTCACCATCGACAGCGGTTGTCCTAGCCGACACTCCACCTCGGCGGATTGCCCGGCCGTTTGGTGTTGCCCTCAAACCTACGGGATGTGAAGCCGCTCGCCAAGGCAGACGAAAGGCGACCCATCGCTCCGGCAACATTCCCCGTCGCCAAGGTGGTGTTCCTCTGTGTTTGTAGCAACGGCGATTAGATGAATGATAGAAGAATTGGGATGAGATAGATGGAATTGTGATTAATTACATTATTTTCTTAATGTGTGATTAATTCCCTAACAGTCAATTATCGAAATGTCCTACAACAACCAAAATCTGATATTAATACTGACCATTGGATAGGTTATATACTACCCAATATTTTCGGTAGTACGATGTACCGTAAAATCTCTCTATTCTTGATGGAAGTCACATATAGCGAAGGTTCAATTTCCTTGGGAACCAGCCCATTAAGCCATTTGTGGTGCCAGAACTTAGCGGTTGCCCTGTCCCCAAGCCATATATCCATCGTTGCGTTGAAGAGTTTGCAGTCCACATCATCACAGGGGAGGTTAGAGCGTACCCATGACCTATTGGGCTCTCTCCATGCGAGCCACTTCCATGCAAGCCCAAATTTGAGGAGGTCTAGGACACCTAGACCTCCCAGGCTCTCGGCCGACACTGCTGTGGCCCATTGTACCCTACAATGGCCGCCGTTGCAGAGTTCCTTCACCTCAACATAACCAAGCACGGCAGTGTTGTATAATTCTCTTTAGCACCCGGGTCGGCAGTTTTGTCAAGAGTTCGCATATGGTAAGGTAGTGGCTGAGCCCAGCTCACTGCACCCATGCTACACCCACGCAAGAAAACATACCGAAACATTTCAAAAAAATCTGAAACTTTGTGGGATGATCATCAATAAATGTTAGATAGGCTTGCCAATTTTGGTGGTCAAATGACATACAATGAGAACTGTACAAAAAACAAAATTATAAATTCTGGTCAAATAGTGCACATACATTTTGAGTAATTTAGTTTTTTTGTATAGAGCTCCTCGGATGTCATTTGACCATCAAATTTTGCAAGCCTCTCTAACATTTGTTGATGATCATTCCCATAATGTTCCATTTTTTTAAAAAAAATTGCTATGTTTTTCTGTGTGGGTCTAGTAGGGGTGCACTGAGCTGGGGTGCAGAAAAACCACTCTCTTTGCATAAAGGTACAGAGAGCTAACATGACAGTTTTGAGCAGAGTTAGCCTTCCTCCTTTAAGGTGGAGTAACCAGCACGCCACCATGGGAAGGCCTAGTTGATGGGATAGAGAGCCCAGCAAGCAGCAGGCATGTGGCGCTAGGAAGCCGGAAGGCGGCCCATATCCGGGAGGAGGCGAAGCTCAACTTTGGCAAGTCCACGAGCAATTGTGTTATATCCAACAGCCCAGGAGATGACACAAAAATCACCTACATGTTTCTCAAGAAGAAAAAGCAAAAGCAGTCACCTACATCAGTAAGCATGTCATGTATATTGGATCTCTATTCAGACGAAGCATTTCAGAAAAATCTGGTGAAGATGAAGAGTAAAAGTCAGTCATGTTTGCACATTGAGGAACTGATTTTTTTGAAAATGCAAATACGGAGGAGTGTTGGCATCACCATATGGACGAAGAGATGGGCACAATCCGAGACTACAAAATATGAGAGCTCATGGATCTTTCACACAACCACAAAGGCATAGGGCTCAAGGAAGTGGACAAAGTCAAGAAAGATGCAAAGAAAACTTGGTGAAGCGTAGAGCAAGGCTCATAGTTAAGGGATACATGCAAGAGCCAGGTGTGGATTTCGAAGAAGTTTTCACTCCTGTTGCAAGGATGGAATTGGTGTAACTAGTTATAGCTCACATGGCTCAAGAATCATGGATGCTACGTCACATGGATGTAAAATCTTTGTTCTTAAATCATGAATGATAAGAAGAACTTTAGATCAAGCAACCACCGAGGTACATCGAAAAAGGAGACAAACAAAAGTTGTTGAAACTACTTCAGGCACTGTGCAAGGTTTGCTGAGTTTCGGGGCTGGAACACCAAGCTTGATCATACATTGATTTGTCTTTGTTTTGAGAAAAGTACGCTGGAGCACGTTATGTATAAGTGAGGCAAAGATAGGGATCATCTCTAAGTGGGCCTCTATGTTAATGATCTATTGATAACCGAACAAAATGAGGAAGAGATTGCTATATTCAAGATACAAATGAAGGAGATATTCCAGATGAGTCGTCTTGGGCTCTTGAGTTACTATCTTGGGATCAAGATACAACAAAAGTTAGAGGGGATAATGCTATGCTAGGAGGCGTATTCAAAGAAGATACTTGAATACTGTAGCATGGAGGACTGGAAGCCAATTTATGTTCCTATGTAGCCTCAACTTAAACTTAACAAAAGGAGTGAAGCACCGTCGGTTCATGCAATGGAATATAGAAGTGTGATCAGAAGTTGAAGGTATCTTGTGAATACATGACTGGACTTGATCTATTATCTTGACATAGTGAGCCACTTCATGGAAGCGCCCATGATGGATCATTGTGCAGCTATGAAACATATACGTAGGTACATCAAAGGGACAACAAACTTTGGTTGTGTCTATTTGGGAAAAAAGAAGGAGATGGTTAAGCCACTTGTCTATAATTATAGTGATATGGTAGGACAAGCGGAAGACCGTAAAAGTACCACGATGCGTGCATATTTCTTGGGAGGAAGCATAGTGAGCGGCTATCACAAAAAAGAAGGTGGTCAAATTATCATCCTATAATACAGAGTATATATATTATGCAACGCGACATGTCAAGGTGTGTGTTTTCTAGGAAGGCTACTCGATGACCTCACAAACAAGCAACCAAAAGAAGTGGTTGCCAAAAAATCTGCGATTTCCATATGTAAGAATCTAGTGCATCATGACAAGAGTAAACACGTCGATACAAAATATCATTACATTTGCACCGATGACCAGCTTGCCGATATCCTAACCAATTCTTGAGAACAACCGTCCAAACTGTGAAGTGAAGAGATCGTGTGGTCAGGGTTGATTGTTGAATATACATTGTGGATATATGCAAATTGTAGACGCCTGGACTCGAATATCCCTATTTTGATGAGTTTGCCGCTGATCTGGCGCCGGCGCCGGGTGGGAGTCTGGGCGGTGGTCCGAGATCAGTCCTTGGACCAGGCTAAAGCGAGGTCATGGTCGGCAAGGATCCAATCCGGTGCGATATCCGAATTTGCGAAAGCGGCCCGTCACGCTGATACATCTCCAACGTATCTATAATTTTTGATTGTTCCATGCTATTATATTACCCCTTTTGGATGTTTATGGGGTTTATTTTACACATTTATATCATTTTTGGGACTAACCTACTAATCGGAGGCCCAGCCCGTATTGCTGTTTTTTTGCCTATTTCAGATTTGAAGAAAAGGAATATCAAACGGAGTCCAAGCGGAATGAAACCTTCGGGGCGTGATTTTTGGAGCGAGCGTGATCCGTGAACTTCGGAGTGCAAGTCAAGAAGCAAGCGAGGTGTCCAGGAGATAGGAGGGCACGCCCACATCTCTGGCCCCTCGGCGCCACCGATGTACTTCTTCCTCCTATATATACCTACGTACCCCGAAAACATCCAGGGAGCCAACGAAACACAATTTTCACCGCCTTAACCTTTTGTATCCGCGAGATCCCATCTTGGAGCCTTCGTCGGCGCTCCGCCGGAGGGGGAATCGACCACAGAGGGCTTCTACATTAACACCATAGCCCCTCCGATGAGTTGTGAGTAGTTTACCACAGATCTTCGGGTCCATATTTATTAGCTAGATGGCTTCTATTCTCTTTTTGGATCTTAACACAATGTGCTCCCCCTCTCTTGTGTAGATCTATTCGATCTAAATTCTTTTTGCGGTGTGTTTGTCGAGATCCGATGAATTGTGGGTTTATGATCAAGTTTATCTATGAGAAATATTTGAATCTCCTCTGAATTCTTTTATGTATGATTGATTTATCTTTGCAAGTCTCTTCGAATTATCAGTTTGGTTTGGCCTACTACATTGATCTTTCTATCATCAATATTATACTTTTACTTTAGACTTGTATTGATCAAGTTTTATTTATTCAGATTATAAAAATATATTTCTACCATCAATATTATACTGTTATCACCATCTCTTCGCCGAACTAGTGCACCTATACAATTTTCCATTGTATTGAGTGTGTTGGGGACACAAGAGATTTCTTGTATTTGGTTGCAGGGTTGTTTGAGAGAGACCATCTTCACCCTATGCCTCCCACGGATTGATAAAGCTTAGGTCATCCACTTGCGGGAAATTGCTACTGTCCTACAAAACTCTGCGCTTGGAGGCACAAGTCTAAAGTTGTGTAGTAGATATCACATATTTCTTCAGTAACATTGAATTATGTTCTATAAAGATTTATTGCAAATAGGCATCCTAATACACCCCATGATATGGCATTGTTATTATTTTTAGCAAACCTGCACTGATATTTTCTTAGCTAGTTAACATTACAGTTTCTTTTATTGGAGCCTTGGAGTAGTGTATGCACATTGTACACTTGCACAATTTGCCAACAATATCAGCCTTCAAATTGCATTCCTTGTCCTCGGGGCACATAAGGCTTCGGGGGCAATCTTCCTGACAACTACCAATCAAATACCCACCAGACTTCTTCAGTGTATCTGAGCGTACATCTTTGTTTTGTATCTGCATCGCAAAATATTACCAACAAGATGAAATCGAAATCATAAAAAGAACAATTTTGTTGATTTGGTTGATGCAACACTCTTGGAGGAACTGATTAAACGTACTTGATGCTAACACGAGAAAGGCGAGTGTTAGGAGTAGCGTCAAAGCTGCAATCTTCATCCTATCTTGTATGTGGTGTTGGTAGGAAAGTGACTGCTTGTGAGCCTTGAGGATGAGAAAATGAGATGGCAACCCTTTTTTATAGTAGGTTTGATATTAATGCTCATTATTGTAATACAAAATAGCATGAAAACAAAGATTGGATAAGTTACATGCAGTACTAAAAGCAATTAAGTGGACTTGAGGATAAGATATGGACATACGCTTTTTAGCTGAGCAAGGAAATGAAATTAAGAGATTGCACCGTTGAGCACACGGTTTCACATGAAAAAGATAGATAAAAGAAGAGCATCTATCTATACAGTTACTAAGCTCCCTTGAAATAAGCTCTCCTAGTAAATCCAGGGTGTGAAAAGTGCATGGGCCCTAGGTGATAGTGGGTGAGACGTGTTGGTGGGCAGCTCGATCCCTTGCGTGTCCAGTTTTCTTGTGTACATGCGCAGTTCGCTAGCTGGTCCCTTGCATGTCGGTTCGTCTAGGCAAGAAAGAAAAAGACCGTTACCACACCCAGCCAATTAAAGACTCTCGACGAGCAAAACTGATTGAACAGAGAAAATGTTAGGAATAAATTAGGATGTGTCTATTATATTAATAACTAAAATGTATTAATTAACGAATCATCATTCATGTGACCAATTCTAAGTAGTGATGTCCCTATTCTTTTAACATTTATAACTGCCATCTCTTGGAGGCAGCTTCTCCCTATGTCCAGAAACCTTTTTTATCAATGGAATTTGAGAGGGTAGTTCTCTCTCCCCCCCCATCTCTCTTAAATTTTTCAGATATATATTATTTTACTTTTGTTTAAATTTTCTTTGTATTTTATTTGTTTGCTGCTATTCACGAATATTTCTTTTCAAAACAATTGTGAACATTTTTAAAACATCTTTTTAAATTTCATGAAATTTTCTCAAGAACATGATTTTTTTTATTAGATAAATGAATACTTATTAGATTAGATAGATGAATACTTTTAAGATTGTATTGACTTTTGAAATGTGTTCACACATTGTAAGTAATACACAAACACGGTTTGTAACTTTTTATAGAGATCAACACGGTTTGCAACTATATGAGCATGATTCCAATGCACGGACATTTTTAGGATGGACACTTTTCAAAATTGAACACTTGTTTTAAATTAATGACCATTTATTCAAAATGTGCGAACATATCATGTGAATACTTTATAAAATGTCATGAATATATTTCTGAATATACAAGCTTATTTTTGAAAACAAGATGAACATTTTTTTAAAGTTCATGGACATTTTCTATAATACCATTTGAAATTACTTACACATTTACTAATGGATCGGCCCAATATATAAAATAGCGGGCAGGCCGTGCTATTGGGCTCTATAAGAGTCATATGCTCGATGCTAATACGCTATGCGCCGCAGGGGTTGGTGGGGGTGTATTGGATGGCATGATGAATTATCACTGTGGTCAGCGCTTTTGTGAATTTCCTTGAAAATATGTGTATGTATGCAACTATCGTTGTCTTTCCCCTTGCACTAAAATTATGCCTCCAACAAAAGTCAAGGACGACCCCATCGCAAGGAAAAACACCGAGCCTAGAATATTTAAATCCCAAAACCCAGCAACCAATCATGGTACATCCACAAAAAAATGTAGAACCCATAAAAGAACACGCTCACCATCGACAGCGGTTGTCCTAGCCGACACTCCACCTCAGCGGATTGCCCCGCCGTTTGGTGCTGCCCTCAAACCTACGGGGCTCGCCAAGGCAGACGAAAGGCGACCCATCGCTCCGGCAACATTCCCCGTCGCCAAGGTGGTGTTCCTCTGTGTTTGCAGCAACGGGGAATAGATGAATGATAGAAGAATTGGGATGAGATAGATGGAATTGTGATTAATTACATTATTTTCTTAATGTGTGATTAATTCCTTAATAGTTAATAATCGAAATGTCCTACAACAACGAAAATCTGATATTAATACTGACCATTGGATTGGTTATATACTACCCAATATTTTCTGTAGTACGATGTACCGTAAAAACTCTCTATTCCTGATGGAACTCACATATAGCGAAGGTTCAATTTCCTTGGGAACCAGCCCATTAAGCCATTTGTGGTGCCAGAACTTAGCGGTTGCCCAGTCCCCAAGCCATATATCCATCATTGCGTTGAAGAGTTTGCAGTCCACATCATCACAGGGGAGGTTAGAGCGTACCCATGACCTATTGGGCTCTCTCCATGCGAGCCACTTCCATGCAAGCCCAAATTTGAGGAGGTCTAGGACACCTAGACCTCCCAGGCATCTCGGCCGGCACACCGTGGCCCATTGTACCCTACAATGGCCGTCGTTGCAGGTTCCTTCACCTCCACATAACCAAGCACGGCAGTGTTGTATAATTCTTTTTAGCACCCGGGCCGGCAGTCTTGTCAAGAGTTTGCATATGGTAAGGTAGTGGCTGAGCCCAGCTCACTGCACCCATGCTACACCCACACAAGAAAACATACCGAAACATTTCAAAAAAATCTGAAACTTTGTGGGATGATCATCAATAAATGTTAGATAGGCTTGCCAAGTTTGGTGGTCAAATGACATACAATGAGAACTGTACAAAAAACAAAATTACAAATTCTGGTCAAATAGTGCACA
Source organism: Aegilops speltoides (assembly GCA_021437245.1). Taxonomy (NCBI): domain Eukaryota; kingdom Viridiplantae; phylum Streptophyta; class Magnoliopsida; order Poales; family Poaceae; genus Aegilops; species Aegilops speltoides. The sequence goes on from CM038143.1 coordinate 19,172,480, forward strand.
TACATTTTGAGTAATTTAGTTTTTTTGTATAGAGCTCCTCGGATGTCATTTGACCATCAAATTTTGCAAGCCTCTCTAACATTTGTTGATGATCATTCCCATGATGTTCCATTTTTTTAAAAAAAATTATATGTTTTTCTGTGTGGGTCTAGTAGGGAGAACCTTGAGTGGGTGCTTGAAAACCACTCTCTTTGCATAAAGGTACAGAGAGCTAACATGACAGTTTTGAGCAGAGTTTGCCTTCCTCCTTTAGGGTGGAGTAACCAGCACGCCACCATGGGAAGGCCTAGTTGATGGGATAGAGAGCCCAGCAAGCAGCGGGCATGTGGCGCTAGGAAGCCGGAAGGCGGCCCATATCCGGGAGGCGAAGCTCAACTTTGGCAAGTCCACGAGCAATTGTGTTGTATCCAACAACCCGGAGATGACACAAAAATCACCTACATGTTTCTCAAGAAGAAAAAGCAAAAGCAGTCACCTACATCAGTACGCATGTCATGTATATTGGATCTCTATTCAGACGAAGCGTTTCAGAACAATCTGGTGAAGATGAAGAGTAAAAGTCAGTCATGTTTGCACGTTGAGGAACTGATTTTTTTGTAAATGCAAATACGGAGGAGTGTTGGCATCACCATATGGACAAAGAGATGGGCACAATCCGAGACTACAAAATATCCTAGCTCATGGATCTTTCACACAACCACAAAGGCATAGGGCTCAAGGAAGTGGACAAAGTCAAGAAAGATGCAAAGAAAACTTGGTGAAGCGTAGAGCAAGGCTCATAGTTAAGGGATACATGCAAGAGCCAGTTGTGGATTTCGAAGAAGTTTTCACTCCTGTTGCAAGGATGGAATTGGTGTAACTAGTTATAGCTCACATGGCTCAAGAATCTTGGATGCTACGTCACATGGATGTAAAATCTTTGTTCTTAAATCATGAATGATAAGAAGAACTTTAGATCAAGAAACCACCGAGGTACATCGAAAAAGGAGACAAACAAAAGTTGTTGAAACTACTTCAGGGACTGTGCAAGCTTTGCTGAGTTTCGGGGCTGGAACACCAAGCTTGATCATACATTGATTTGTCTTTGTTTTGAGAAAAGTACGCTGGAGCACGTTATGTATAAGTGAGGCAAAGATAGGGATCATCTCTAAGTAGGCCTCTATGTTAATGATCTATTGATAACCGAACAAAATGAGGAAGAGATTGCTATATTCAAGATACAAATGAAGGAGATATTCAAGATGAGTCGTCTTGGGCTCTTGAGTTACTATCTTGGGATCAAGATACAACAAAAGTTAGAGGGGATAATGCTATGCTAGGAGGCGTATTCAAAGAAGATACTTGAATCTTGTAGCATGGAGGACTGGAAGCCAATTTATGTTCCTATGTAGCCTCAACTTAAACTTAACAAAAGGAGTGAAGCACCGTCGGTTCATGCAATGGAATATAGAAGTGTGATCGAAGTTGAAGGTATCTTGTGAATAAATGATGGACTTGATCTATTATCTTGACATAGTGAGCCACTTCATGGAAGCGCCCATGATGGATCATTGTGCAGCTGTGAAACATATCGTAGCTACATCAAAGGGACAACAAACTTTGGTTGTGTCTATTTGGGAGAAAAGAAGGAGATGGTTAAGCCACTTGTCTATAATTATAGTGATATGGTAGGACAAGCGGAAGGCCGTAAAAAGTACCTCGGCGGTGCATATTTCTTGGGAGGAAGCATAGTGAGCGGCTATCACAAAAAAAGAAGGTGGTAAAATTATCATCCTATAATACAGAGTATATATATTATGCAACCGCGACATGTCAAGGTGTCTGTTTTCTGTGAAGGCTACTCGATGACCTCACAAACAAGCAACCAAAAGAAGTGGTTGCCAAAAAATCTGCGATTTCCATATGTCAGAATCTAGTGCATCATGACAAGAGTAAACACGTCGATACAAAATATCATTACATTTGCACCGATGACCAGCTTGTGGATATCCTAACCAATTCTTGAGAACAAGCGTCCAAACTGTGAAATGAAGAGATCGTGTGGTCAGGGTTGATTGTTGAAAATACATTGTGGATATATGCAAATTGTACACGCCTGGACTCGAATATCCCTATTTTGATGAGTTGGCCGCTGATCTGGCGCCGGCGCCGGGTGGGAGTCTGGGCGGTGGTCCGAGATCAGTCCTTGGACCAGGCTAAAGTGAGGTCATGGTCGGCAAGGATCCAATCCGGTGCGATATCCGAATTTGCGAAAGCGGCTCCTCATGCTGATACATCTCCAACGTATCTATAATTTTTGATTGGTCCATGCTATTATATTACCCCTTTTGGATGTTTATGGGGTTTATTTTACACATTTATATCATTTTTGGTACTAACCTACTAACCGGAGGCCCAGCCCGTATTGCTGTTTTTTTGCCTATTTCAGTATTTCGAAGAAAAGGAATATCAAACGGAGTCCAAATGGAATGAAAGCTTTGGGAGCGTGATTTTTGGAACGAACGTGATCCGGTGAACTCGGAGTGCAAGTCAAGAAGCAAACAAGGTGGCCAGGAGATAGGAGGGTGCGCCCCTGTCTCCTGGGCCCCTCGAGCGGCCACCGACGTACTTCTTCCTCCTATATATACCTACATACCCCGAAAACATCCAGGGAGCCAACGAAACACAATTTCCACCGCTTTAACCTTTTGTATCCGCGAGATCCCATCTTGGAGCCTTCGTCGGTGCTCCGTCGGAGGGGGAATCGACCACGGAGGGCTTCTACATTAACACCATAGCCCCTCGGATGAGTTGTGAGTAGTTTACCACAGACCTTCGGGTCCATAGTTATTAGCTAGATGGCTTCTTCTCTCTTTTTGGATCTCAACACAATGTGCTCCCCCTCTCTTGTGTAAATCTATTCGATCTAAACTCTTTTTGCGGTGTGTTTGTCGAGATCCGATGAATTGTGGGTTTATGATCAAGTTTAGCTATGAGAAATATTTGAATCTCCTGTGAATTCTTTTATGTATGATTGATTTATCTTTGCAAGTCTCTTCGAATTATCAGTTTGGTTTGGCCTACTACATTGATCTTTCTTGCCATGGGAGAATTGCTTAGCTTTGGGTTCAATCTTGTGGTGTCCTTTCCCAGTGACTGCAGGGGAAGCAAGCCACGTATTGTATTGTTGCCATCGAGGATAAAAAGATGGGGTTTATATCATATTGCTTGAGTTTATCCCTCTACATCATGTCATCTTTCTTAATCGTTACCTGTTCTTTATGAACTTAATACTCTAGATGCGAGGCAAGAGTTGGTCGATGTGTGGAGTAATAGTAGTAGATCTTGTGAAGAGTCGGTCTACTTGTTGCAGACGTGATGCCTATATACATGACCATGCCTAGATAATCTCATAATTATTAAGCTTTTCTATCAATTGATCGACAGTAATTTGTTCACCCACCGTAATAATTATGCTATCTTGATAGAAGCCTCTAGTGAAACCTATGGCCCCCAGGTCTATCTTTTATCATATAAGCTTTCAATCTACTCTTATTTGCATCTTTACTTTTTTGCATCTATAATATAAAATACCAAAAATATATTTATCTTATCATACTATCTCTATCAAATCTCACTTTCGCAAGTGGCCGTGAACGGATTGACAACCCCTTTATTGCGTTGGTTGCGAGTTATTTGTTTGTTTTTGTAGGTGCGTGGGACTTTCAAGGAGCTTCCTACTGAATTGATACCTTGGTTCTCAAAAACTGAGGGAAATACTTATGCTACTCTGCTGCATCACCCTTTCCTCTTCAAGGAAAACCAACGCAAGCTCAAGACATAGCACATGCCGCGTTGTGTCGGTCTGGGTGTGTCTACTCGGCTGCCGCGTTTTTGGCAACTACCATGCTTTGTGAGGAGGGGAAGTCGTCGCCGCCATAGCTGAGGTACTAGAGGAGGTGGCTTCATACACTGGAGATTAGGCCATGCACCTTCTTCATCTTTAGCTGGCACCACTAGCCCCCAGACCGACGATGCGACAACAAAGACGCCGGTTCAGTTTCGCGCCGGAGTCAATGCGGTGGAGATGCCAGCTATAAGGACTGCTCGAGCGTGCTATGTGTAGGCAACATGGGCTCCTCCTTCATGCGGTGTCCGATTTTGACGTCGCGGAAGCGTCATGCCAGAGGCAAGGGTGGCTTCTCCTTCACCTGGAGGTTGTGCGAAGACGAGGGCGTCAATGAACCCTGCTCAAGCCAAAAGCGCTCGATCAAGAGTGCCATCTGCGTCGGGAACTTCTCGTTCGTGTGCTCGACCTCGGTGAGGAGGGGCGGCTGCTACTCCTTATCGTCTTTCAAGAAGAGCACCATGATACGTCTCCTTCGTATCTATAATTTTTGATTGTTCCATGCCAATATTATTCAACTTTCATATACTTTTGGCAAGTTTTTATATTATTTTTGGGACTAACATATTGATCCAGTGCCCAGTGCCAGTTCCTGTTTGTTGCATGTTTTATGTTTCGCAGAAACCCAATATCAAACAGAATCCAAATGGGGTAAAAATAGATGGAGAATTATTTTGGAATATTTGGAGAATATGGGAAGAAGAATCAATGCGAGACGGTACCCGAGGTGGCCAGGAGACAGGAGGCACGCCCTCCATTGCTGGGCGCGCCTGCCACCCTCCCGGGCCACCCGTAAGACGGTTGTTGCTATTCTTTTGCCGCAAGAAAGCTAATTTTCTGGAAAAAAATCGTGGCAAAGGTTTCAATCCAATCAGAGTTACGGATCTCCATATATACACGAAACGGTGAAACAGAACCAGGTAGAACATAGAAACACTGAGAGATGGAGAGATAGATCCAATCTCGGAGGGGCTATCGCCCCTTCCACACCATGGGAGCCAAGGACTAGAGGGGAAGCCCTTCTCCCATCTAGGGAGAAGGTCAAGGAAGAAGAACAAGGGGGGCTCTCTCCCCCTTGCTTCCGGTGGCGCCGGAGCGCTGCCGGGGGCCATCATCATCAACGCCATCTACACCAACACCTCCGCCATCTTCACCAACACCTCCATCACCTTCCCCCTTCTATATTCAGCGGTCCACTCTCCCGCAACCCGCTGTACCCTCTACTTGAACATGGTGCTTTATGCTTCATATTATTATCCAATGATGTGTTGCCATCCTATGATGTCTGAGTAGATTTTCGTTGTCCTATCGGTGATTGATGAATTGCTATGATTGATCTGAGTTGCATGTTTTACTATTGGTGCTTTCCTATGGTGCTCTCCGTGTCGCGCAAGCGTGAGAGATCCCCACTGTAGGGTTTGCAATATGTTCATGATTTGCTTATGGTGGGTGGCATGAGTGACAGAAGTACATACCCGAGTAAGTAGGTTGTTTGCATATGGGATAAAGGGGACTTGATACTTTAATGCTATGGATGGGTTTTACCTTAATGAATCATTAGTAGTTGCGGATGCTTGCTAGAGTTCCAATCATAAGTGTATATGATCCAAGAAGAGAAAGTACATTAGCTTATGCCTCTCCCTCAAATAAAATTGCAATAGTGATTATCGGTCTAGTAAAGTAGTCAATTCCTTAGGAACAATTTCACAACTCCTACCACCACTTTTCCACACTCGCTAAATTCAATTTATCGCTTCTTTATTCAAACAGCCCCTAGTTTATATTTACGTGTTCTTTATTATCTTGCGGACCTATCCAACAACACCTACAAAGTACTTCTAGTTTCATACCTGTTCTAGGTAAAGCGAACGTTAAGCGTGCGTAGAGTTGTATCGGTGGTCGATAGAACTTGAGGGAATATTTGTTCTACCTTTAGCTCCTCGTTGGGTTCGACACTCTTACTTATCGAAAACTGTTGTGATCCCCTATACTTGTGGATTGTCAAGACCTTTTTCTGGCGCCATTGCCGGGCAGTCATAGCGTGGGATGAATATTCTCGTGTGTGCTTGTTTGCTTTATCACTAAGTAATTTTTATTTCTTGTTCTTAGTTGTTATTTATCTTTAATTATAGCTATGGAACACAAAATACCAAAAAAATTAGGTGTACTTGCTGCTCATGGAGATGGGGAACCTCCTAAAACCCTCGATGATCATTATGTGAAAAATATTATGTACTATTTTGATAATCACGAGAAAACCCTATTCAACTTCATAATGGGAGTAACGTTGGATCAACGTGAATACTTTAGGGATTAGTGCTTGACAGAAAAGGAAACTATTATGGGATCAAATTAATATGTTGCGTTGGTATGCTCGGGATCTATGGTTGAGATATGATTATACTTGTTGCTCTAGGATGAAGGCTCCACACCTTCCCTTTTCATGCAAATTTAACGATAATGAAACCTTAGCTTCTTATGCTAATGGTATATATGATTACTATGATGTTGAACGAATTGAAGAATTTGTTGCTTTTAAGGCTGCTTATGAAATTGAATCTTTGTTTGAAAAGTATGAAGCTTTTGATGGTGATGTTTATAGGCCTGAAAATTTTGCTATACTTAGAGGTTGCAATGAAACTTATGAATACAATTACAATATTGATGCATTTATTGAGAAAGTCTCCGCTGTCCAAGAAGAGACTAATATTTTGCAGGAAGCTATGGAAGAAGAAATTGATGAAACTGTGAGCTCATTGGATGAAAAAGATGATGAGGAGAGCGAAGAACAAAAGGAGGAAGAGCGGATTGATCACCTATGCCCACCTTCTAATGAGAGTAACTCTTCAACTCATACATTATTTAATTCCCTTCGTGCTTACGAAGGATGATTGCTATGATGATTGTTATGATCCCGTTGATTCTCTTGAATTACCCCTTTTTGATGATGTTTGCTATGCTTGTGTCCAAGATGCCAATATGAATTATGTATGGAGATGAACTTGCTATAGTTCCTTATGTTAAACATGAAATTGTTGCTATTGCACCCACGCATGATAGTCCTCTTATCTTTTTGAATTCTCCAAACTACACTATATCGGAGAAGTTTGTGCTTATTAAGGATTATATTGATGGGTTGTGTTTTAGTACTACACATGATGATTTTGATTGATATAATATGCATGTGCTTGCTGCTCCTACTTGCAATTATTATGAGAGAGGAACTATATCTCCACCTCTCTATGTTTTCAATATGATAAAATTGCAAGAAACTGTTTATACTATGCATTGGCCTTCAGTTTGTGTGCATGAATTGTTCTTTTATGACATGCCAATCCATAGGAAGAGAGTTAAACTTCATCATTGCTTGATATATGTTGCTTTGTGCTCACTACTAAATTTCATATCATTGTTAATTAAAATTGGCTTTGATATACCTTGGGATCTGGGTGGATCCATTACTTGAGCACTATATGCCTAGCTTAATGGCTTTAAAGAAAGCGCTGCCAGGGAGACAACCCGGAAGTTTTAGAGAGTCATTTATTTCTGTTGAGTGTTTTTATATAGTTTAAAAACAAAAAAATAGGGGAACCCAAAACTTTATCAAAAAGGAAAGTGAGAAAAACAAAGCATTGTTGAAGTGGGAGAGCTCCTTGAACTTTGTTCGTGCTCACGGAAACTTTGTGAATCTTAATTACAGAAACTTTTCATCAAAAATAATTATCCCCTTGTACAATTCCATTATATTATAAAAATAATGTGCCAAGGTTTGCCTTTAGGATGTTTACAATGCTTGTTGGTTTGTACGGTGCAGGACAGAAACTTTGGCTGTAGTGCGCGATTTTACATTTTTTGCTGGGACGTCAAATGGTTCTGATTGCTTTTGCACTGTCTTTCTGTACAAATTTTTTGTTTTTCCCAATTTTGGTAGAATATTTGAGGTACCAGAAGTATCGTGAATGTTCAGATTGCTACAGACGCTTGTGTTTTTGACAGATTCTGTTTTTGATGCATAGTTTGCTTGTTTTGATGAAACCATCAATTTACATCAGTGGATTAAGCCATAAAAAAGTTATATTACAGTAGACACAATGCAAAAACAAAATTTGAATTGGTTTGCAACAGTACTTAGAGTAGTGATTTGCTTTATTATACTAATGGATCTTACCGAGTTTTCTATTGAAGTTTTGTGTGGATGAAGTGTTTGATCGAGGAGGTCTCGATATGAGGAAAAGGAAGAGAGGCAAGAGCTCAAGCTTGGGGATGCCCGAGGCACCCCAAGTCAATATTCAAGGAGACTCAAGCGTCTAAGCTTGGGGATTCCACGGAAGGCATCCCCTCTTTCTTCAACAAGTATCACTATGTTTTCGTATTCGTTTCGTTCATGCTATATGTGCAATCTTGGAGCGTATTTTGCACTTAGTTTTCATTTTTCTTTTATGCACCATGCTGGTATGAGATAGTCCTTGGTTGATTTATAGAATGCTCTTTGTACTTCACTTATATGTTTTGAGTATGGCTTTATAGAATGCTTCATGTGCTTCGCTTATATCATTTTGAAGTTTGGATTGCATATTTCTCTTCACATAGGAAACCGCCATTTGTAGAATGCTCTTTTGCTTCACTTATATTTGCTAGAGCATGGGCATATCTTTTGGAGAAATAATTAAACTCTCTTGCTTCACTTATATCTATTTTGAGAGATGACATGAATTGGTCATTTACATGGTTAGTCATAAAATCCTACATAAACTTGTAAATCATTGAATATGATATGTTTGATTCCTTGCAATAGTTTTGTGATATAAAGATGGTGATATCGAGTCATGCTAGTGGGTAGTTGTGGATTGTAGAAATACTTGTGTTAAGGTTTGTGATTCGGAAGCATGCACATATGGTGAACCGTTATGTGATGAAGTCGGAGCATGATTTAGTTATTGATTGTCTTCTTTATGAGTGGCGGTCGGGGACGAGCGATGGTCTTTTCCTACCAATCTATCCCCTAGGAGCATCGCGTAGTACTTTGTTTCGATGACTAATAGATTTTTGCAATAAGTATGTGAGCTCTTTATGACTAATGTTGAGTCCATGGATTATACACACTCTCACCCTTCCATCATTGCTAGCCTCTTCGGTACCGTGCTTTGCCCTTTCTCACCTCAAGAGTTGGTGCAAACTTGGCGGTGCATCAAACCCGTGATACGATCGATCTATCACACATAAGCCTCCTTATATCTTCCTCAAAACAGCCACCATACCTACCTATCATAGCATTTCCATAGCCGTTTCGAGATATATTGCCATGCAACTTCCATCATCATCATCATATACATGACTTGAGCATTTATTGTTGATACGTCCATTTTGCATCATGCTTTTATATCGATATATATTGCATTATGGGCTGTTATTATACGTTATGTCACAATACTTATGCCTATTCTCTCTTATTTTACAAGGTTTACATAAGGAGGGAGAATGTGGGCAGCTGGAATTCTGGGCTGGAAAAGGAGCAAATATTAGCGACCTATTGTGCACAACTCCAAAAGTGCTGAAACTCCACGGAATATCTTACAATAAATAATAAAAAATCCTCGCCAAAGATGAAGGCCAGGGGGGCCACACCCTGTCCATGAGGGTGGGGGGCGCGCCCCCTACCTCGTGGGCCCCTTGGTGGCCCTCCGATGCCCATCTTCTGCTATATGAGGTCTTTCGTCGAGAAAAAAATCAGAAGCAACCTTTCGGGACGAAACTCCGCCGCCACGAGGCGGAACCTTGGCGGAACCAATCTATGGCTCCGGCACAGCTGTTCTGTCGGGGACACTTCCCTCCGGGAGGGGGAAATCATCACCAACGTCATCACCAACGCTCCTCTCATCGGGAGAGGGCAATCTCCATCAACATCTTCACCAGCACCATCTTCTCTCAAAACCCTAGTTCATCTCTTGTATCCAATTCTTGTCTCCAAGTCCGGGATTGGTACTAGTAGGTTGCTAGTAGTGTTGATTACTCCTTGTAGTTGATGCTAGTTGGTTTATTTGGTGGAAGATCATATGTTCAGATCCTTTATGCATATTAATACCCCTCTGATTATGAACATGAATATGCTTTGTGAGTAGTTACGTTTGTGCACGAGGACATGGGAGAAGTCTTGCTGTTAGTAGTCATGTGATTTTGGTATTAGATTCGATATTTTGATGAGATGTATGTTGTCTAGTCTCTAGTGGTGTTATGTGAGCGTCGACTACATAACACACCATTATTTGGGCCTAGAGGAAGGCATTGGGAAGTAATAAGTAGATGATGGGTTGCTAGAGTGACAGAAGATTAAACCATAGTTTATGCGTTGCTTCGTAAGGGGCTGATTTGTATCCACATGTTTCATGCTATGGTTAGGTTTACCTTAATAATTTTGTTGTAGTTGCGGATGCTTGCAATAGAGGTTAATCATAAGTGGGATGTTTGTTCAAGTAAGAACAGCACCCAAGCACTGGTCCACCCACATATCAAATTATCAAAGTACCAAGCGCGAATCATATGAACGTGATGAAAACTAGCTTGACAATATTCCCATGTGTCCTCGGGAGCGATTTTCCTATTATAAGAGTTTGTCCAGGCTTGTCTTTTGCTACAAAAAGGATTGGGCCACCTTGCTGCACTTTATTTACTTTTATTAATTGTTGCTCGTTACAAATTATCTTATCACAAAACTATCTGTTACCACTTATTTCAGTACTTGTAGAGAATACCTTGCTGAAAACCGCTTATCATTTCCTTCTGCTCCTCGTTGGGTTCGACACTCTTACTTATCGAAAGGACTACGATAGATCCCTATACTTGTGGGTCATCAAGACTCTTTTCTGGTACCGTTGCCGGGGAGTGAAGCGCCTTTGGTTGGTGGAATTTGGAAAGGAAAAATTTATATAGTGTGCTGAAATTTACTGTCACTTGTTATTATGGAAAGTAATCCTCTTAGGGGCTTGTTCGGCGTATCTTTATGTGGATGAAGTTTGTGGACTATTTAAGCTTGCAGGTATACCCGATGATGTTGTTAAGAAGAAGGTCTTCCCTTTATCTTTGAAGGGAGATGCATTGACATGGTATAGGCTATGTGATGATACGAGATCATGGAACTATAGAAGACTGAAATTGGAATTCCATTAAAAAGTATTATCCTATGCATCTTGTTCATCGTGATCGCAATTATATATATAATTTTTGGACTCGCAAAGGAGAAAGCATCACTCAAGCTTGGGGATTCTTAAATCAATGTCGTATTCATGCCCCAATCATGAGCTCCCAAGAGAAACAATTATTCAAAATCTTTATGCTTGGCTTTCTGAAAACAATCGCACCATGCTCGATACTTCTTGTGCAGGCTCTTTTATGATGAAGACTACTGAATTCAGATGGAATTTATTAGATAGAATTAAACCCAACTCTGAAGATTGGGACCTCGACGAAGGTAAGGAGTCAGGTATGACACCTAAGTTTGATTGTGTTAAATCTTTTATGGATACTGATATTTTCCGTAAGTTTAGCACTAAATATGGACTTGACTCTGAGATAGTAAATTCTTTTTGTGAATCTTTTGCTACTTATGTTGATCCCCCTAAGGAGAATTGGTTTAAATATCATCCTCCCATAGAAGTAAAAGTAGCTACACCTATTAAAGTTGAAGAAAAGACTGTCACTTATAATGATCCTATTGTTCCTACCTCTTATGTTGAGAAACCACCTTTCCCTATTAGAATAAAGGATCATGCCAAAGCTTCAACTGTTGTTCGTAAAAGTAATATTAGAACTTATACACCTCCTGAGCAAGTCAAAGTAGAACCTAATATTGCTATTGTTAAAGATCTCTTGTCTGATAATATTAATGGGCATGTTATTCAGTTCTGCGGTGAAACCGCTAGAATTGCTAAACCTTCTACTAAAGATAAACATAGACCTGTGGTAGGCGTTCCCGTTATTTCTATTAAAATAGGAGATCATTGTTGTCATGGCTTACGTGACATGGGTGCTAGTGCTAGTGCAATACCCATTGATTTATACAAAGAAATTATGCATGATATTGCACCTATTGAGTTAGAAGAAATTGATGTCATAGTTAGGCTTGCCAATAGAGATACAATTTCACCAATTGGGATTGTTAGATATGTTGAAGTCTTGTGTGGGAAAACTAAATATCCTGCTGATTTTCTTGTTCTTGGTTCCCCACAAGATAGCTTTTGTCCCATTATATTTGGTAGACCCTTCTTGAACACTGCTAATGCTAGGATAGACTGCGAAAAGAATGTTGCTACTATTGGCTTGGATGACATCACTACTAGGGAAAACCTTATACACAGAAATTTAGCAACAGCGCGGGTCAAAAAAGGGCGCTAGTGCTAGATAGCAGTAGCGGTTGAGAAAAAAACCGCGCTGCAGATACAATTGTAGCAGTAGCGCGTGTGACTGTAAAAGCGCTACTACTAATATTCCCATTGGTGGAACGATAGGCTACGCATAGCAGTAACGGGCTTGGAGGAAGCGCGCTACCGCTAGGGCATGAGTAGCAGCGTGTTTCACAAGAAGAGCGCTACTGCTAACGGAAATAAAATAAAATGAAAAACAAATAGAAAAGTAAATGAAAATGAAAGAAACAGAAAAGGAGAAAGAAAAAAAAATGTAAAGCAAAATAAATGAAAAGGCGAAAAAACATAGAAAGGCATAGTTGTAGCGTGTGTTCGAAAGAGGCGCTATAGCTAACATAGCTGCAGCGCGTTTCCTAGACCCCATTGTGTAGAAATACAAAAGGAAATAAAAAGGAGAAATTTACATAGCCATAGCAGTAGTACGTTTTGTAAAAGCGCTATAGCTAGGTTAGCTATAGCGTGTTTTATGAAACGCTACCGCTACTGACTTAACCAAAAACAGTTTCCCCGGTCACCACTTGCCCCCAAATCTCTCAACCCACCCGCCGCCATCACCCGATTCGCCGTCGCCCCACTTCGCCGCTTGCCGTCTCTGCCGACGTCGGCGTCCCGAGCCACGAGCCGTGCATCGTCGACGCCACCGGAGCCACCCCCAACGCCACGGAGCCGTGCGGCCTCATCAACGCCACCGGAGCCGCCGTCAACGCCACCGGATCCTCCCTCGCCACAACTGCCTCCCTCGCCGTCACCGGAGACGCCCCTGCCTCCCTCGCCACCACCGGAGCCATCCTCTGTAAGCCCCCACCCCTCCTCTCTCTCTCTCATGCATAGGTTAGTTATCTAGGTTATTTAGGCAAAAATTTAGTCAGGGCTTTGACAGAGAACTAGTCAGGTTAACTAGTTTAATTAGGTTAATTATCTAGGTTATTTAGGCAAGTTTTATTTGAAAGATGATCCCTTCCTAGACTTTTATTGTTGATTATATCTTTTCATTGAAGTGGTCATGTTATATCTTTTCATTGAAGTGGTTCGATTGTGCCCAAGTGGCTTTGTTGTTTAAATGAAGCTGCGTGGCCTATATATGTTTTGCCAGAATGTTGATTCATTTCCGTTCCGGCAAATTTCAGGTTCTCGATTTGCCCACTTTTTAGCAAAGGTCATGCCAAAATTTTCCGTGAATTTCGTCATGACTTGTGCTACAAACTAGGACATACCGAGTGCCCGGGATTTGCCGCACCAGGAAGGAGTCAACGTTCCTGCAAAACAATAGGCCTTTTTTATGTCATTATTCATTTTATTAGGTCTAGAATTAATTGAGTAGATTTAATCATAGGAAACTTGGCTAGCAACCATGAAGGACAGGGTTCTGGTGATTGCGACGACGTCTACCGGGCGGCAGACAAATTTTTAGCCTTACCGACGATCAACCGATGTTGTTGCTGGGCCCACCGGTGGCATCGGGGACTGAGCCGACACGCAGACCGGTGCTGAGAGTGAGACCGGCGCTGAGACTCAGACCGGCGTCGAGACCAGCGCTGAGACTGAGACCGGCGCTGCCTCGGGGAGCGGAGCCGGTACTGTACAACCGAAAGCAAAGAGGCAGCGGATTCCTAACAAACTCAGGACTACTAGACTGGTGGTCACGGAGGTGGACGACGGCAATTTTGAGCCAAAGGCGCCCGAGGAAGCGCGTTGATGCTACGGCAATCAAATAGGCTGCATCGTACGGACAACCGCCACCATCAACGCTGAGAAACTACAGAAGATAGAAAATCACTCTAGTTAGGGCATTTTGGGGTATGATGAACTTTGTTATTTATGCTTATGATATGTTGTTTCTATTTTTGCCAAGTCTGTCTCTTTCTGTTTCTCAACTATATATATATGTTACATATCATTGACTCATGTGACGATGCAGGTGCATAGATCATCGATGGTGAATAAGTGCTACGCCAGGAGTATATATACGACAAGTGGCCGGAGTGTCGAGCCAGTGTACTGTTTCCGGTTTACGGCGGCGGGCGTAGTTAGTTTAGGTGCACGCTAATGGGAGAGAGGAATACGAACTCATGTACTCAAAGTGATAGCTCTTCTCGCGTATATCATTGTTTAGATGGATGACGATGTATTTGCAAGTAATTGAGACTTGTATCGCTATTTTCGAGATGATGACGAGAGACCACTTTGTGTTGGATGATGATTATGATGAGACTATTTGTATGTATATGCTATGATTTCATTTGTGGTCTCGCAGGCATTTGTATGTGTATCATGATGACATTTGTATGTGCTAAAGATTCTTCTATAAAGCCTGTTCAAATACAAAACAAATATGCCGGAAAAAAAAAAAAATTACTAAAATTAGCAGTAGCGAGTGTATGAAAGTTAGCAGCAGTGCCGCGATAGCATTAGCGCGTCCAGCCAGAGCGCGCTAGAGCTACTAGCAGTAGCGAGCTTCCACTAAGCGCGCTGCTGTTACACTTGTGTAGCAGTAGCGCTGGTGAGCACGCGCTACTGCTATGTGTTAGCTGTAGCACCTTATTAGTAGCGCCTCACCCCGCGCTATTGATACACCTAAAACCTGCGCTGCTGCTAGCCTTTTCCCTAGTGGTGTATGATTCATGAGTTTAATTTCTCTAAATTTAGTAAACAACACCGTGAAGAAGAATTACCTAGTAAGGATGAAATTATTGGTCTTGCTTCTATTGCCGTACCTCCTAGGGATCCTCTAGAACATTATTTGCTAGACCATGAAAATGATATGTTTATGAATGAAAGAAGGGAAATAGATGAAGTATTCTTTAAACAGGAACCTATTCTGATACATAATTTGCCTGTTGAAATCCTAGGGGATCCACCTCCACCCAAGGGTGATCCCGTGTTTGAGCTTAAACCGTTGCCTGATAATCTTAAATATGCTTATCTTGATGAAAAGAAAATATATCCTGTTATTATTAGTGCTAACCGTTTAGAGCATGAAGAAGAGAGATTATTGAAAACTCTGAAGAAGCACCGTGCTGCTATTGGATATACTCTTGATGATCTTAAGGGTATTAGTCCCACTCTATGTCAACA
This sequence comes from Aegilops speltoides, assembly GCA_021437245.1. NCBI lineage: Eukaryota > Viridiplantae > Streptophyta > Magnoliopsida > Poales > Poaceae > Aegilops > Aegilops speltoides. The sequence goes on from CM038143.1 coordinate 19,187,858, forward strand.
TAAAATAAATTTGGAAGAAGATGCCAAACCGGTTTGCGATCATCAATGAAGGCTTAATCCTAAGATTAAAGAAGTGGTAAGAAAATAAATACTAAAGCTTCTGGAGGCAGGTATAATTTATCCCGTTGCTGACAATCAGTGGGTAAGTCTTGTTCATTGTGTCCCTAAGAAGGGAGGTGTTATTGTTGTTCCTAATGATAAAGATGAATTGATCCCACAAAGAATTATTACAAGTTATAGGATGGTAATTGATTTCCACAAATTAAATAAAGCTACTAAGAAAGATCATTACCCCTTACCTTTTATTGTTCAAATGCTAGAAAGATTATGCAAACATACACATTATTGCTTCCTAGATGGTTATTCGGTTTCTCTCAAATACCGTTGTCGGTTCAATATCCGGCGATCTCGTAGTAGGGGTCCTCAGCTAGGCGTCTTGGGCGATGGTAACATGGACGCGGGATTTTACACTGGTTTGGCCCCTCTTGATGGAGGTAAAACCCTATGTCCTGCTTTTGATTGTATTCATATGGGGTGTAGTACAAGTACATGTATCTACCACGAGATGATAGTAATGAATATGAAATTGTCTATCGACTAGCCTGGCCTCTATTTATATAAGACACCTGAGCCTAGGGTTTAGGAGAGTCCTTGTCTTGGGCGCCAAGTCTTGTGGAATCTTCCTCGTGTCTGGCATTGTCGGGATAGCCCATGAGTATCTGACCATGGGGTCCTCGGTCCAATCTAACAGATCGGGAGATGGCGTGGTGAGTACCCCTAGTCCAGGACACCGTCACTAGCCACCTGAACCGTCTTCAAGTTAGGAACGCTCCTCGATTCTTCCGAACTCTTCTTCATCTTCGGTCTTCGGTCTTCAAAACTGGTTCAACAAATCTTCTCATCTTCGATCTTGAGGATCGCTGAAGTGTATCCGAAGAGTTTACACGTTGGGTATCCGAGGAGCTCCTTTATGTTTCCGGCCTTTATCAATGCCTTGTTATTTTTATTCCACGCCTCGGGTTTGAAGTTGTTCCCGGGAGGCAATGTCCTCTTTGCGTCCGAGTTCCAACGCAGGACTGCATTCGAGGTATCCTTTGCAGCCAAGCACCAATGCCAGACTGCTTCCAAGCTCCAATGCCGAAATGTATCCGAGCTCCACCGCCGGACTGTATCCGAGGTGTCATAAATCACCTTGGTTCAAAAAAGATGAAGGAGTTTAGCCGAGCTTAATGCCGGAAATGCCCTCTACGGAGCCAGCCCACTACAAGAAATATGTCAAGTAGTGACCTTCTGTTAGTGACCCTAGAAGAATTGGTCATAGATCTATGACCATTTCAGACCAATTGGTCAAGAGCTGTTCGGGGGGCTCCAAACCCTAAACCATTGTGACCATTTTGGTCAGAAAGGTCGTAATTTCCTTACACGAAATGGTCACAAAGCAAACAGTGCTAGTCTGCTGCCTTATTTCTAGTTGTTAATGACCAACGTAGATGGTCATAGCCTTGTAGATTGTGGTGGGTTGTGATGACTAGGCGCCATCTCATCAGTTTTGCCTATGTGTCATGTCCATGTGGCAGTTTTTGCCCTAGTGTCGGGGGAAACTGTCCGCCACGAACACCTATGGGACCGGAGCCCTTATGCATGCGGATGCGAGGCGGAGGGAGCACGAAGAGCAGATCGTGGCGAGCACGCGGGCAGTTTTACCCAGGTTCGGGCCGCGGTGAACGCGTAAAACCCTACTCCTGCCTCGGTTTGTATTGAGCTCGGGAGCTTGAAGATCTCTGATGCAGCTACACGGCGTGAGAGTTGTCAGGTTTCAAACGAACCCCCTCCACGTTATGCATGGGCCTCCTTTTATAGTGCAAGGGTCACCGAGCAGTGTCAGCGTGGAGAAAGGGGTAAAAATGTAAAAGAGGTGGTAGTTGGAATAGTGCGGGAACAATTGGAGCTACGGTCGTGAGCAATGGTCGCTACCTACTTTGACATGGGGACAAGGGCATTTAATGCCCGTCGCCGTCGACCCCAAAAGCTCCCGCCCTTGCGTCTCCGTCTCGCCACGGCGATGGATCCACCACCGTGGGCGCCACCGTGTCCCCGGCTGCACAGCCATCGCCACGCGTCCTGAAAGGCCCTGGCGCACGCGTGGGCCGATGAGCTGGAGCGCGAGCACATAGCGCAACTCTCCGGCAAGTACCTTGCGGGGTCTTGACTTCTGCCCGACCCGGGAGCTTGCGGGCTCTGTAACTTGTCGCTCCCGGGCCCTCGCCGGGCGCATATAGCGCCGGCGTGTCTTCTATGATGTAATCTTCTAGTCTTCTGGCGAGCTCCTTTTGCGGGGCCTTGCGTGAGTGATGTATCCTTGAGCACAGAGCGGCCTTCCGGCAAGCTCCGCTTGCCGGGGTCTCGATCTTCTGTCTTGTATACTTTGTTTTTGAATGGTTTGACATGGAGCAGGAAGGTCTTCGGCGAGCACGTGGTAAACCCTGCCGCGGAAGCTGCAACTGCCCGTGCACAAGTTGGGGTCTTGAGGTACCCTACCTTAGTACACCGGCAGAGCCCCGGGCCTGGGTTACACACGGTGCCGGCGCTATTGGGCCAGGCCCAAAACGAGCTGCACGGCACACGCGCCCACGGCGCGCCGAATCCACTTCGCATCGCCGCATCCCCTCGTAGCGGCAGCGTTGATTGCGGCGTCGTGGGAGGCGTGGGCGGCGCGTCGGTCTTTAGGGCATCCACCCCGTGATCGTGGTGTAGGCGAGGTCACTTCACCCGTCGCTCCGGCCCGCCCGCCCACGCGGCCCTCATGCACAGGGGTCGGGGCGGCGAAAATGGGGAGACCGAGCCGTCCGCAGGCGGAGATGGCGAGTCGGCCCGCTCCTCCGCCTCCTCGCTTCCCGATTGGCGGGCAGGCGGTTGAGCCCCACCTCGCCCTTTAAAAGGCGGAAGGGGAGCACAATGGTCTCACACTTCCTCTTCTCCCTTCGTCTTGACTTCCGTTCTTCTTTCTGCCATGGAAGGAGGAAATCCTATTTCTTCAACGGTGGCAGCGAGGGTCGCCTCGGGCAGCGCACTTCTCCTATCCGCACCCGTGGCGGCGGAGCCGCCACGAGGGGAGAGGGAGGGGCGAGGCAGCGACGAGGCCGAGGCGTGGTCGAGGCGGTCGGGGAGGCGGTCGTGGCGGCGTGCCTCCCGTCTCCTCCGGTGGCTCCTTTCCTCGTCACGGTCCATCTGAGAGCGATCCCGGGAGTTCTTCATCAAGCTGCGCCGGCGCCTCGTCGCCGCCTCCGGCTGCCGGCCCGTTCATGAGCGATGGAACCGGATCCGCCCGAGGTGATGGAGTTGCGCATGAGGGGCTGTGGGATCAGCGGCACTTTCGAGTGAGTGTCGTGTCCCCAGCCCGGCGTGATGTACTTCGATCGAGGTGGAAGGCGTTCGCCGCATCCACAGCAGACGGCGGGATTACCCTCCATTTCAAGTTAATGGAGGCGACCTTCTCGCCGTCAAGGTCTTGAGGATTCGGGACCGGGCGAGATGCTGTGTGGACAGCTCCTCCGATAGCGAAGGTCCCTCCTCGAGCGAGAGTGACGAGGAGGGGAGCGACAGCGGCGATGACGAGGATGGCGGGTCCGACTAGGCGTCGGATGCTGCCTCGCGCGCCACCGGCGACCCCATCATCCGGGTCGCCGGCCTTCTGAACTCCCCGGGGCCGTCTCCTTGGGCGGCTGGCGTAGGGAGGCTGCGGAAGAGGAAGAGGGGTGGCGGCAAGGCCGTCAAATCGGAGTACGAGGGCGAGGAGCCCTCGTCAGCGTGCTGACGTCCCACCACCTCGTCTTCAAGCTCTGCCTCCGGCGCCTCCGTCTCCGCCAAGCTCCTGGCCGGCCCCCGGGAAGTTCTCTTGGTGTCTTCTGGCGCCCGTAGCTCTCCTAGGCTCCCCTTTGCCCTTCCGGCAAGCTTCTCTTGCCGGGTCCTCCTGACCTAACTCTTGAGCAGAGAAACAGAGAGGAATTACGGGCATCTTATCTTCTAATTTGTAAGCCCTTGACCTTAGTTGTATTTAAAATATGTAATCCTCTCTATCATGTTTTCATCCTCTATGGACTTGTACTAAACTAGGATGTTTTTAATGAAAAGAGGGGCGCTTGTCGGACCGAGTCTTTTACTTGACTTCGTGCCTTGTATGTTCCCATCCTCGCTCTCCGGGAGCTTGCCGTGCGAACACGCTTCTTGAGTCGGGACATCAGCAGCCCATGGCGGTGTTGCTTCCGGCAAGCAACCTTGCCGGGCCAGTTGCAGCGCACTTGTGTTTGTTGAGCGGACTCGGAAACAAACCAAAAGGCATAGCCCAATCGACACGACTCCTCCTTCGCAAGACGGGTTTTACAAGACACGCTTTCGTTCAAGGACGCAGCCCGCTTTCCCGGTCCATGAGAGGATGCATGACGAGGATGAAAAACTTATCTGATTCCGCAGCTTTTGGTGCTATTATCCCGCCGGAAGGAATCTTGCTTTCGCAGCCCGGCAACTCTGGCTCCGCCAAAATCCAGTCTTTGGTGTGCTCTTCCGTTTCTCCTTGTTGCTGTAATTTCAGCCATGAAAACAGCTGAGATAGGTCTGCAACAGTTTCATTATTTACATGTATATGTATATAAATATTTTCTGTGCGACTTTGCAATACGATGCCGTGCCTTGCCCTTTGTATGTTTATACTCTACGCTGCTAGGGAACTTGCCGGTGCTAACACACTTGCTGAGTACGGAACATCAGCAGCCTGCTGGCGGTGTTTTCTCCGGCAAGAAACCTTCTCGGGCCAGCTGCAGTGCGCTCGAGTTGTTGAGCGGACTCGGAAACAAAACAAGGACGCAACTCAGCCGCGAGTTGGCTCCTCCGCGCACAAGTTTCTCATACGAAGGGCATCTTACGGCAGGGCTTGCTACGTTACACCCTCTACTTTACACCCTTTGTGCGCTTTTACCCTACGCTTCTAGGGAACTTGCGGCAAGGGGCCCTTGCCGCAGATCTTGAGTCTGAACTCGAAGCAGCCCGCTGGCCAAGGTCTTACCGGCAAGCAACCTTGCATGACTAGTCGCAACGCACTTAGCTTGCTGGCGGACTCGAAAAGCGAAACAAGGCGCGACACTTGACGCAGCTCACTTAAATCGTTGAGCGTGCTCGAAAACAAGATAAGGGTGCGGCTATCCACGGGTAGGTTCCTCCGCGCACAGGTATTGCGTACAAAGGACGAACGCACGAGGAACATAATATAAAAAAAGCATGGAACTAAGGAGTGCTCTGCACAAAAGCTCGGACGACTTAGCTTTTCTATTTCCAACAATCCGTCGAGGCCGTACTCCTCCCCCGATCCTTCCCCCTTGTATGTTCTCGTCCTGCGCTTTGGAGCCCACCAGCGCAAACATGCTTGCTGAGCGCAGGGCATCAGCGGCCCGCTGGCGGTGCAGCCCCCGGCGGGAAGAACTTGTCGGGCTGGTTGCGGCGTGCTTTTATCGTCGAGTGGACTCAAGATGAACCGACGGCGCAACCCAACCACGATTCGACCCTTTCGCGTCCAGGTCCCTCATACAGGGTATGGATTCTCAGGGGGTACAACTCAAAAGTTCGGAGCTTGGCAATTTTTTTGCCCTCTGGCGGTGGACGGTCGGCGGGGCTCGATAAGCGCGTCCTCGGCGGCAGCCTTGGCGCTCGGGGAGACGCGCTGCGGAGTGAGCACCAGAGCTGCCGTCCTTGCCAGGCTTGATCTTTGGCTGGTCTGTCTTTGTTTCCTCGCACTTGCTGGTGGAGCTCGATGGCGCGTCCTCGACGGCAGCGCAGCGCTCCGGGGAGATGCGCTTGCGGGCGAGCACGAGCTGTCCTTGCGGACTTGGCCTTCTTCTTCCCGGGGAGCTTCAGCGGCAAGTAGCTAGCGCTCTGCGCAGCAGCTGCTTCCCGGTATATCTTGTCGGCGCAGACAAGCGCATCCTTCTTGTCGCCGGTCGTCGAGGACCTGGCGTTGATCCCGACGAGCCCGCGGATCCGACGATGCCGTGGAGCCGTCGTCGGCGTTGTTCCGGTGGGGCGGCGTCTTTTGCTTCTGCGGCGGGGAGTGCACAGTGGTTGCACCCCCGGCGGTCTTGTCGCCGTCGGCCTTCGTCTTCTCAGCTTGCCGCGGCCGCGAGGTCGCCGGCTGCTGTGAAGAGTCGTTGTTGGCGGCGATCGAGGCTCGATGGTAGCCCTCCGGTCTTGACCTTGTCCGCCGCTGGAGGAAGTCGAGGAGAAGTTGCGCCCTTGCGGCGCTTGCCGGAGTGGAGGGGAGCGGCGGCGGCGCGAGGCGGATATGCTCGGACTCTAACAGCGTTAGAAGGAGCGAGTCTGCCGGCGCCTTCGCTTTGCTTGTGTCCGGACGGTGGTCCGGAGCATCCCGCGAGCCTCCGGTGTGTCCTTGCCCCAGCAGGCGGATACCACCTCCCGTGGTATGGCGCTGCTGGGTTGTCGTGTGCTGAGATGGACGCGGCGTGTCCACGGAGACCGAGGCGCGGTCATCCGTCCTGTCCTTGGATCTGGTGGCGCCGCGAGTGTCCTCGCCGGCGACCACCCTTCCGACGGCGTCTCCTCCGCCCACCGTTGGCTCCGGTGGCGGCGGATGAGACGCAGACGGGCCTGCAACCTCCGAAGCCTTCCTCTTCGGGGCCATGGCGCAATTGTTGATGAAGTTGCTGATGAAACTGGAGAGGTTGATGAAGAACGCGCCCGCGTGGACGCCGGATCAGGTCCGCACAACCTCGACGCCCCCTACCTGGCGCGCCAAAGATGTCGGGGGAAACTGTCCGCCACGAACACCTATGGGACCGGGCCCTTATGCATGCGTTCACGAGGCGGAGGGAGCACGAAGAGCGGATCGTGGCGAGCACGCGGGCAGTTTACCCAGTTGAACCACGGTGAACGCGTAAACCCTACTCCTGCCTCGGTTTGTATTGAGCTCGGGAGCTTGAAGATCTACAGTAGCAGCTACACCGAGCGTGAGAGTTGTCAAGGTTTCCAACCGAACCCCCTCCACGTTGCGCATGGGCCTCCTTTTATAGTGCAAGGGGTCACCGACAGGTGTCAACGTAGAAGAAAGGGGTAAAAATGTAAAAGAGGTGGTAGTTGGAATAGTGCGGGAACAGTGGAGCTACAGTGCGTGAACAGTGGTCGCTACCTACTTTGACAGTGGGGGACAAGGGCATTTAATGCCCGTCGCCGTCGACCCCAAAAGCTCCCGCCCCTGCGTCTCCGTCTGCCACGGCGATGGATCCACCACCGTGGAGCGCCACCGTGTCCCCCAGGCTACACAGCCATCTGCCACGCGTCCCTGGAAAGGCCCCAGGGCGACGCGTGGGCCGATGAGCTGGAGCGCGGGCACATAGCGCAACTCTCCCGGCAAGTACCTTGCCGGGTCTTAACTGCGGACCCGGAGCTTGCCGGCTCAGTAACTTGTCGCTCCCGGGCCCTCGCCGGGACGCATATAGCGCCGAGGCGTGTCTTCAATGATGTAATCTTCTAGTCTTCTGGCGAGCTCCTTTTGCGGGGCCTTGCGTGAGTGATGTATCCTTGAGCACAGGCGGCCTTCCCGGCAAGCTCCGCTTGCCGGGGTCTCGATCTTCTGTCTTGTATACTTTGTTTTTGAATGGTTTGACATGGAGCAGGAAGGTCTTCGGCGAGCACGTGGTAAACCCTGCCGCGGGAAGCTGCAACTGCCCGTGCACAAGTTGGGGTACTGAGGTACCCCTACCTTAGTACACCGACACCTAGGTTGTGAAGCAACCTATATTTCTGTTATTCCAAAAATTCTCATAAATGTTTTGGATCATATCTTCATCAAATATGTCAAAAACATTCCTTGCCTAGTTCAAAAATAATTCGAAAATATTCATTTTCCTATTCTGTTCGGAGCAGCACTTTGGGAAGGAAGTACCACTTTGGCATGTCCAAATGGTATCCATTTACTACAGTGCTTTTCTATACCCAAATAACCATCCTCCACCAAATGCCAGCTCAATCCATTCATTATTTTGAGCCCAGCTTCAACATTCGTATTTATGTCCAGTGTGGTACTTTGTAAAGCAAGTACCACCTAGGTTCCTCCTTTTAAGGTGAAAATTTGTGAAGACAGTCTTCTTAGTAACTGATCATCCTCAGCCAAAACTCACGCCCATTGGCCATGTGCATTTCCCATACCGCAAATCAAACACTTGGCTGCTTATTCATGTTTGAGCATAGTTCGGTCTCCTCATGAGAATCTTATGTTACAGTTTTCTTCCTAGCACCTACCTGGGGAGTTCCCAACCCACTAGACATGCCTAGGCCTCCCAGAACGCATGGCAACGCCACGGTCACGCGGTGACCACGCGGCGGCATGGGAGCGTATGCGCTCTAGAGTTGGGGCCCTCGGCCACCATCCAAACCTCGATGTCTCGCCATCAAACAATGTATTTCTGATTAAATAGATACTTATTTACCTAGAAATGATTTTTGGAAAAATAAAGAGAAACTATGAGGCACTGCAGTTCAAATTTGACACCTTCTAAATTGAATCGATTTAGAATTTGTCTTTTTCACGGAGGAGGATCAAAACTTTTGACACCCAACCTTTTGTCAATTATGCATTATATATGGCCTAGTATTTTATAAAATTGATTAGGTCCAATTTTGCAACAAATATATGGTAGGTCCTTCACAAAAAAACTCATTTTGGGCACTCGAAAAAAATGGAAAATGAATTTTCGTCCAAAAAAAATGAAAAGTTCCTTAGGCAACATTGTTTGTCATTCCAAGATGCACCCTTGTGCACGATATGAGGTCATTTGAACAAACTATGCCATGAATGTGGCCATAAGATTGTTCATTTGGCTTGAAAGCCATGAATCTTCACACATGATAGCTCACTTCTGACAACACTTTTTAAAAATAATTACCTTATTACAAGTTTATTATTTTTCCTGGAAACTTGGTCACATATAATGACACAATGTGAAGGTTTTCCAATTTTTTGATTTTTTTTGAATTTTTTATGCCCGTTTCAAAATGCGGTCAAAACGGCGGGCTTGACCGTTCCTAGCTAGTGGTTGAATCTTGGAATTTTTTTGGTGTTTCTATGATTAAATAGATACTTATTTACCTATAAATGATTTTTGGAAAAAATAAAGGGCAAACTACGAGGCAGTTGCAGTTCAAATTTGACCCGCTCCAAACTGAATCGACGGGAATTTGTCTTTTTCACCAGAGGTGGACCAAAAAATTTGACACCCAACCATTTTATCAATTGTGCATTAAATATGGCCTAGTATTTTATAAAATTGATTAGGTCCAATTTTGCAACAAATATATGGTAGGTCCTTCACAAAAAAACTCATTTCGGGCACTCGGAAAATGAAAAATGATTTTTTCGGCCATTGAAAATGAAAACTTCTTTAGGCAACATTGTTTGTCATTCCAATATGCACCCTTGTGCACAATATGAGATCATTTGAACAAACTATGCCATGAATGTGGCCATAAGATTGATCATTTGGCTTGGAAGCCATTGATCTCCACACAGGGTAGCTCGTTTCTGAGAACACTTTAAAAAAATAATTGATGTATTACAAGTTTATTATTTTTCGTAATAACTTGGTCACATTTAATGACACAATGCGAAGGTTTTCCAGTTTTTTGATTTTTTTTTGATTTTTTTATGCCCGTTTGAAAATGCGGTCAAAACAACGGGCATGACCGTTCGTAGCTAAGGGTCGAATCTTGCAAAAAATTTGAAGTATCTCTGATTAAATAGATACTTATCTACCTAGAAATTATTTTTGAAAAAATAAAGAGAAAAGTATGAGGCACCTGTCGTTCAAATTTGTCCCGCTTTCTACTGAATCGGCAGAAATTTGATTAAATGACCAAAAATAGCTAGAAGGATCGGAAATGCATAAAAATTGGTAATCATCCATAAAATGTGGTCTATATTAAGTGAAAAATTTAGTGATGCCAATTTGCAGAATAGTTTTGATAGTTGCTTCACAAAACCTCCCTGTTTTTAGCACTAAGAAATAATTTTATTTTTTTGAACCAATCAAGAGGCAGCCCACGGATCACCCCCCACTGTAGTTGATCTGAGCCGTCCACACCCTCCCTCAGTCCCTCGATCCAGCGTCTCTCGCTCACCTATCCTAAACGCACGCGCACGACACATCTCCTCCCTCAGTCCCTCGATCCAGATCCAGATCCACATCGCCTCCGCCTCCCTCTCCCCGATCCAGATTGCCGCCGCCGCCCCTCCGCCACCCAACGCCATCCATCCTCCCTTCCTTTGCCGGCGCCCCTTCCTCCCAACAACCTCTTTGCCCGCGGCCATGGCAAGGATCCGAAGCAGGTCAGCCGGCGGCGGCCATGGCGCATCTCTTCCTCACCCCATAGCGGGCAGCGACCATGGCAGGTCACCAGAGACGGGCGGAGCGGGAGGGGCTCCTCGTGTGCGGGCGTCACGTGATGCACCATACCGCCGCTCTCGTCCCCCAAATCCCCAAATCCCATCGAACCCTAGCCGCCCCTCTGCCCTCCCCACGAACCCTAGCCGCCCCTCGGCCGAGCAGACCCGATCCAGCCACCGGCGGGGCGGCGCGAGCAGCGGCCGGTCCAGCCACCCGCGGCGCGGCGCGAGCAGCGACCGGTCCTACCACAGGCGACGCGACGCGACCTTGACCTCTCCAGCTACAGGGCCTCCCCACCGGCGGGGCTCCTGTGCTTCCCCGCTCCGGCAGCACACTCCACCACCACATCTCTCTCTCTCTCTCTCTCTGCACCACCACACTCCATCGTTTCTCACTGTATTTCTTATGTCGTGGTGAAGGTTGCAGAGGTGGAAGGGAAGCAGAGGACCGTTCGACCATACTCCACCGCTGCTCACCGTTCGACCATACTCTCAGGACAAGCTGCTCACGGAGGTGCCCAAGTACAAGCAGACCATCTTCTCCGTCCTTCTCTAGGTAACTTCATCTTCATCCCACATCCAAGTAGGTGTTCCGTTTGAACTAAATCCGATTCAGTTTCCGGACAACTAGGTCTGTTTTTATCTGGCGTTGCGGGAGTCATGACGTGACCACGCAGCTCTAGTTCTGCCAGTACCCATTGAAAATTTCGAATCTTCATCAGTTCTGCACTGGCTGTTCATTTAAATATTTAATCCTATTGCTACACTTAATCTCTGTAAATTTAATGAACTGGACAACTGAATGCAAATGTATTTTATTTGCACTTGCTCTCAACTGAATATTGTACGAAGACATGATACATAAGCAATCTTTATCAATAGCTAAAAATGTGTAGGCTAGAGCTTGTGTGAGATAGTGTGACTGATGTCGATGACAAGTAGTGAAGTGCTTGTGTCTAGATACTATTATATGTGCAACTGTTTATCTACCTTTCAAAGCATCAGCCCACTTTATATTTTTAATAACTTGTAACTGCTATGCTGCTCCCTAGGCCATTAACTCGTCCAGCAAGCAAGGCAACTAAACCAGGCAACAACCAAGCTGACTAGCACAGTTCCAGTTCCCGTGAGATCTACTATGACAAAGATGACAAGGAGCAAGAAATTTGCAGGTATACGACTTGTTTGTTTAGTGTGCTGTTTGGTTTTCTATGGACGTGAATTGTGCTTTGTATAGTTTTGTGCCTAGATAATGTTTGTAACCTATTAATCGAAATTTACGTCTTCTAGGATTGCTAATAGTTCGCTCCTGATATGTACTTTGTACAAAAAATAAAATAGTTCGCTCCTGATTTGTATTTGTATTCAAGGATTGCTAAGAAACTCGCAGCTCAGTTGTTTGTGTTGTCTTGCTTCTCCTATGCATTTCAACCATTAAGTCTTACAAATATTTTTTGTTCATGTAAAGAAGCGCCAACTACTGAATATGAGAAGATTAGGGCTAAAAATATGATGAGGAACACCGCTAAAAATACGATAGCTATTTAGCTAGTATAATAATGATGATGTGCTTGTTTACCATTGTGTCTATTGTGCTTGTTTTATCTTGCCATCATTGGGCTGCTTGGAGAGATGATGATAACATTGTTTTCATGCTATTATGGCTGCATACACTTTTGAACTACAACTTGGATTGCAATCTGCAGGAGCCTTTATGGTTGCTCCATTAATTCTCATGTTTCTTTTTCCATGGTAGAAAACCTGTTAGTCGAACAAGGAGAACCGTTCCAAAGTTAAGTTCCATCAGAAAACTGGTTCGCGCCCCTACATTTCCCATGTGCATGCTTTGGTAAGGATCTCTCATGTTATCATTTGCTACTACAGTGATTCTTTCAATTGTTTCTTATTGTTCCATTGTGTCGTGAACAATTTCAGAAAGAGGCTCGTAAGGGTGAAGAGTTGACTGTGTTTGATCTATTCAAGGAGTGCCACAATGGCAAGAAGGCTGGTTTCTCTGAGCCAGTTAAGAAGGCGATAGTAAGTTTCTAGTATTCTTTTTCGTGTTGATGAGGCTTGTTTACCTCATCCTTGTTACACTTGATTACATTATATGACTTCTGCTTGACGGATTTGATAGAGATGGTTTTTTCAAAGTAGTACCGTATATGATTCATGTTTTTTTATAGTTTGTTTGTACCAGTCCTCTATTTCATTGCATTGCATATTCATTTTGGTACTAGAAATGCGACAATATTCCGGCAATTTTAGTTCTTGTTGTAGTCCAGCAGGTATTGCTTGTCGTTGGACACTATTAATTAAGAGAGAGCGTTGTATGTTCTTTGACTATTTGTCTAGTGATTGCCCGAAGCATCTATCTTCCCATCTTTCGGAGTGGAGAAACTCTGTCATTTCATATACGATCTGAATGAAATGTTTAGGACTTGTGGAAGTGGATTTCTCTGATACTGTATACTATACTAAAGAAACAACATATGTGCTCCTGAAACGTACTACATTCTTCTCTGCTCCATGTTCCCATTTAAGCTAAACAGAGATGCACATAGTTGCCTAATTTAAATTTCAACAATGGTTTGTTGTGTATGCTTACCTGTTTAATAAACCTGGTGCCATGCTTCTTTCATGTAGCTGATAGTAACTTGCAAAAAAAGTGATTCCCAAGGATGATTAATTCTTCTTGCTTGCTTCAAAGTTTTCAAATAACTATTTAATTAGTAGCATGGAGACTGGATTATTATTTAGTCAACATTCTTGAGTAGTTTGCTTATAAAGTTTCCTAGTTATTCAGAACCAACTGCAATGACATGTGTGTGCATCTTTCTTTAAATGTCAGGTTGACATGGAAAAAGCTATGGAACAAGGGGTACCAGAAGGTGGAGAACCAAAGAATGTTGCTGCTGTCACTACTAGGGAAAAGCCTATACACAGAATCTTATCTGCAGCGCGCTTCAAAATACCACGCTACTGCTACTTAGCAGCAGCGCGTTCCGCCAAACGCAGCTCTCGACTTGGAAGTAGCGATGCGCGTTTGAGGAATACAGCGCTCTCGCTATAGTTGCCATGACCTTGGCCCCCATAGCTATAGCAGATGGCAGCGTTACAATCAGAGAGCGCCATCTACTTGCATTAGCTGTAGCGCTTTTTGCCAAACGCTACAACTATCCCTACCTTATCCCCACGGAGGACCGCCCTCGATCACTCACTCTCGCCGCTACAACCGCTGTGTGTCCGTCTGTCGCGCCGCCGCCGCCATTCGTCTGTCGCCGCCGCCGCCCGTCGTCCGCCGAGGTACTCCCTCCTTCCGTCCCTCCTCCATCCTCCTCGCACATCCTCCCCTCCGCTGCCCCGCCCCTCCTCCTCCGCCGCCCTCCTCCATCCGCTGCAACCGCCCTCCTCCTCCTCCGCGACAGCCGCCTCCCACCGCCCTCGACCTCGCCGCCCCTAGCTACCTCTCGTCGCCCCACCCCCTGCCACTAGTTAGTACTAGATTTAGTAGTAGATGTTAATTTAGGGTTAGCTAGTACTAGATGTTAATTTAGTAGTAGTAGATGTTAATTTAGCTTAGTTAGTACTAGATTTTTAGTAGTAGTAGTGGTAGTTGAACTAGTTTAGTAAGTTAATAAACTAGTTGAACTAGTTGAATTAACTGAACTAATCTATTTTTAGTAAGATAATTAATATAACTAGTTGAACTACTTTATGTTTAGAAAGAACTAGTTTTTTTTTCTATATATAGTAAGTTTATATTTAGTAAGAACTAGTTGAATTAATAAAACTAGTTGAGAATGTTTTGTTGCTAGTGATAACTTATATGGTTTCAGGTGACCTCCGTCGTCCCCGTCACCGACCCCCTCCGACAACCCCGCCGTCATCCCAGTCACCGACGTACCCCCTCCGACATCGAGGTGAGACCAGCCAAATATCCTTGTATATTTTGTGTTGTTGCTCAAATAGGATATGTGGTTTGAAGGAAATATGCCCTAGAGGCAATAATAAAGTTATTATTTATTTCCTTATTTCATGATAAATGTTTATCATTCATGCTAGAATTGTATTAACCGGAAACATGATACATGTGTGAATGCATAGACAAAACAATATGTCACTAGTATGCCTCTACTAGACTAGCTTGTTAAATCAAAGATGGTTATGTTTCCTGACCATAAACAAGGAGTTGTTATTTGATTAACGAGGTCACATCATTAGTAGAATGATCTGATTGACATGACCCATTCCATTAGCTTAGCACACGATCGTTTAGTATGTTGCTACTGCTTTTATCCATGACTTATACATGTTCCTGTAACTATGAGATTATGCAACTCCCGTTTACCGGAGGAACACTTTGGTGCTACCAAACGTCACAACGTAATCGGGTGATTATAAAGGAGTACTACAGGTGTCTCCAAAGGCAGATGTTGGGTTGGCGATTTCGAGATTAGGTTTTGTCACTCCGATTGTCGGAGAGGTATCTCTGGGCCCTCTCGGTAATACACATCACTTAAGCCTTGCAAGCATTACAACTAATGAGTTAGTTGTGAGATGATGTATTACGGAACGAGTAAAGAGACTTGCCGGTAACGAGATTGAACTAGGTATTGGATACCGACGATCGAATCTCGGGCAAGTAACATATCGGTGACAAAGGGAACAACGTATGTTGTTATGCGGTCTGACCGATAAAGATCTTCGTAGAATATGTAGGAACCAATATGGGCATCCAGGTCCCGCTGTTGGTTATTGACCAGGGACGTGTCTCGGTCATGTCTACATTGTTCTCGAACCGTAGGGTCCGCACGCTTAAGGTTTCGATGACAGTTATTATGAGTTTATGTATTTTGATGTACCGAAGAAGTTCGGAGTCACGGATGTGATCACGGACATGACGAGGAGTCTCGAAATGGTCGAGACATAAAGATTGATATATTGGAAGCCTATATTTGGAGTTCGAATGGTTCCGGTGAAATCGGAATTTATCGAGTACCGGAGGTTACCGAACCCCGGGAACTAAATGGGCCTTAGTGGGCCTCGAGGAGAAGAGGAGGGCCGGCCAGGGTGGCCGCCCTCCCCCCAGTTCGAATAGGGCAGGAGGCGGCGCCCCTTCCCTCTTCCCCCCCCCAATCCTACTCCAACTAGGAAGGGGAGTCCTACTCGGTGGGAGTAGGACTCCTCCGGCGCGCCTCCCTTGGGCCGGCCGCACCTCCCCCCTCCCTCCTTTATATACGGGGGCAGGGGGGCACCCTAGAACGCACAAGTGTGATCTACGGATCGTTCCTTAGCCGTGTGCGGTGCCCCCCTCCACCATATTCCACCTCGATCATATCGTCGCGAAGCTTAAGCGAAGCCCTGCGCCGGTAAAACATCAAGATCGTCACCACGCCGTCGTGCTGACGGAACTCTCCCTCGACACTCGGCTGGATCGGAGTACGAGGGACGTCATCGAGCTGTACGTGTGTCAAGAACTCGGGGGCGCCGGAGTAACGGCGCCGGGATCGGTCGGATCGCGAGGAGAACGTACGACTACTTCCTCTACGTTGTGATCGCTTCGCCGGGTCTCGAGGGCGTAGACAACACTCTCCCCTCTCGTTGCTATGCATCACCATGATCTTGCGTGTGCGTAGGAAATTTTTTGAAATTACTACATAACCCAACATGGTTGCCCAAGTGGCCGTTCATGTTCAGTTTACATCTCCGAGTGGCCTATGTTTTGTCGGAGTGTTGATTAATTTCCGTTCCGGCAAATTTCAGGCGCTCGATATGTCCTTTTTTAGCAAAGGTCATGCCGGATTTTGTCGTGAATTCTGACATGACTTGTGCTAGAATATGTACAAGTTTAATCTTTGAATTATGATTGTAGGAAATGTCGTACTCGGACGACGGCGATCTCCGGGAGTGTAGCTGGTGCCACGACGATCGAGGTATGTGCGACAGGTTCGTTCGGCTTGGACGACGATCGCCGCTTCAGCATTAAGCTCGAGGAGACCTGCGATGTTCATACGGATGCATAGCATTTACAATAGTTTTTTTCTCCATTAAGCATGACTTCAACTATTTCAACGTCTAATTTTCATATTTTACAATTCGACTAGCTTATCCCATGCCATGCAAGACGCTATGTCTTGGAGAGGATGGGTTTTGAAGACCATGAAAATTTTGAAACAAAGAAAATACACCTAAGGACCCATCATGATATGGATTTTGAAGTAAATCTGTATAATGCTCAGAGTGTAACCCATTTTGGTTGCCAAAATTGGGAAGCACTTTGCAAAATGTATGGTTTTGATGAGGGTATGATTATCACCATGGATCTTGGTGATCCCGACAATGAGGAAGACAATATGGACATTTGGGTCCTTGTTGATACGCTGCCGATTGTACCGCTATGTGAGTTTATCAAACATAGTTATTAACTAATTTATATTCTTTATTTCAAAATAGTTGATAGCTTATTTCCATTGACAGCTTATTTTGATTCTTCAAAGACTGTGCGGAAGATGGTAGATAAAACCCACTACACAAGGCACCCAATTAACATATAAGGAGAAAAATCATCGATCGCATTTTGTACTCTTCTTGAGAATTACAATGCCTATTATCGAACTCCTCCAAATTATGGTGAATACGTGCCACTAGTGCATGTGTTGAACAACGATAACTTCTCCGGAGATACCTGGTAAGATTTTTTACTATTACGACATTCGTGCATTTTTTTCATACTTCTAAAACTAGTACATCATTGCTAACTACAAAGTTATTATTATGTTTTTCAACAGAAACTCCCGATGGATTGTGTGCCTCATCTGATGTGTCCGCATGGTCGCCTCTCGATTCTGAACATACCGCCGAGTAAATCTAGGGAGCTCACCTATGCATATCGGATTTCTAAAAACCGTGAACACATGATCATCAGAGAATGGAAGAAATGTATGGACATTCGCAAGGAGGTTCTTGGAAGTAACATTCAGCGAAAGGCAAGAATGGGAGACAGGCTAATCTCCATTCTCCATAATGGAGAGTCAGGGCTATCTTGTTTTTGTTATTTTACCTTAGAAAATGTAGTAGGTCTTAATCGAATGTAATAGGTCCTATGAGGTACAATATGTTTATTATGTGGTAATGTGTTAGAGTTGATAATGATGATCTTGAGGAGGTGTTATGTGATGTCAATGATGAAAACGATGATATTGAGGAGGTGTTATATGACAATGATGTATTATGATGCTAAGTTGTTAATGATATGATGATGATGATGATGATATTATTATATCATTGGGTGAAAGAACATGGATTAGTTTCAAGTGGATGGACATCCACTTGAAACTAGTCCACGGTTCTTTCACCCCATGATGTAATAACTCATTATGATGTAAAAACAATCTCTAAATTCCTGTTTTATGAAAACTTGTGTAAAGGTGTATGAATACAACATGAAATAGAAAAGAAATAAAATACTAAATAGTAGTAGTAGCGCGGGTTAGGAGAAGCGCTACTACTAAATAACAGCAGCGATGTTCTAAAGAACTGCTGCTAGTAAGTCAAGTTAGCAGTAGCGTGCGTCAAGCCGCGCTATTGCTAAGCATTAGCTGTAGCGCCTTATCAGTAGCGCTTGTGCCCGCGCTACTGATAGGCCCAAAACCCGCGCTGCTGCTAGGCTTTTCCCTAGTAGTGTGTTGTTGCTGACATTCTCACTAAAGAATGTCCCTCCAGCACATTCCTTCAATATGTTGGCCTTGAGTCGAGCTCCAAGAAGAAGTTCAACAGATCTGCAGCTGCTTTGGATGCTCATGTACAAGAACTAGAGTACAAGCTTGAGAAGGAGAGGCGAGTCACTGAGTTGATGCGAGAGGAGCTTGTTGAGGTGAAGAAGAAATCAGAGGAGACCGAAGCTGCACGTGCCGCAGAGTACTAGTTGTTACTGCAAAGAGTTGAGGCCACCGATGCTAGATTTGCGCGTCTCATGGATTTGTTCAAAGGTAAAACAGTTTAGTACAGCGTGGTTGATGTTGGCTTTGGGACTTTTGATGTTGAGTTGTTTCGACCTGGGGTTGATGAGTTTCTTTGACTGGACATGTGAACCACAATATGGACCAGAGATTGGCTGTGGTTTGATGATGTTGTGTTTTGGTTGGTGCATCTTAATCTTATGAACATGGTGTACTGATACTAAGCTACTGGCTATGTTATTTTGGTTGGTGCATCTTATGAACTTGTGGTGTAATGATACTGTTGGGCCTAAGTTAATGAAATCTTGGAGAATTGTATTGGTTGACTGCCAAACTGTGCAATGATTTTTTTGAGCTACTGTTGATTATTGGCTGGACCGAAAATACTAAATTGTATGAGTGGGCTGGCTCGTCTCAAGGCCCAATATAGATTTTTTTGATAGAAAAAGATTCATATATTTTTGTTGGTTAGAGAGATGGGCTGGCCCAATTAATGATAGATTGAATAAATGGACTGCACATTGCCTGAGCCCAAGAACTAACATTAAAAGGCCGTGGCCCAAAAGTAAATGTAAAAATGGGCTAAATTATTGGGCTCAGCCCATTAAAACAACTGATTTGGACTGATCCTACGTGGCATCCACGTCATCATTTTTTCCACGTCAGCGCCACGTTGGTTCAGCCACATCAGATCCTACGTGGCCTAGGCTCATTAGTAATGACCATAATTTTGGTCAAAGATTTAATGATGAAAATTTTGGTCAAGGGCGGCCATGACTAAAATTCCAGAAAAGGTCACGTTTGTTCATTCTTGACGGTCAACTGTTGACCTTCCGAATTTGGTCAAAAAAAGGTCAATAAAGGAAAGCAATGACGAATTAACGACCAAAATGGGGAGTCATAATTGACTGTATTTCTTGTAGTGGCCACTGGCGTCCGAGCTTTATGTCGGACTGCTTCCGGGGTGTCTATTGTAGTCGAGCACCAATGCCGGACTGTATCTGAGGTGGTGCACCACCTCGGCCATGGGCTGATTTTTATGAATTTAATTTTATGCAATGTATTCTCTGTCGAGATGTATAGCCAGTAGCCCTCAAGGTGTGTATCAATCTAAAACCCGAGATGCACCTGAAGGCAAGCATAAAAACCGCTGTTCCCAGCAGCCCCTGAGACTCAGGTCGATGCGCGAAATCGGCCTGAGGATCAATTCCTAGCTCGGTTGCATACATAGGAATAGAAACACGGTGTGCAAAGTCCTCGAGACTCGGGGTGGGTGCGGCCGACCAACCCGAGGATAATAATCTCCTCGAAAACTATATTGCACTTTAAATTTCCTGCATTGAATTGTGAATGCAGTAACCCCCGAGACACTGGTCCGGTGGCAACTCCAGATTAGGGGATCGATGTGCCCTTTTAATATTTGTAAATAATAAGCCCGAAGCCTAGTATCCCTCAGGCCTTAATGCGGCACGGGAGGCCAAATTAAGGATCGATATCCATAGTAAAATCACAAATTATGTGTAATGACTCTATGTATCCAAGTACTTTACGTCATTAATTCTCGGATCCGCATTGTACAAAACTTTGTTGACCGACCATCAGCTTCAACCTCCTCGACCAACAGCCGAGGAGTTTTTGTCCTACCTTATAAAGCCTTTATGAGGGCAAAGATTTACGGCAAACAATGCAATCCGGCCATACGGTTTATAAACAAAGGTACGCAGAGAGACATGTTGTATTATTGTTTAACATAAGAAACATCGTCCAAAGAAAATAGTCCCGCTATCGGTTCCTTTCTTTGGGTTGTCATGCTAAGCATGATCATGAAACCTCAGCTCCGATCAATGTGGGAGGTAAATACTGAGGATTTAATTCGGGGAAAGCTTCCAAACTCTGTGGTCTAAATGAACCAAATTTTCACCTCCGTTGCGACCATTTATAATCTGAAAGTGGCCCATCGTCGGCATCTACCCCCTTGTGGAGGCTACGCAGGGTGTTTCCGCAACAACAAAACATTCCTTAGCCGACGTCTCGGTGCCCGAAGGCGGTTGTGTTGGCGGAAACGAGGCAAACATATATGCGGGCTTTATAACTTTCACTTAGTCATATGAGCTTAAAGTTGGGAGGCCGCCAAGTAGCCCCCTGGTTAGTGTTCGGCGACAGCCGAGGTCAAGCCGTAAACACTTCGGCCAATGTTATGAACGGCCCGTCATTTAATACAATCATCAGACCGCTGACCAGTTTACGCTTATTGTGACAGTCAGTTTTTGGCATTCTCCACTGAGGTGCTTAACCATGCGAGCTGGAAGCACAATCGCAGTGGTTCTCCCTTTGCACACCTAGCCGAACAAAGCGGAACATAGGAGGCAAGCACAGGAGCCGGGCAACCCAACTATTGACCGAAGGCACAATTCGAAACTCATGCATATATAGCAATATCCGAGAATTTTTGTCGAATCCCTAAAGGTGTCCGGCGTTGCACTGCAAGACTTATGCGGAAAACACACAAATAGTTGAAAAGTGCCATAGGATTGGAAAACCAAAAAACGTCAGTAAAAAC
The DNA here is from genome assembly GCA_021437245.1 of Aegilops speltoides. Lineage (NCBI taxonomy): Eukaryota > Viridiplantae > Streptophyta > Magnoliopsida > Poales > Poaceae > Aegilops > Aegilops speltoides. Next base: position 19,208,820 of record CM038143.1, read on the forward strand.
TCGACTTCCGAACTAGATCAATTGTTCGGTGCCAATCAAAAAATTGGTCTTAGAAAAACAAATTGTGCTTCTGTCGTGCTTTAACATGACACATCCTATCTCAAGACTTCAAGCAGGTCAGCCTACGGCTTCAACCTCCTATAGCAAAGACGGAGTACTTCTTGTTAGGCCAGTTTAGAAAACTTTAGCGGCTTTGCGAGAGAAATTAGGCTCCCCGGCTATTGACCGCTCACTCGCGTCGAAAAAAGGAGTGATAGAAAAAAGACTTTGCAACGACTAATAAGAAGAACACTTATTAAAAAATAGCTCACATAAATTTAAGAGCCCCCACGTGTCTTGGGTAAAATAATTTTATGTATAATGATTGTATGTACCGAACTACTTGTATCATATATGTGTTCACCCGAACTTTAAACGCATCTTAACCGACCGTCGGCTTCTCCCTCTACGGCCGAGGGCCGAAAAGTGTTATGTACTCCACCTGTCGAGAATATCGACGGTGTTTCCGATAACCAGGCAATCAGGCCATAAGGCTGTAACAGACAAAGCGCGCTCAGGGAACTTATGTTCTATTACAGACAAAGTGTAAGAAGCATCTTCGAAGAAAATAGTACCCCCACCGATACCTTTCTTCGGTTGCTCATTGTTACTATGAAACTTGTGCAATAGATTTTTTGTACTCATGAGTCCCGTTGTGTGCCGACCATTATTGAAAACAGTAAGAGCGCTTGCTTCCGACTTCACCCAGTCTGAGGTCAGGCTTGGATGATCCGATCGTGACAATCGAAGAGGTGCTCCCTTTACTCCCTATCCGAACTATCGGGAACGTAGGGGTAAGCACAAGAGCCAGGCAACCCAGCTTGCAGAACAACTTAAGTCAATATGGTGCAAATTGTGGCATAATACATGAACAAGGAACGAAGTTGTACAAGTATAATCCTATGCAAGAGGAAAAGCTCCATCAAGGGAGCCCCCAAATAAACGGGGTATTTGAATATGTGCGTCACAAACAAAGTTTGCACAAGGAAGTTCTTCACAAACAACTTTTTGCTAAAAAAAGTATAGTGCTTGGTCGAACCGAACAAAATTTACAACTGAAAGTTTTTGAGCATGAAAGCGACTTAGCTGGTTAATGTGCTCGGCGTTGATGACGCGGTCTGAGCTTGATGCGGGAGGAGGTCTCAGCCCCCAAGCCCGACGTGGCCGAGCGAAGGGCTCGGCACTCCGAAGAGGTGAACCCCCAGTCTAGCCGAGGTGATGGAGCAGGTCGCCGGGTGACACTGGAATCTCCGGCCGAGTAGGTTGATGAAGCAACAATGCGGGGTTGCCAACATAGGGCAGTGCTCCAAGGCGACGACACAGTTCGGTCGATGGAGCTGGGCGACGAGGACACCATGCCAAGGCGATAGTGCGGCCCGATCTAAGTCAATTGTCTGCACAGGTAAAATAGTGCAAACCAAAAAATAATAATGAAAAAAAGGTGCATAATTAATTTATGCGAAAAAGGTTTGGTAAATATGGCCTGAGCGTTGAGGCTAGCTCGATAGCGCGTTGGCGTCATGGCACGGCGATGTCGGCGAAGGTCGGTCTGACCAGGTGACATGGAGAGGCAGGCCGGACTGATGCCAGGTACAAACGTCGGTAGAATTTCTCTGCCAAAATGATGCAGTACAGGCCAACAAAAAATATTCTATGTATAATAATGCTAAACGAATAATTTGAAAAAATACAACCTGAACGCCAGCAGCGACGACTGTAGCAGACCGAAGCAAATGGACGAACTAATCCGTGCCGAACATGCTCCAAAGCCAATCCTCGATATGCGTAGTAGCACTTTTATTCTGCATATTTGTTAGAAAAAGTAGAAGACAACCAGCAGTCGACTAGACATGTATTGAATTAAAAAAAGAAAAGAAATAAGTCTCCCTGTGGTGTGCTGCCATCGCGCCGAGCTCTGATCAGTGCACTGCTCCGCACTATTCCTTTGGCCGGATCACACGTGGGCCAGATTGAGGCCGGATCCGATATATCGCCAAGCAGTGGACGCGAACATATGCCTTACTGCGATCTGTATACATACATCAGTAACAATATAATAGAAAACATGATGGCCAGTGAGAAGCTGCAGGCGTGCACGGTGATAGTCTAATAATATGGGCATCCGGCAGGCGAGGATACTTGCCTTCTGCCTGCATACAAAGACATTGCAGATAGAAAGCACAAAATTTCTCCGATTGATTAAGTGATAGTACGAGAAAAATAACTAGAATAATTGCACCTGAGCCCGGATCTCCATAGGAGAAAAGGAATTGCACCAAGGTGCTAGTTGCTTTACGTGGGAGGCAGCCAAATAGGCTAGCACATAGAACTAGTCACACCTCGATTAACGTGTCACAACTAGTAATACTAATTGATTGCTCCACGGACAGTGCATGAACAAGGATCAGTAGTAAAAAGCATAAACAACCTCTGCTTGATTAAATAATAAAGAAAGGGTGGAATCTCCCTGCGGCCGCCACCGAGCCGAGCTCGTGTGCTGTTGAACGCATGCAATACTGCTCCATGCAGCGTGATTCCTTGCGCCGCTTGGTAACTCCTCGGCTGCGGCACATGGGAGTCGCGGTGGAGGCCGGACTTGGCATACGGCCAGTCGTCGGACACTTTTTCTTGATCTTGATTTAACTGCGAATATGGAGTTCACGGCGACAACAGTAATCTTGCAAAAAAGACAGTTTATACCGAATAGATCTAACTGAAAAAATATCACCTGGTCATCCCATCAATCCGCGGCGATCACCTAGCAGGCTCCCAATGAAAGCACCAATGTCGGTTCAATATCCGGCGTATCTCGTAGTAGGGGTCCTAAGCTAGGCGTCTTGGAGCGATGATAACATGGACACGGGATTTTACCCAGGTTCGGGCCCTCTTGATGGAGGTAAAACCCTACGTCCTGCTTTTGATTGTATTCATATGGGGTGTAGTACGAAGTACATGTATCTACCACGAGATGATAGTAATGAATATGAGATTGTCTATCGACTAGCCTGGCCTCGGTTTATATAAGACACCGGAGGCCTAGGGTTTAGGAGAGTCCTTGTCTTGGGCGCCAAGTCTTGTGGAATCTTCCTTGTATGCGGCAGCTGTCCGGACTGGCCCATGAGTATACGGCCATGGGGGTCCTCGGCCCAATCTAACAGATCGGAAGATGACATGGTGAGTACCCCCTACTCAAGGACACCGTCACCCGTGTCGGCTAAGGATCAATCAAAAACTACTTTTACATGCCCTTTTGGTACTTTTGCTTATAGACGTATGCCTTTTGGTTTATGTAATGCACCTGCTACCTTTGAAAGATGCATGATGGCTATATTATCTGACTTCTGTGAAAAGATTTGTGAGGTTTTCATGGACGACTTTTCCGTCTATGGATCCTCTTTTGATGATTGCTTGAGCAATCTTGATCGAGTTCTGCAGAGATGTGAATAAACTAATCTTGTATTGAATTGGGAAAAGTGCCACTTTATGGTTAATGAAGGTATTGTCTTGGGGCATAAAGTTTCTGAAAGAGGTATTGAAGTTGATAAAGCCAAGGTTGATGCCATTGAAAAGATGGCATGTCCCAAGGACATCAAAGGTATAAGAAGTTTGCTTGGTCACGCAGGATTTTATAGGAGGTTCATTAAGGACTTCTCAAAAATTTCTCGGCGCTGACTAATTTATTACAAAAAGATATACCATTTGTCTTTGATGATGATTGTGTAGAAGCATTTGAAATACTTAAGAAAGCATTGATCTCTACACCTATTGTTCAGCCACCTGATTGGAATTTACCCTTTGAAATTATGTGTCATGCTAGTGATTATGCTGTAGGTGCTGTTCTAGGGCAAAGAGTTGATAAGAAATTAAATGTTATCCATTATGCTAGTAAGACTCTAGATGATGCTCAAAGAATTTATGCTACTACTGAAAAAGAATTCTTAGCAGTTGTATTTGCATGTGATAAGTTCAGACCGTATATTGTTGATTCTAAAGTAACTATTCACATTGATCATCCTGCTATTAAATATCTGATGGAAAAGAAAGATGGTAAACCTAGAATTATTAGATGGGTTCTCTTACTACAAGAATTTGATTTGCATATTGTTGATAGAAAGGGAGCTGAGAACCCCGTTGCACACAACTTGTCTAGGTTAGAAAATGTTCTTGCTGACCCACTACCTATTGATGATAGCTTTCCTAGTGAACAATTAAATGTCATAAATACTTCTAGTAGTACCCCATGGTATGCCGATTATGCTAATTACATTGTTGCTAAATTTATACCACCTAGTTTCACATACCAGCAAAAGAAAAAGTTTTTCTATGATTTGAGACATTACATTTGGGATGACCCACATCTTTATAAAGAAGGAGTAGATGGCCTTATTAGACGTTGTGTACCTGAGCATGAACAGGAACAGATCCTACACAGGTGTCACTCCGAAGCTTATGGAGGACACCACGCTGGAGATAGAACTGCACATAAGGTATTGCAATCCCGTTTTTATTGGCATACTCTCTTCAAGGATGCCCGTAAGTTTGTCTTGTCTTGTGATGAATGTCAAAGAATTGGTAATATTGGTAGACGTCAAGAAATGCCTATGAATTATTCACTTGTTATTGAACAATTTGATGTTTGGGGCTTTGATTATATGGGACCTTTTCCTGCCTCTAATGGTTATACACATATTTTAGTTGCAGTTGATTATGTTACTAAGTGGGTAGACGCTATTCCAACTAGTAGTGCTGATCATAACACCTCTATTAAAATGCTTAAAGAAGTTATTTTTCCGAGGTTTGGAGTCCCTAGATATTTAATGACTGATGGCGGTTCACATTTTATTCATGGTGCTTTCCGTAAAATGCTTGCTAAATATGATGTTAATCATAGAATTGCATCTCCATATCACCCACAGTCTAGTGGTCAAGTAGAATTGAGTAATAGAGAGCTCAAATTAATTTTGCAAAAGACGGTCAATAGGTCTAAAAAGAATTGGTCCAAGAAACTTGATGATGCATTATGGGCCTGTAGAACTACATATAAAAATCCTATGGGTATGTCTCCGTATAAAATGGTTTATGGAAAAGCATGTCACTTACCTCTTGAACTAGAACATAAGGCTTATTGGGCTATTAAAGAGGTTATTCGATATTAGCTCACTTGATGAATGGAGAACCCAAGCTAATGAAAATGCCAAGCTATTTAAAGAAAAAGTTAAAAGATGGCATGACAAAGGGATACAAAAGAGTGAGTTTAATGTAGGTGATTATGTATTGCTATACAACTCTCGTTTAAGATTTTTTGCAGGAAAGCTTCTCTCCAAATGGGAAGGACCCTACGTTATCGAGGAGGTCTATCGTTCCGGTGCCATAAAAATCAACAACTTCGAAGGCACAAACCCAAAGGTGGTAAACGGTCAAAGAATCAAACACTATATCTCAGGTAATCCTATAAATGTTGAAACCAATGTTTGGAACCGTAACCCCGGAGGAATACATAAGGGACACTTTCCAAAAAGTTTCAGACCCCGAAAAGGAATAGGTATCAGGTACCACTACTAGGGAAAAGCCTATACACATAATCTTATCACCAGCGCGCCTCAAAATAACTCGCTGCTGCTAACTAGCAGTAGCGCGGTCCACAACCGCTCTGTTGGTAAAAATATAGCGATGGCGCGTCCAGCGAAAGACGCTACTGCTGCTATAATTCCTACGAGGCCGCCGCGAGGCTAGTTATAGCAGCAACGCGTTAGCACGACGCCGCCATCGCTACCTAGCATAGTAGCAGCGCCTTTCCCGACAAGCGCCATCGCTAAGTTTCCTACAAAAATTTAGTCCCACCTCGCTCCGTGAAGAGAGTTTATACCACCTTAAATATGTTACTTCCCACACTTTGACAAGCACTTGATCTTCATTGAACTCTATGTGTAGAATTTGTGGCTGCAATATGAGTCTTCACCTGTTCCTAAACCGGTGAGGACTCATATTGTCGAATCAGATTGTACACAAAAAGATCGTTGATGATCAATGTGTATTTTTGCATGCTGACATATATCAGTAGCGCTTTATCTTGAAAAGCGCTGCTGCTAGATAGCCTAACAGTAGCGCTTTTTCCGAAGAGCGCTACTGCTAAGCCATCTATCTCCTCCCTCGATCCGATCGGATCCACTCACACAGACAGCCACAAATTCTATCTGCGCCGCGCGCCGCCGGCCGTCGCCCCTCTCCTCCGCTGCTGCTCCTTGCGCCCGTCGCCGCTCCTCCGTCAAGGCCAAGCGCCATCACCTCCTCCTCCTTGCTGGACTCGGTACCGGCCTCCTCCTCCGTCCTCCCTCTCCACTCGCCGCTGGCCGGCCCCTCCTCGCTCCGCCTTCCTCCTCCGTTCTCCCTCAACTGGCCGCGCCGGCCGGCCCCTCCGCGCTCCGCCTTCCTCCTCCATCCTACTCTCTTCTCCCTCCTCGAGAAGCCCTCCTTCTCCCTCCTGCTCATATGCAACATTTGATTTAGTTGATTTAGTTGACTTAGTAGAACATTTTGATTTAGTTGATTTAGTAGGCTAGTTGATTTAGTTTCCTTAGAATATTTTGATTTAGTTGACTTAGTAGGTTAGTTTATTTAGTTGACTTAGAACATTTTGATTTAGTTGATTTAGTAGGCTAATTCATTTAGTTAATTTAGTTGACTTAGAACATTTTGATTTAGTTGATTTAGTTGACTTAGAACATATTGCTTTAGTTGACTTAGTAGGCTAGTTGATTTAGTTGACTTAGAACATTTTGATTTAGTTGATGTAGTAGGCTAGTTGATTTAGTTGACTTAGAACATTTTGATTTAGTTGATTTAGTAGGCTAGTTGATTTAGTTGACTTAGAACATTTTGATTTAGTTGATTTAGTTGACTTAGAACATATTGCTTTAGTTTATTTAGTAGGTTAGTTTATTTAGTTGACTTAGAACATATTGCTTTAGTTGACTTAGTAGGCTAGTTGATTTAGTTGACTTAGAACATTTTGATTTAGTTGATTTAGTAATCCTTTGCTCATATTGCTTTAGGAAGAATGGCGCCACCACCACCACTATGTCAACTGTGCAAGTCAAGATGCGCCAAAGAGCCTTGCAACTGGCAAGCTGTTCGGCATCTACTTCCGCCGAGTTTTCCGTCATGCGGCGGTAAGAAATTAGATGAAATGTAATAACTATTTTATTTTTAGTGTTGCCATTACTGCATTGTGTCATTTTGCTTAGTTTACACAGATCGTCCCATGCAATGTGAGGTTGAAATTCAACAAGCTGACAGGAGACACTGTGACATTTGAGGCTCCTGGGGGGCCGTACACTATGGAGGTCGAGAAAGGACGCAATATGTCGCAGATTGGAGGAGATGGATGGGCCCGTTTCGTCGCTCGCATGCATCTTACTAGTGGTGAGTTGATCAGCTTCAACTTCCGAGTAGAAAGACCCAAACTAGCTGTCATTTATCTCAACCTGGTGGAAGATGATGAAGATGACGAAGATGATGAAGATGATGAAGATGATGAAGATGATGAGGACCCACTTCATGAAGCCATCGTAGCTCAAAGAACAAGGCTGAGTGAGGAGGAGGTGTCCAACCTGTGGGACATAATTCCGCCACGTGCTGACTTTGTCAGGGTGCCATTCGTGACCCGCTCGACAAATACCATGGTTGATCGACATGATATGGTATGTTATACTTACAAATGAAATTAATAGTGTGAATTACTTAGTGTACAGTCCAATGATATGGTATATGTTGTGTGGAATCTAGTCGATGATATATATGTTTTAGTGTAGAGTTCGATCACATGCTTATTAATTGATATGTTTTTCTTATTCAAAAATTGGCAAAGAGCATATCTGTGAGTTATGGTATCGAGCCCGATGAAGAAGGCTCAGCTGGACTACGCCTTACTGCAAGGGGCTCCGTCACAACGTACTTACAGCGTGGACACGGACGGTCGCACACACTTAAGCTCGGTTGGGTGGAAGAAATTCCTCGATGGCAAGAATCTTCGTGTTGGACAGGCTATCCTAATTACTATCAGGAACACCAACCGCCCAGGCTTGAGGATGATGATTGTCTTCGATATCATCTAGAACTACATGTGTGTGTGGCTATATCATCTAGAACTACATATGTGTGTGTGGCTATATCATCTAGAACTACATATGATGATCGTCGTCGATATCATCTAAAACTACATATGATGATGGCCGTTGATATGACCATGCATGTACTGCTTGAGGATACATTTTGGCTGTGCATGAAATTGTTATCTTAGTACTCCCTTCGTTCCAAATTACTCGTCGTGGTTTGAACTAAAACCACGACGAGTAATTTGGAACGAAGGGAGTACTACCGTACCTAGTAATGGTTTATGAATTTGATGAAAGATAGTACCTAGTTTCTAGCATCTGAAGGGAGAATTGAAATGGAAAATGATGAAAGAGATAGCAGTAGCGTTGGATGAGGAAATCGCTACTGCTAGCTAATAGTAGCGCGTTCCTAAAAAGCGCTGCTGATATCTTTCAACAGTAGTAGCGCTGGTTCGGGCCGCGCTACTACTATGAGTTAGCTGTAGCGCCTTATTAGTAGCGCGGCCACCCGCGCTGCTGCTAGCCTGAAAACCCGCGCTGCTGCTAGCCTTTTCCCTAGTAGTGTACGGTAAGTAAACCGACTCCAAAACAGTTTTTAAGGCAACATTTCTCTGTTTTGGAATATTTAGAAAAAATAGAAAAATAAGTAGCAGTCCGGGAAGGACACAAGGGCCCCACGAGGGTGGAGGGCGCGCCCTACCCCCCTAGGCGCGCCACCTACCTCGTGGGCACCTCTTGTGCCTTTCGGACTCCGTTTTCTTGCACGATACGTATTTTGGTCGGTAAAATTCATTATATATTCTCCCGAAGGTTTTGACTCTCGTACCACGCAAATATCCTCTGTTCTTGTTTCGAGTTGTCCTACTGCAGATTAGATCAACATGTCATCCCAGGATTCGGAAGGAGAAAGCTATGTGGATGATTACCTAGCAAATCCTAAGGTCTATGGAGATGTGGAGCACGATGGTTGGACCACAGAGGAAGAAGAGGACTATGAACCCAAGGGGAAGGAGGAGACGAGCTCAGATGAAGATGAAGCCCCATGACCAAAATTCTGTCCTCAAGCACAAATTAAGGGAGAAGTCTATGCCATCAACTAAGTCAACATCACCACCACCTTCTTCACCAGCAAAATAGACATAATCACATGGGTATGGGCACTCCCCTTGGCAACTGCCAAACTTGGGGGAGGTGCCCCGGTATCGTATCACAACCACATCTCCTATCTTTACCGTTTTTCTCAGTTCAATCTTATTAGTAGTATCTTGATCTAGTAGAATAAAGTTTATGGCATGATCTAGTTTTGAGTTTTTCTTTATGATCTCTCTATGTAATCGAGTCCGTGATCTATATAATAAAGATTAGTATTGAGTCAAGGGCTTGATTATTTCTCCATGACCTTGAGTGAATAAAAGAAAAAATAAAAAAAAGAAACAAAGAGTTCATATTGATCTTATTGAAAGAGATGACTTCACATAGAAAGAGTATGATGATTAAAAGTTGTTGGGAGTTGACAAACAGAGCTTTGGTCATCGTTGCAATTAATAGGAAGTAATAAGGAAAGAGAGATTTCACATATAGATATACTATTATTGACATCTTTTATGATTGTGAGCACTCATTAAAATATGACGTGCTAAAGAGTTGATGTTGCACAAGGAAGACAACGTAATGGGTTATGTTTTCTTATATCTAAGATAAAGTATATTGTCATGGATCTTCCAACATGTTGAGCTTGCCTTTCTCCCTCATGCTAGCCAAATTCTCAACACCAAATTGAGATACTACTTGTGCTTCCAAAAACCCTTAAACCAGTTTTGCCTTCAGAGTCCACCATATCTACCTATCGATTGAGTAAGATCCTTCAAGTAAGTTGTCATCGGTGCAAAGCAATAAAAATTGCTCTCTAAATATGTATGATTGATTGGTGTGGGAGAAATAAGCTTTATACAATCTTGTGATGTGGAAGAAATAAAAGCGATGGACTGCATAATAAAGGTTCATATCACAAGGGAAAATATAAATTGACGTTCTTTCGCATTAAGATTTTGTGCATCCAACCATAAAAGCGCATGGCAACCTCTGCTTCCCTCTGCGAAGGGCCTATCTTTTATTATTATCTTCTACCTTATGCAAGGGTCATGGTGATCTTCACCTTTCCTTTTTACGTTTTATCCTTTGGCAAGCACCGTGTGTTGGAAAGATCCTGATTGATATATCTAATTAGATGTAGGTGGCATGAATTATTATCGTTGACATTACCCTTCGGGTAAAAGGTTGGGAGGCGAAACTATAAGCCCCTATCTTTCTCTGTGTCCGATTAATACTCTGCAACCACAAGTATCGCGTGAGTGTTAGCAATTATGAAAGACTAAATGATAGTAGAGTATGTGAACTTGCTATTAAGCTCTGACATAGACTCTTTCTGATGATATGATAAATTGCAATTGCTTCAATGACTAAGATTATAGTTTGTTGGTTCTAAATAAAGTTTATGATTCGTACTCTGTATTGTGAATAGATTATTACTTGAACATAAGAAATCATATGACATTTCCTATATATGTTGCTGTTATGAGAATAATCATGATGCCTTCATGTCCGTATTTTTATTTTTATCGACGCCTCTACCTCTGAACATGGGGACATATTTATCGTATCAGCTTTCGCTTGAGGACAAGCGAGGTCTAAGCTTGGGAGAGTTGATACGTCCATTTTGCATCATGCTTTTATATCGATATTTATTACATTATGTGCTGTTATTATACGTTATGTCACAATACTTATGCCTATTCTCTCTTATTTTACAAGGATTACATAAGGAGGGAGAATGCCGGCAGCTGGAATTCTGGGCTGGAAAAGGACCAAATATTACAGACCTATTCTGCACAACTCCAAATGTCCTAAAACTCCATGGAATATCTTACAATAAATAACAAAAAATCCTCGCCAAAGATGAAGGCCAGGGGGCCCACACCCTGCCAACGAGGGTGTGGGGCGCGCCCTACCCCCCTAGTCGCGCCCCCCTACCTCGTGGGCCCCCTGGTGGCCCTCTGATGCCCATCTTCTGCTATATGACGTCTTTCGTCGAGAAAAAAAATCAGAAGCAACCTTTCGGGACAAAACTCCGCCACCAGGAGGCGGAACCTTGGCGGAACCAATCCAGGACTCCGGCAGAGCTGTTCTGCCGGGGACACTTCCATCCGGGAGGGGGAAATCATCACCAACGTCATCACCAACGCTCCTCTCATCCGGAGAGGGAAATCTCCATCAACATCTTCACCAGCACCATCTCCTCTCAAAACCCTAGTTCATCTCTTATATCCAATTCTTGTCTCCAAGTCCGGGATTGGTACTAGTAGGTTGCTAGTAGTGTTGATTACTCCTTGTAGTTGATGCTAGTTGATTTATTTGGTGGAAGATCATATGTTCAGATCCTTTATGCATATTAATACCCCTCTGATTATGAACATGAATATGCTTTGTGAGTAGTTACGTTTCTGCCTGAGGACATGGGAGAAGTCTTGCTATTAGTAGGCATGTGAATTTGGTATTCGTTCGATATTTTGATGAGATGTATGTTGTCTAGCCTCGAGTGGTGTTATGTGAACGTCGACTACATAACACTTCACCATTATTTGGGCCTAGAGGAAGGCATTGGGAAGTAAGTAGATGATGGGTTGCTAGAGTAACAGAAGCTTAAACCCTAGTTTATGCGTTGCTTCGTAAGGGGCTGATTTGGATCCACATGTTTCATGCTATGGTTAGGTTTACCTTAATACTTTTGTTATAGTTCCGGATTCTTGCAATAGAGGTTAATCATAACGGGTATGTTTGTTCAAGTAAGAACAACACCCAAGCACTGGTCCACCCACATATCAAATTATCAAAGTATCGAATGCGAATCATATGAACGTGATGAAAACTAGCTTGACGATATTCCCATGTGTCCTCGGGAGCGCTTTTCCTATTATAAGAGTTTGTCCAGGCTTGTCCTTTGCTACAAAAAGGATTGGGCCACCTTGCTGCACTTTATTTACTTTTATTACTTGTTGCTCGTTACAAATTATCTTATCACAAAACTATCTGTTACCACTCATTTCAGTACTTGCAGAGAATACCTTGCTGAAAACCGCTTATCATTTCCTTCTACTCCTCGTTGGGTTCGACACTCTTACTTATCGAAAGGACTACGATAGATCCCCTATACTTGTGGGTCATCAGTTGTCATATTGCTTTGCATGATCGTAAGATAGCTAGAATGATGTTTTCATGGCTTGTCAGTTTTTTGATGTCATTGCTTCGCTAGATCATTGCACATCCGGGTACACTGCTGGAGCCATTCATATAGAGTCATATCTTTGTTCTAGTACCGAGTTGTAATATTGAGTTGTAAGTAATAAAAGCGAGATGATCATCATTATTAGAGCATTGCCCCAGTGAGGAAAGGATGATGGAGACTATGATTCCCCCACAAGTCGGGATGAGACTCCGGACTTAATGAAAAAGAAAAGAGGCCAAAGAAGCCCAAATAAAAAAGAGGCAAAAGAAGCCCACCAAAAAATAAAAATAAAAAAAGAAAAAAAGAAAATAAAAAAGAGAGAAAAGAGAGAAGGGGCAATGTTACTATCCTTTTACCACACTTGTGCTTCAAAATAGCACCATGTTCTTCATACAGAGAGTCTCCTATGCTATCACTTTCATATACTAGTGGGAATTTTTCATTATAGAACATGGCTTGTATATTTCGATGATGGGCTTCCTCAAATGCCCGTGGTCTTCATGAGGAAGCAAGTTGGATGCACACCCACTGAGTTTTAGTTTGAGCTTTCATAGACTTATAGCTCTTAGTGCATCCGTTGCATGGCAATCCCTACTCCTCGCATTGACATCAGTTGATGGGCATCTCCATAGCCCGTTGATTAGCCGCGTCGATGTGAGACTTTCTCCCTTTTTGTCTTCTCCACATAAACCTTCACCATCATATTCTATTCCACCTATAGTGGTATGTCCATGGCTCACACTCGTGTATTGCGTCAAACTTGAAAAAGTTTGAGAACGTCAAAAGTATGAAACAATTGCTTGGCTTGTCATCGGGGTTGTGCATGATGTGAATATTTTATGTGGTGAAGATGGAGCATAGCCAGACTATATGATTTTGTAGGGATAACTTTCTTTGGCCATGTTATTTTGAAAAGACATGATTGCTTTATTAGTAGGCTTGAAGTATTATTGTTTTTATGTCAAATGATAGACTATTTCCTTGAATCACTCGTGTCTTAATATTCATGCCATGATTAGATATATGATCAAGATTATGCTAGGTAGCATTCCACATCAAAAATTATCTTTTTATCATTTACCTACTCGAGGACGAGCACGAATTAAGCTTGGGGATGCTGATACGTCTCCGTCAGATCTATAATTTTGATTGTTCCATGCCAATATTATTCAACTTTCATGCCCCTACAAAGGTGGCAGGCAGGCCAGGCGTGGCTAGACTCAGTCATATACACATACAAAGGAGGTTACACAATACAAGCAATGTACAAACGCTAACAGACACTCGACTCGACTAAGATGGATATTCAGTTCTACTCGTGAGCTTATATGTCATTGGTTAGTAATCATTTTTCATTGCACTTTACGAGGCGATGGTCACTAATTAACCATTTCTTCCGGCCTAACCTCTCTGGATCGTCCGCTGCAAGATGCCACTTTGACCTGCAAGCATCATGTTGTGCTTAGCGGGACCATCCGAACATATATGGATAGCTGGGCCAGCAGCCCATGATATATTGTTGATACAAGCAGCATGTCTACTGTTGATACAAAACCGCGTCGTGTTCCATATGCTTGTACATGGAGTTATAAGATAGTATTTTTTTTCAAAAAAAGACCTGCGCATCATGATGATGCACACAACCATCATAATATATATTTTGTTTCCAAATGCTCCCCACTCTTTTTATTTCTTAATATTCTCACAAAAGCAAACGCGCCCCATCAACAACCTGTCTTATTTTTCCGTGATGTGTCCTTGCAGAAGAAAGATATGGCACAACTAAGCTAGTGAAATTACTCACTGATAGAACAGATCACGCCAAATCCAAATAGTAATACTAAACAATATTATGATTGAAATGTTGCCTCTTCCTGCAGCTAGAGCCAAGCTAGCTAGATATGTCATTTCTGTTGGAAAAGACGGTGCCTAGGAGGCGCTTAGGCGCCAGGCAATGGCGAAATGCCTCACCTAGGGCATATATGGAAGTCTAGGCCGGGCATGCAAGAAAATGTCTACACACATGAGAAATCATGCATTATTGCACTAATATGCCAAACGATTCACATTCCAATGGCAGTAGCTGGTAGCTAACTTATTTATATATATGTGCCGAGTTAATATCGATACACATATAATAACCACAGATACACCCTCACAGTGAAAATTATATTACCTCCTAGGCCACGACTAGGGTGCTTAAGCACCGCCTATGTACTAGGCGAAGGCCAACCGCCTCGCTTCGCCTACCGCTTTTTCCAACCTTGTATGTCATCCCCCCGTTTTCAAACTCTCAGCCGTGGGGCTCGGGCGAACATACCGGGGTGCTACATCTAGCCACCGGGGGTCTCCTAACCCCCCTCACTACCATAGGATCGTATTGTCGTGCAAAGCCCAAGTGGTGCTATCGTACATTGGTTTCCTGTTGCACGTGGGATCCAGCTGGTCAGGTAAATTAGTAGAGCTGACGCAACACTGGGCGCGTGGTGGCGTGGAGGTCTCTGTCAGCACCGAGGAGCAGCACCATCACCGAGGCGCCATAGTATGGAGGTGCCGATGCATCGCGGATGTGTGGTGCCGCCCTGTTGCGCATTGCTGGTGGCAGTTAGGGCCCAAGCCGTTTTCCACAAGTGATGTCCGGGGGCGTAAATTCACTACCTTGGGTCTTTGGATTGGCGTGATGATGACTATCTCTTCGGCAGCGACCTGTTGTGTGGCATGGTCCAGATTTGGTCAAGGGGAATAGTGTCCGCCGAGGCTGCGGCACTGGGCATGGTTTCACTGGTTCTTGTCGGTGAGGTGTTCATCAGGGGCAAACCTAGAAAAAACTTAGAGGGGACAAGAATGCATATATTATCCAAATAGAGATGAAGTTCCTCTTCAAAACTCACCAAATCATTGAAGTCATTGGCGATAAAACTAATCCAAGTTCATCAACTTCCGACCAGTTTAATGATAAAACTGATCACTTGGACTCAAATCAGACATACAACACAATAACTCGGAATACACAACATTGAATATGCTATTCAACTCTTCTACCAACAAATCTACGACAACAAAGGAGCAATGATACAACAATGGTGGTCGTTATAATACGGTTTCTTTGTCTATTTGCATAATCATTTTCGATGTCCCACTACCATGGTGATTAAAACACGGAAGTGGATGAGCGACTACATGTCATTTCATTATCTCTCGTACAAATCTTCATGACCAGTGTGGTACTATCTTTCCCTACATCTCTTATTCCTATGTATTTTCGGCATACATCTTCTTGGTTTATCGCCATTATGTCCTATGCTTATTTTTAAAACATCTTTTTAAATTTCATAAAATTTTCTCAAAAACATGAATTTTTTTATTAGATAAATGAATACTTATTAGATTAGATAGATGAATACTTTTAAGATTGTATTGACTTTTGAAATGTGTTCACACATTGTAAGTAATACACAAACACGGTTTGTAACTTTTTATAGAGATCAACACGGTTTGCAACTATATGAGCATGATTCCAATGCACGGACATTTTTAGGATGGACACTTTTCAAAATTGAACACTTGTTTTAAATTAATGACCATTTATTCAAAATGTGCGAACATATCATGTGAATACTTTATAAAATGTCATGAATATATTTCTGAATATACAAGCTTATTTTTGAAAACAAGATGAACATTTTTTTAAAGTTCATGGACATTTTCTATAATACCATTTGAAATTACTTACACATTTACTAATGGATCGGCCCAATATATAAAATAGCGGGCAGGCCGTGCTATTGGGCTCTATAAGAGTCATATGCTCGGTGCTAATACGCTATGCGCCGCAGGGGTTGGTGGGGGTGTATTGGATGGCATGATCAATTATCACTGTGGTCAGCGCTTTTGTGAATTTCCTTGAAAATATGTGTATGTATGTAACTATAGTTGTCTTTCCCCTTGCACTAAAATTATGCCTCCAACAAAAGTCAAGGACGACCCCATCGCAAGGAAAAACACCGAGCCTAGAATATTTAAGTCCCAAAACCCAGCAACCAATCATGGTACATCCACAAAAAAATGTAGAAACCATAAAAGAACACGCTCACCATCGACAGCGGTTGTCCTAGCCGACACTCCACCTCGGCGGATTGCCCGGCCGTTTGGTGTTGCCCTCAAACCTACGGGATGTGAAGCCGCTCGCCAAGGCAGACGAAAGGCGACCCATCGCTCCGGCAACATTCCCCGTCGCCAAGGTGGTGTTCCTCTGTGTTTGTAGCAACGGCGATTAGATGAATGATAGAAGAATTGGGATGATATAGATGGAATTGTGATTAATTACATTATTTTCTTAATGTGTGATTAATTCCCTAACAGTCAATTATCGAAATGTCCTACAACAACCAAAATCTGATATTAATACTGACCATTGGATAGGTTATATACTACCCAATATTTTCGGTAGTACGATGTACCGTAAAAACTCTCTATTTATGATGGAAGTCACATATAGCGAAGGTTCAATTTCCTTGGGAACCAGCCCATTAAGCCATTTGTGGTGCCAGAACTTAGCGGTTGCCCTGTCCCCAAGCCATATATCCATCGTTGCGTTGAAGAGTTTGCAGTCCACATCATCACAGGGGAGGTTAGAGCGTACCCATGACCTATTGGGCTCTCTCCATGCGAGCCACTTCCATGCAAGCCCAAATTTGAGGAGGTCTAGGACACCTAGACCTCCCAGGCATCTCGGCCGGCACACTGTGGCCCATTGTACCCTACAATGGCTGCCGTTGCAGGTTCCTTCACCTCAACATAACCAAGCACGGCAGTGTTGTATAATTCTCTTTAGCACCCGGGCCGGCAGGTTTGTCAAGAGTTTGCATATGGTAAGGTAGTGGCTGAGCCCAGCTCACTGCACCCATGCTACACCCACGCAAGAAAACATACCGAAACATTTCAAAAAAATCTGAAACTTTGTGGGATGATCATCAATAAATGTTAGATAGGCTTGCCAAGTTTAGTGGTCAAATGACATACAATGAGAACTGTACAAAAAACAAAATTACAAATTCTGGTCAAATAGTGCACATACATTTTGAGTAATTTAGTTTTTTTGTATAGAGCTCCTCGGATGTCATTTGACCATCAAATTTTGCAAGCCTCTCTAACATTTGTTGATTATCATTCCCATAATGTTCCATTTTAAAAAAAAAATTTGCTATGTTTTTCTGTGTGGGTCTAGTAGGGGTGCACTGAGCTGGGGTGCAGAAAAACCACTCTCTTTGCATAAAGGTACAGAGAGCTAACATGACAGTTTTGAGCAGAGTTAGCCTTCCTCCTTTATGGTGGAGTAACCAGCACGCCACCATGGGAAGGCCTAGTTGATGGGATAGAGAGCCCAGCAAGCAGCAGGCATGTGGCGCTAGGAAGCCAGGAAGGCGGCCCATATCCAGGAGGAGAGCGAAGCTCAACTTTGGCAAGTCCACGAGCAATTGTGTTGTATCCAACAGCCCAGAGATGACACAAAATCACCTACATGTTTCTCAAGAAGAAAAAGCAAAAGCAGTCACCTACATCAGTAAGCATGTCATGTATATTGGATCTCTATTCAGACGAAGCGTTTCAGAAAAATCTGGTGAAGATGAAGAGTAAAAGTCAGTCATGTTTGCACGTTGAGGAACTGATTTTTTTGAAAATGCAAATACGGAGGAGTGTTGGCATCACCATATGGACGAAGAGATGGGCACAATCCGAGACTACAAAATATGAGAGCTCATGGATCTTTCACACAACCACAAAGGCATAGGGCTCAAGGAAGTGGACAAAGTCAAGAAAGATGCAAAGAAAACTTGGTGAAGCGTAGAGCAAGGCTCGTAGTTAAGGGATACATGCAAGAGCCAGGTGTGGATTTTGAAGAAGTTTTCACTCCTGTTGCAAGGATGGAATTGGTGTAACTAGTTATAGCTCACATGGCTCAAGAATCATGGATGCTACGTCACATGGATGTAAAATCTTTGTTCTTAAATCATGAATGATAAGAATAACTTTAGATCAAGCAACCACCGAGGTACATCGAAAAAGGAGACAAACAAAAGTTGTTGAAACTACTTCAGGCACTGTGCAAGCTTTGCTGAGTTTCGGGGCTGGAACACCAAGCTTGATCATACATTGATTTGTCTTTGTTTTGAGAAAAGTACGCTGGAGCACGTTATGTATAAGTGAGGCAAAGATAGGGATCATCTCTAAGTGGGCCTCTATGTTAATGATCTATTGATAACCGAACAAAATGAGGAAGAGATTGCTATATTCAAGATACAAATGAAGGAGATATTCAAGATGAGTCGTCTTGGGCTCTTGAGTTACTATCTTGGGATCAAGATACAACAAAAGTTAGAGGGGATAATGCTATGCTAGGAGGCGTATTCAAAGAAGATACTTGAATACTGTAGCATGGAGGACTGGAAGCCAATTTATGTTCCTATGTAGCCTCAACTTAAAGTTAACAAAAGGAGTGAAGCACCGTCGGTTCATGCAATGGAATATAGAAGTGTGATTAGAAGTTGAAGGTATCTTGTGAATACATGACTGGACTTGATTTATTATCTTGACATAGTGAGCCACTTCATGGAAGCGCCCATGATGGATCATTGTGCAGCTATGAAACATATACGTAGGTACATCAAAGGGACAACAAACTTTGGTTGTGTCTATTTGGGAAAAAAGAAGGAGATGGTTAAGCCACTTGTCTATAATTATAGTGATATGGTAGGACAAGCGGAAGACCGTAAAAGTACCACGAGCGGTGCATATTTCTTGGGAGGAAGCATAGTGAGCCGGCTATCACAAAAAAAGAAGGTGGTCAAATTATCATCCTATAATACAGAGTATATATATTATGCAACCGCGACATGTCAAGGTGTGTGTTTTCTAGGAAGGCTACTCGATGACCTCACAAACAAGAAACCAAAAGAAGTGGTTGCCAAAAAATCTGCGATTTCCATATGTAAGAATCTAGTGCATCATGACAAGAGTAAACACGTTGATACAAAATATCATTACATTTGCACCGATGACCAGCTTGCCGATATCCTAACCAATTCTTGAGAACAACCGTCCAAACTGTGAAGTGAAGAGATCGTGTGGTCAGGGTTGATTGTTGAATATACATTGTAGATATATGCAAATTGTACACGCCTGGACTCGAATATCCCTATTTTGATGAGTTGGCCGCTGATCTGGCGCCGGCGCCGGGTGGGAGTCTGGGCGGTGGTCCGAGATCAGTCCTTGGACCAGGCTAAAGCGAGGTCATGGTCGGCAAGGATCCAATCCGGTGCGATATCCGAATTTGCGAAAGCGGCCCGTCATGCTGATACATCTCCAACGTATCTATAATTTTTTATTGTTCCATGCTATTATATTACCCCTTTTGGATGTTTATGGGGTTTATTTTACACATTTATATCATTTTTGGGACTAACCTACTAACCGGAGGCCCAGCCCGTATTGCTGTTTTTTTGCCTATTTCAGTATTTCGAAGAAAAGGAATATCAAACGGAGTCCAAACGGAATGAAACCTTCGGGAGCGTGATTTTTGGAACGAACGTGATCCGGTGAACTCGGAGTGCAAGTCAAGAAGCAAACGAGGTGTCCAGGAGATAGGAGGGCACGCCCCTGTCTCCTGGGCCCCTCGAGCGGCCACCGATGTACTTCTTCCTCCTATATATACCTACGTACCCCGAAAGCATCCAGGGAGCCAACGAAACACAATTTCCACCGCCTTAACCTTCTGTATCCGCGAGATCCCATCTTGGAGCCTTCGTCGGTGCTCCGCTGGAGTGGGAATCGACCAAAGAGGGCTTCTACATTAACACCATAGCCCCTCCGATGAGTTGTGAGTAGTTTACCACAGATCTTCGGGTCCATATTTATTAGCTAGATGGCTTCTTCTCTCTTTTTGGATCTCAACACAATGTGCTCCCCCTCTCTTGTGTAGATCTATTCGATCTAAACTCTTTTTGCGGTGTGTTTGTCGAGATCCGATGAATTGTGGGTTTATGATCAAGTTTATCTATGAGAAATATTTGAATCTCCTCTGAATTCTTTTATGTATGATTGATTTATCTTTGCAAGTCTCTTTCAATTATCAGTTTGGTTTGGCCTACTACATCGATCTTTCTATCATCAATATTATACTTTTACTTTAGACTTGTATTGATCAAGTTTTATTTATTCAGATTATAAAAATATATTTCTACCATCAATATTATACTGTTATCACCATCTCTTCGCCGAACTAGTGCACCTATACAATTTTCCATTGTATTGAGTGTGTTGGGGACACAAGAGATTTCTTGTATTTGGTTGCAGGGTTGTTTGAGAGAGACCATCTTCACCCTATGCCTCCCACGGATTGATAAAGCTTAGGTCATCCACTTGCGGGAAATTGCTACTGTCCTACAAAACTCTGCGCTTGGAGGCACAAGTCTAAAGTTGTGTAGTAGATATCACATATTTCCTTCAGTAACATTGAATTATGTTCTATAAAGATTTATTGCAAATAGGCATCCTAATACACCCCATGATATGGCATTGTTATTATTTTTAGCAAACCTGCACTGATATTTTCTTAGCTAGTTAACATTACAGTTTCCTTTATTGGAGCCTTGGAGTAGTGTATGCACATTGTACACTTGCACAATTTGCCAACAATATCAGCCTTCAAATTGCATTCCTTGTCCTCAGGGCACATAAGGCTTCGGGGGCAATCTTCCTGACAACTACCAATCAAATACCCACCAGACTTCTTCAGGTATCTGAACGTACATCTTTGTTTTGTATCTGCATCTGCAAAATATTACCAACAAGATGAAATCGAAATCATAAAAAGAACAATTTTGTTGATTTGGTTGATGCAACACTCTTGGAGGAACTGTTTAAACGTACTTGATGCTAACACGAGAAAGGCGAGTGTTAGGAGTAGCGTCAAAGCTGCAATCTTCATCCTAACTTGTATGTGGCGTTGGTAGGAAAGTAACTGCTTGTGAGCCTCGAGGAAGAGAAAATGAGATGGCAACCCTTTTTATAGTAGGTTTGATATTAATGCTCATTATTGTAATACAAAAATAGCATGAAAACAAAGATTGGATAAGTTCTGTCGTACTAAAAGCAATTAAGTGGACTTCAGGATAAGATATGGACATACGCTTTTTAGCAGAGCAAGGAAACAAAATTAAGAGATTGCACCGTTGAGCACACGGTTTCACATGAAAAAGATAGATAAAAGAAGAGCATCTATCTATACAGTTACTAAGCTCCCTTGAAATAAGCTCTCCTAGTAAATCCAGGGTGTGAAAAGTGCATGGGCCCTAGGTGATAGTGGGTGAGACGTGTTGGTGGGCAGCTCGGTCCCTTGCGTGTCCAGTTTTCTTGTGTACATGCGCAGTTCGCTCGCTGGTCCCTTGCATGTCAGTTCGTCTAGGCAAGAAAGAAAAAGACCGTTACCACACCCAGCCAATTAAAGACTCTCGACGAGCAAAACTGATTGAACAGAGAAAATGTTAGGAATAAATTAGGATGTGTCTATTATATTAATAACTAAAATGTATTAATTAACGAATCATCATTCATGTGACCAATCCTAAGTAGTGATGTCCCTATTCTTTTAACATTTATAACTGCCATCTCTTGGAGGCAGCTTCTCCCTATGTATAGAAACCTTTTTTATCAATGGAATTTGAGAGGGTAGTTCTCTCCCCCCCCCTCTCTCTTACATTTTTCAGATATATATTATTTTACTTTTGTTTAAATTTTCTTTGTCTTTTATTTTTTGCTGCTATTCACGAATATTTCTTTTCAAAACAAGTGTGAAAATTTTTAAAACATCTTTTTAAATTTCATAAAATTTTCTCAAAAACATGAATTTTTTTATTAGACAAATGAATACTTATTAGATTAGATAGATGAATACTTTTAAGATTGTATTGACTTTTGAAATGTGTTCACACATTGTAAGTAATACACAAACACGGTTTGTAACTTTTTATAGAGATCAACACGGTTTGCAACTATATGAGCATGATTCCAATGCACAGACATTTTTAGGATGGACACTTTTCAAAATTGAACACTTGTTTTAAATTAATGACCATTTATTCAAAATGTGCGAACATATCATGTGAATACTTTATAAAATGTCATGAATATATTTCTGAATATACAAGCTTATTTTTGAAAACAAGATGAACATTTTTTTAAAGTTCATGGACATTTTCTATAATACCATTTGAAATTACTTACACATTTACTAATGGATCGGCCCAATATATAAAATAGCGGGCAGGCCGTGCTATTGGGCTCTATAAGAGTCATATGCTCGGTGCTAATACGCTATGCTTGCCGCAGGGTTGGTGGGGTGTATTGGATGGCATGATCAATTATCACTGTGGTCAGCGCTTTTGTGAATTTCCTTGAAAATATGTGTATGTATGTAACTATAGTTGTCTTTCCCCTTGCACTAAAATTATGCCTCCAACAAAAGTCAAGGACGACCCCATCGCAAGGAAAAACACCGAGCCTAGAATATTTAAGTCCCAAAACCCAGCAACCAATCATGGTACATCCACAAAAAAATGTAGAAACCATAAAAGAACACGCTCACCATCGACAGCGGTTGTCCTAGCCGACACTCCACCTCGGCGGATTGCCCGGCCGTTTGGTGTTGCCCTCAAACCTACGGGATGTGAATCCGCTCGCCAAGGCAGACGAAAGGCGACCCATCGCTCCGGCAACATTCCCCGTCGCCAAGGTGGTGTTCCTCTGTGTTTGTAGCAACGGCGATTAGATGAATGATAGAAGAATTGGGATGAGATAGATGGAATTGTGATTAATTACATTATTTTCTTAATGTGTGATTAATTCCCTAATAGTCAATTATCGAAATGTCCTACAACAACCAAAATCTGATATTAATACTGACCATGATAGGTTATATACTACCCAATATTTTCGGTAGTACGATGTACCGTAAAAACTCTCTATTTATGATGGAAGTCACATATAGCGAAGGTTCAATTTCCTTGGGAACCAGCCCATTAAGCCATTTGTGGTGCCAGAACTTAGCGGTTGCCCTGTCCCCAAGCCATATATCCATCGTTGCGTTGAAGAGTTTGCAGTCCACATCATCACAGGGGAGGTTAGAGCGTACCCATGACCTATTGGGCTCTCTCCATGCGAGCCACTTCCATGCAAGCCCAAATTTGAGGAGATCTAGGACACCTAGACCTCCCAGGCATCTCGGCCGGCACACTGTGGCCCATTGTACACTACAATGGCTGCCGTTGCAGGTTCCTTCACCTCAACATAACCAAGCACGGCAGTGTTGTATAATTCTCTTTAGCGCCCGGGCCGGCAGGTTTGTCAAGAGTTTGCATATGGTAAGGTAGTGGCTGAGCCCAGCTCACTGCACCCATGCTACACCCACGCAAGAAAACATACCGAAACATTTCAAAAAAATCTGAAACTTTGTGGGATGATCATCAATAAATGTTAGATAGGCTTGCCAAGTTTGGTGGTCAAATGACATACAATGAGAACTGTACAAAAAACAAAATTACAAATTCTGGTAAATAGTGCACATACATTTTGCGTAATTTAGTTTTTTTGTATAGAGCTCCTCGGATGTCATTTGACCATCAAATTTTGCAAGCCTCTCTAACATTTGTTGATGATCATTCCCATAATGTTCCATTTTTAAAAAAAATTGCTATGTTTTTCTGTGTGGGTCTAGTAGGGGTGCACTGAGCTGGGGTGCAGAAAAACCACTCTCTTTGCATAAAGGTACAGAGAGCTAACATGACAGTTTTGAGCAGAGTTAGCCTTCCTCCTTTAGGGTGGAGTAACCAGCACGCCACCATGGGAAGGCCTAGTTGATGGGATAGAGAGCCCAGCAAGCAGCAGGCATGTGGCGCTAGGAAGCCAGGAAGGCGGCCCATATCCAGGAGGAGAGCGAAGCTCAACTTTGGCAAGTCCACGAGCAATTGTGTTGTATCCAACAGCCCAGGAGATGACACAAAAATCACCTACATGTTTCTCAAGAAGAAAAAGCAAAAGCAGTCCCCTACATCAGTAAGCATGTCATGTATATTGGATCTCTATTCAGACGAAGCGTTTCAGAAAAATCTGGTGAAGATGAAGAGTAAAAGTCAGTCATGTTTGCACATTGAGGAACTGATTTTTTTGAAAATGCAAATACGGAGGAGTGTTGGCATCACCATATGGACGAAGAGATGGGCACAATCCGAGACTACAAAATATGAGAGCTCATGGATCTTTCACACAACCACAAAGGCATAGGGCTCAAGGAAGTGGACAAAGTCAAGAAAGATGCAAAGAAAACTTGGTGAAGCGTAGAGCAAGGCTCATAGTTAAGGGATACATGCAAGAGCCAGGTGTGGATTTCGAAGAGGTTTTCACTCCTGTTGCAAGGATGGAATTGGTGTAACTAGTTATAGCTCACATGGCTCAAGAATCATGGATGCTACGTCACATGGATGTAAAATCTTTGTTCTTAAATCATGAATGATAAGAAGAACTTTAGATCAAGCAACCACCGAGGTACATCGAAAAAGGAGACAAACAAAAGTTGCTGAAACTACTTCAGGCACTGTGCAAGCTTTGCTGAGTTTCGGGGCTGGAACACCAAGCTTGATCATACATTGATTTGTCTTTGTTTTGAGAAAAGTACGCTGGAGCACGTTATGTATAAGTGAGGCAAAGATAGGGATCATCTCTAAGTGGGCCTCTATGTTAATGATCTATTGATAACCGAACAAAATGAGGAACAGATTGCTATATTCAAGATACAAATGAAGGAGATATTCAAGATGAGTCGTCTTGGGCTCTTGAGTTACTATCTTGGGATCAAGATACAACAAAAGTTAGAGGGGATAATGCTATGCTAGGAGGCGTATTCAAAGAAGATACTTGAATACTGTAGCATGGAGGACTGGCAGCCAATTTATGTTCCTATGTAGCCTCAACTTAAACTTAACAAAAGGAGTGAAGCACCGTCGGTTCATGCAATGGAATATAGAAGTGTGATCAGAAGTTGAAGGTATCTTGTGAATACATGACTGGACTTGATCTATTATCTTGACATAGTGAGCCACTTCATGGAAGCGCCCATGATGGATTATTGTGCAGCTATGAAACATATACGTAGGTACATCAAAGGGACAACAAACTTTGGTTGTGTCTATTTGGGAAAAAAGAAGGAGATGGTTAAGCCACTTGTCTATAATTATAGTGATATGGTAGGACAAGCGGAAGACCGTAAAAGTACCACGAGCGGTGCATATTTCTTGGGAGGAAGCATAGTGAGCCGGCTATCACAAAAAAAGAAGGTGGTCAAATTATCATCCTATAATACAGAGTATATATATTATGCAACCGCGACATGTCAAGGTGTGTGTTTTCTAGGAAGGCTACTCGATGACCTCACAAACAAGCAACCAAAAGAAGTGGTTGCCAAAAAATCTGCGATTTCCATATGTAAGAATCTAGTGCATCATGACAAGAGTAAACACGTCGATACAAAATATCATTACATTTGCACCAATGACCAGCTTGCCGATATCCTAACCAATTCTTGAGAACAACCGTCCAAACTGTGAAGTGAAGAGATCGTGTGGTCAGGGTTGATTGTTGAATATAGATTGTGGATATATGCAAATTGTACACGCCTGGACTCGAATATCCCTATTTTGATGAGTTGGCCGCTGATCTGGCGCCGGCGCCGGGTGGGAGTCTGGGCGGTGGTCCGAGATCAGTCCTTGGACCAGGCTAAAGCGAGGTCATGGTCGGCAAGGATCCAATCCGGTGCGATATCCAAATTTGCGAAAGCGGCCCGTCATGCTGATACATCTCCAACGTATCTACAATTTTTGATTGTTCCATGCTATTATATTACCCCTTTTGGATGTTTATGGGGTTTATTTTACACATTTATATCATTTTTGGGACTAACCTACTAACTGGAGGCCCAGCCCGTATTGCTGTTTTTTTGCCTATTTCAGTATTTCGAAGAAAAGGAATATCAAACGGAGTCCAAACGGAATGAAACCTTCGGGAGCGTGATTTTTGGAACGAACGTGATCCGGTGAACTCGGAGTGCAAGTCAAGAAGCAAACGAGGTGTCCAGGAGATAGGAGGGCACGCCCCTGTCTCCTGGGCCCCTCGAGCGGCCACCGATGTACTTCTTCCTCCTATATATACCTACGTACCCCGAAAACATCCAGGGAGCCAACGAAACACAATTTCCACCGCCTTAACCTTCTGTATCCGCGAGATCCCATCTTGGAGCCTTCGTCAGCGCTCCGCCGGAGGGGGAATCGACCACAGAGGGCTTCTACATTAACACCATAGCCCCTCCGATGAGTTGTGAGTAGTTTACCACAGATCTTCGGGTCCATATTTATTAGCTAGATGGCTTCTTCTCTCTTTTTGGATCTCAACACAATGTGCTCCCCCTCTCTTGTGTAGATCTATTCGATCTAAACTCTTTTTGCGGTGTGTTTGTCGAGATCCGATGAATTGTGGGTTTATGATCAAGTTTATCTATGAGAAATATTTGAATCTCCTCTGAATTCTTTTATGTATGATTGATTTATCTTTGCAAGTCTCTTTGAATTATCAGTTTGGTTTGGCCTACTACATTGATCTTTCTATCATCAATAT
The DNA here is from genome assembly GCA_021437245.1 of Aegilops speltoides. Lineage (NCBI taxonomy): Eukaryota > Viridiplantae > Streptophyta > Magnoliopsida > Poales > Poaceae > Aegilops > Aegilops speltoides. The sequence continues at coordinate 19,235,973 of CM038143.1, forward strand.
TATACTTTTACTTTAGACTTGTATTGATCAAGTTTTATTTATTCAGATTATAAAAATATATTTCTACCATCAACATTATACTGTTATCACCATCTCTTCGCCGAACTAGTGCACCTATACAATTTTCCATTGTATTGAGTGTGTTGGGGACACAAGAGATTTCTTGTATTTGGTTGCAGGGTTGTTTGAGAGAGACCATCTTCACCCTATGCCTCCCACGGATTGATAAAGCTTAGGTCATCCACTTGCGGGAAATTGCTACTGTCCTACAAAACTCTGCGCTTGGAGGCACAAGTCTAAAGTTGTGTAGTAGATATCACATATTTCCTTCAGTAACATTGAATTATGTTCTATAAAGATTTATTGCAAATAGGCATCCTAATACACCCCATGATATGGCATTGTTATTATTTTTAGCAAACCTGCACCGATATTTTCTTAGCTAGTTAACATTACAGTTTCCTTTATTGGAGCCTTGGAGTAGTGTATGCACATTGTACACTTGCACAATTTGCCAACAATATCAGCCTTCAAATTGCATTCCTTGTCCTCAGGGCACATAAGGCTTCGGGGGCAATCTTCCTGACAACTACCAATCAAATACCCACCAGACTTCTTCAGGTATCTGAACGTACATCTTTGTTTTGTATCTGCATCTGCAAAATATTACCAACAAGATGAAATCGAAATCATAAAAAGAACAATTTTGTTGATTTGGTTGATGCAACACTCTTGGAGGAACTGATTAAACGTACTTGATGCTAACACGAGAAAGGCGAGTGTTAGGAGTAGCGTCAAAGCTGCAATCTTCATCCTATCTTGTATGTGGCGTTGGTAGGAAAGTGACTGCTTGTGAGCCTTGAGGATGAGAAAATGAGATGGCAACCCTTTTTTATAGTAGGTTTGATATTAATGCTCATTATTGTAATACAAAAATAGCATGAAAACAAATATTAGATAAGTTCTGTCGTACTAAAAGCAATTAAGTGGACTTCAAGATAAGATATGGACATACGCTTTTTAGCAGAGCAAGGAAACGAAATTAAGAGATTGCACCGTTGAGCACACGGTTTCACATGAAAAAGATAGATAAAAGAAGAGCATCTATCTATACAGTTACTAAGCTCCCTTGAAATAAGCTCTCCTAGTAAATCCAGGGTGTGAAAAGTGCATGGGCCCTAGGTGATAGTGGGTGAGACGTGTTGGTGGGCAGCTCGGTCCCTTGCGTGTCCAGTTTTCTTGTGTACATGCGCAGTTCGCTAGCTGGTCCCTTGCATGTCGGTTCGTCTAGGCAAGAAAGAAAAAGACCGTTACCACACCCAGCCAATTAAAGACTCTCGACGAGCAAAACTGATTGAACAGAGAAAATGTTAGGAATAAATTAGGATGTGTCTATTATATTAATAACTAAAATGTATTAATTAACGAATCATCATTCATGTGACCAATCCTAAGTAGTGATGTCCTTATTCTTTTAACATTTATAACTGCCATCTCTTGGAGGCAGCTTCTCCCTATGTATAGAAACCCTTTTTTCAATGGAATTTGAGAGGGTAGTTCTCTCCCCCCCCCTCTCTCTTACATTTTTCAGATATATATTATTTTACTTTTGTTTAAATTTTCTTTGTATTTTATTTTTTGCTGCTATTCACGAATATTTCTTTTCAAAACAATTGTGAACAATTTTAAAACATCTTTTTAAATTTCATGAAATTTTCTCAAAAACATGAATTTTTTTATTAGATAAACGAATACTTATTAGATTAGATAGATGCATACTTTAAAGATTGTATTGACTTTTGAAATGTGTTCACACATTGTAAGTAATACACAAACACGGTTTGTAACTTTTTATAGAGATCAACACGGTTTGCAACTATATGAGCATGATTCCAATGCACAGACATTTTTAGGATGGACACTTTTCAAAATTGAACACTTGTTTTAAATTAATGACCATTTATTCAAAATGTGTGAATATATCATGTGAATACTTTATAAAATGTCATGAATATATTTCTGAATACACAAGCTTATTTTTGAAAACAAGATGAACAGTTTTTTAAAGTTCGTGGACATTTTCTGTAATACCATTTGAAATTACTTACACATTTACTAATGGATCGGCCCAATATATAAAATAGCGGGCAGGCCGTGCTATTGGGCTCTATAAGAGTCATATGCTCGGTGCTAATACGCTATGCGCCGCAGGGGTTGGTGGGGGTGTATTGGATGGCATGATCAATTATCACTGTGGTCAGCGCTTTTGTGAATTTCCTTGAAAATATGTGTATGTATGCAACTATCGTTGTCTTTCCCCTTGCACTAAAATTATGCCTCCAACAAAAGTCAAGGACGACCCCATCGCAAGGAAAAACACCGAGCCTAGAATATTTAAATCCCAAAACCCAGCAACCAATCATGGTACATCCACAAAAAAATGTAGAACCCATAAAAGAACACGCTCACCATCGACAGCGGTTGTCCTAGCCGACACTCCACCTCAGCGGATTGCCCGCCGCTTGGTGTTGCCCTCAAACCTCACGGGCTCGCCAAGGCGCCAAAGGCGGCGACCCATCGCTCCGGCAACATTCCCCGTCGCCAAGGTGGTGTTCCTCTGTGTTTGCAGCAACGGGGAATAGATGAATGATAGAAGAATTGGGATGAGATAGATGGAATTGTGATTAATTACATTATTTTCTTAATGTGTGATTAATTCCTTAACAGTCAATTATCGAAATGTCCTACAACAACCAAAATCTGATATTAATACTGACCATTGGATAGGTTATACTACCCAATATTTTCGGTAGTACGATGTACAGTAAAAACTCTCTATTCCTGATGGAAGTCACATATAGCGAAGGTTCAATTTCCTTGGGAACCAGCCCATTAAGCCATTTGTGGTGCCAGATCTTAGCGGTTGCCCAGTCCCCAAGCCATATATCCATCGTTGCGTTGAAGAGTTTGCAGTCCACATCATCACAGGGGAGGTTAGAGCGTACCCATGACCTATTGGGCTCTCTCCATGTGAGCCACTTCCATGCAAGCCCAAATTTGAGGAGGTCTAGGACACCTAGACCTCCCAGGCATCTCGGCCGGCACACCGTGGCCCATTGTACCCTACAATGGCCGTCGTTGCAGGTTCCTTCACCTCAACATAACCAAGCACGGCAGTGTTGTATAATTCTTTTTAGCACCCGGGCCGGCAGTTTTGTCAAGAGTTTGCATATGGTAAGGTAGTGGCTGAGCCCAGCTCACTGCACCCATGCTACACCCACGCAAGAAAACATACCGAAATATTTCAAAAAAATCTGAAACTTTGTGGGATGATCATCAATAAATGTTAGATAGGCTTGCCAAGTTTGGTGGTCAAATGACATACAATGAGAACTGTACAAAAAACAAAATTACAAATTCTCGTCAAATAGTGCACATACATTTTGAGTAATTTAGTTTTTTTGTATAGAGCTCCTCGGATGTCATTTGACCATCAAATTTTGCAAGCCTCTCTAACATTTGTTGATGATCATTCCCATAATGTTCCATTTTTTAAAAAAAAAATTATATGTTTTTCTGTGTGGGTCTAGTAGGGGTGCACTGAGCTGGGGTGCAGAAAAACAACTCTCTTTGCATAAAGGTACAGAGAGCTAACATGACAGTTTTGAGCAGAGTTAGCCTTCCTCCTTTAGGGTGGAGTAACCAACACGCCACCATGGGAAGGCCTAGTTGATGGGATAGAGAGCCCAGCAAGCAGCAGGCATGTGGCGCTAGGAAGCCAGGAAGGCGGCCCATATCCAGGAGGAGAGCGAAGCTCAACTTTGGCAAGTCCACGAGCAATTGTGTTGTATCCAACAACCCAGGAGATGACACAAAAATCACCTACATGTTTCTCAAGAAGAAAAAGCAAAAGCAGTCACCTACATCAGTACGCAAGTCATGTATATTGGATCTCTATTCAGACGAAGCGTTTCAGAACAATCTGGTGAAGATGAAGAGTAAAAGTCAGTCATGTTTGCACGTTGAGGAACTGATTTTTTTTGTAAATGCAAATACGGAGGAGTGTTGGCATCACCATATGGACGAAGAGATGGGCACAATCCGAGACTACAAAATATGAGAGCTCATGGATCTTTCACACAACCACAAAGGCATAGGGCTCAAGGAAGTGGACAAAGTCAAGAAAGATGCAAAGAAAACTTGGTGAAGCGTAGAGCAAGGCTCATAGTTAAGGGATACATGCAAGAGCCAGGTGTGGATTTCGAAGAAGTTTTCACTCATGTTGCAAGGATGGAATTGGTGTAACTAGTTATAGCTCACATGGCTCAAGAATCTTGGATGCTACGTCGCATGGATGTAAAATCTTTGTTCTTAAATCATGAATGATAAGAAGAACTTTTGATCAAGCAACCACCGAGGTACATCGAAAAAAGAGACAAACAAAAGTTGTTGAAACTACTTCAGGGACTGTGCAAGCTTTGCTGAGTTTCCGGGCTGGAACACCAAGCTTGATCATACATTGATTTGTCTTTGTTTTGAGAAAAGTACGCTGGAGCACGTTATGTATAAGTGAGGCAAAGATAGGGATCATCTCTAAGTGGGCCTCTATGTTAATGATCTATTGATAACCGAACAAAATGAGGAAGAGATTGCTATATTCAAGATACAAATGAAGGAGATATTCAAGATGAGTCGTCTTGGGCTCTTGAGTTACTATCTTGGGATCAAGATACAACAAAAGTTAGAGGGGATAATGCTATGCTAGGAGGCGTATTCAAAGAAGATACTTGAATACTGTAGCATGGAGGACTGGAAGCCAATTTATGTTCCTATGTAGCCTCAACTTAAACTTAACAAAAGGAGTGAAGCACCGTCGGTTCATGCAATGGAATATAGAAGTGTGATCAGAAGTTGAAGGTATCTTGTGAATACATGACTGGACTTGATCTATTATCTTGACATAGTGAGCCACTTCATGGAAGCGCCCATGATGGATCATTGTGCAGCTGTGAAACATATACGTAGGTACATCAAAGGGACAACAAACTTTGGTTGTGTCTATTTGGGAGAAAAGAAGGAGATGGTTAAGCCACTTGTCTATAATTATAGTGATATGGTAGGACAAGCGGAAGACCGTAAAAGTACCTCGAGCGGTGCATATTTCTTGGGAGGAAGCATAGTGAGCCGGCTATCACAAAAAAAGAAGGTGGTAAAATTATCATCCTATAATACAGAGTATATATATTATGCAACCGCGACATGTCAAGGTGTCTGTTTTCTAGGAAGGCTACTCGATGACCTCACAAACAAGCAACCAAAAGAAGTGGTTGCCAAAAAATCTGGGATTTCCATATGTAAGAATCTAGTGCATCATGACAAGAGTAAACACGTCGATACAAAATATCATTACATTTGCACCGATGACCAGCTTGTCGATATCCTAACCAATTCTTGAGAACAAGCGTCCAAACAGTGAAATGAAGAGATAGTGTGGTCAGGGTTGATTGTTGAAAATACATTGTCGATATATGCAAATTGTACACGCCTGGACTCGAATATCCCTATTTTGATGAGTTGGCCGCTGATCTGGCGCCGGCGCCGGGTGGGAGTCTAGGTGGTGGTCCGAGATCAGTCCTTGGACCAGGCTAAAGCGAGGTCATGGTCGGCAAGGATCCAATCCGGTGCGATATCCGAATTTGCGAAAGCGGCCCGTCATGCTGATACATCTCCAACTTATCTATAATTTTTGATTGTTCCATGCTATTATATTACCCCTTTTGGATGTTTATGGGGTTTATTTTACACATTCATATCATTTTTGGGACTAACCTACTAACTGGAGGCCCAGCCCGTATTGCTGTTGTTTTGCCTATTTCAGTATTTCGAAGAAAAGGAATATCAAACGGAGTCCAAACGGAATGAAACCTTCGGGAGCGTGATTTTTGGAATGAACGTGATCCGGTGAACTCGGAGTGCAAGTCAAGAAGCAAACAAGGTGGCCAGGAGATAGGAGGGCGCGCCCCTGTCTCCTGGGCCCCTCGAGCGGCCACCGACGTACTTCTTCCTCCTATATATACCTACATACCCCGAAAACATCCAGGGAGCCAATGAAACACAATTTCCACCGCTTTAACCTTCTGTATCCGCGAGATCCCATCTTGGAGCCTTCGTCGGTGCTCCGCCGGAGGGGGAATCGACCACGGAGGGCTTCTACATTAACACCATAGCCCCTCCGATGAGTTGTGAGTAGTTTACCACAGACCTTCGGGTCCATAGTTATTAGCTAGATGGCTTCTTCTCTCTTTTTGGATCTCAACACAATGTGCTCCCCCTCTCTTGTGTAAATCTATTCGATCTAAACTCTTTTTGCGGTGTGTTTGTCGAGATCCGATGAATTGTGGGTTTATGATCAAGTTTAGCTATGAGAAATATTTGAATCTCCTGTGAATTCTTTTATGTATGATTGATTTATCTTTACAAGTCTCTTCGAATTATCAGTTTGGTTTGGCCTACTACATTGATCTTTCTTTCCATGGGAGAAGTGCTTAGCTTTGGGTTCAATCTTGCGGTGTCCTTTCCCAGTGACTGCAGGGGAAGCAAGCCACGTATTGTATTGTTGCCATCGAGGATAAAAAGATGGGGTTTATATCATATTGCTTGAGTTTATCCCTTTACATCATGCGTTACCCTGTTCTTTATGAACTTAATACTCTAGATGCAGGCAGGAGTTGGTCGATGTGTGGAGTAATAGTAGTAGATGCAGGAAGGAGTCGGTCTACTTGTTGCGGACGTGATGCCTATATACATGACCATGCCTAGATAATCTCATAATTATTCGCTTTTCTATCAATTGATCGACAGTAATTTGTTCACCCACCGTAATAATTATGCTATCTTGATAGAAGCCTCTAGTGAAACCTATGGCCCCCGGGTCTATCTTTTATCATATAAGCTTTCAATCTACTTTTATTTGCATCTTTACTTTTTTGCATCTATAATATAAAATACCAAAAATATATTTATCTTATCATACTATCTCTATCAAATCTCACTTTCGCAAGTGGCCGTGAACGGATTGACAACCCCTTTATTGCGTTGGTTGCGAGTTATTTGTTTGTTTGTGTAGGTGCGTGGGACTTTCAAGGAGCTTCCTAATGGATTGATACCTTGGTTCTCAAAAACTGAGGGAAATACTTACGCTACTCTGCTGCATCACCCTTTCCTCTTCAAGGAAAACCAACGCAAGCTCAAGACATAGCACATGCCGCGTTGTGTCGGTCTGGGTGTGTCTACTCGGCTGCCGCGTTTTTGGCAACTACCATGCTTTGTGAGGAGGGGAAGTCGTCGCCGCCATAGCTGAGGTACTAGAGGAGGTGGCTTCATACACTGGAGATTAGGCCATGCACCTTCTTCATCTTTAGCTGGCACCACTAGCCCCCAGACCGACGGTGCGACAACGAAGACGCCGGTTCGGTTTCGCGCCGGAGTGAATGCGGTGGAGATGCCAGCTATAAGGACTGCTCGAGCGTGCTATGTGTAGGCAACATGGGCTCCTCCTTCATGCGGCGTCCGATTTTGACGTCGCGGAAGCGTCATGCCAGAGGCAAGGGTGGCTTCTCCTTCACCTGGAGGTTGTGCGAAGACGAGGGCGTCAATGAACCCTGCTCAAGCCAAGAGCGCTCGATCAAGAGTGCCATCTGCGTCGGGAACTTCTCATTCGTGTGCTCGACCTCGGTGAGGAGGGGCGGCTACTACTCCTTATCGTCTTTCAAGAAGAGCACCATGATACGTCTCCTTCGTATCTATAATTTTTGATTGTTCCATGCCAATATTATTCAACTTTCATATACTTTTGGCAAGTTTTTATATTATTTTTGGGACTAACATATTGATCCAGTGCCCAGTGCCAGTTCCTGTTTGTTGCATGTTTTATGTTTCGCAGAAACCCAATATCAAACGGAATCCAAACGGGGTAAAAACAGATGGAGAATTATTTTGGAATATTTGGAGAATATGGGAAGAAGAATCAATGCCAGACGGTACCCGAGGTGGCCAGGAGACAGGAGGCGCGCCCTCCATTGCTGGGCGCGCCTGCCACCCTCGCGGGCCACCCGTAAGACAGTTGTTGCTATTCTTTTGCCGCAAGAAAGCTAATTTTCTGGGAAAAAATCGTGGCGAAGGTTTCAATCCAATCAGAGTTACGGATCTCCATATATACACGAAACAGTGAAACAGAACCAGGTAGAACGTAGAAACACTGAGAGATGGAGAGATAGATCCAATCTCGGAGGGGCTATCGCCCCTCTCACACCATGGGAGCCAAGGACCAGAGGGGAAGCCCTTCTCCCATCTAGGGAGAAGGTCAAGGAAGAAGAACAAGGGGGGCTCTCTCCCCCTTGCTTCCGGTGGCGCCGGAGCGCTGCCGGGGGCCATCATCATCAACGCCATCTACACCAACACCTCCGCCATCTTCACCAACACCTCCCTCACCTTCCCCCTTCTATATTCAGCGGTCCACTCTCCCGCAACCCGCTGTACCCTCTACTTGAACATGGTGCTTTATGCTTCATATTATTATCCAATGATGTGTTGCCATCCTATGATGTCTGAGTAGATTTTCGTTGTCCTATCGGTGATTGATGAATTGCTATGATTGATTTGAGTTGCATGTTTTATTATTGGTGCTTTCCTATGGTGCTCGCTGTAGGGTTTGCAATATGTTCATGATTTGCTTATGGTGGGTGGCATGAGTGACAGAAGTACATACCCGAGTAAGTAGGTTGTTTGCATATCGGATAAAGGGGACTTGATACTTTAATGCTATGGTTGGGTTTTACCTTAATGAATCATTAGTAGTTGCGGATGCTTGCTAAAGTTCCAATCATAAGTGTATATGATCCAAGAAGAGAAAGTACATTAGCTTATGCCTCTCCCTCAAATAAAATTGCAATAGTGATTATCGGTCTAGTAAAGTAGTCAATTCCTTAGGAACAATTTCACAACTCCTACCACCACTTTCCACACTCGCTAAATTCAATTTATCGCTTCTTTATTCAAACAGCCCCTAGTTTATATTTACGTGTTCTTTATTATCTTGCGGACCTATCCAACAACACCTACAAAGTACTTCTAGTTTCATACCTGTTCTAGGTAAAGCGAACGTTAAGCGTGCGTAGAGTTGTATCGGTGGTCGATAGAACTTGAGGGAATATTTGTTCTACCTTTAGCTCCTCGTTGGGTTCGACACTCTTACTTATCGAAAACTGTTGTGATCCCCTATACTTGTGGGTTGTCAAGACCTTTTTCTGGCGCCATTGCCGGGGAGTCATAGCGTGGATGAATATTCTCGTGTGTGCTTGTTTGCTTTATCACTAAGTAATTTTTATTTGTTGTTCTTAGTTGTTATTTATCTTTAATTATAGCTATGGAACACAAAATACCAAAAAAATTAGGTGTACTTGCTGCTCATGGAGATGGGGAACCTCCTAAAACCCTCGATGATCATTATGTGAAAAATATTATGTACTATTTTGATAATCCTGAGAAAACCCTATTCAACTTCATAATGGGAGTAACGTTGGATCAACGTGAATACTTTAGGGATTAGTGCTTGACAGAAAAAGGGAAACTATTATGGGATCAAATTAATATGTTGCGTTGGTATGCTCGGGATCTATGGTTGAGATATGATTATACTTGTTGCTCTAGGATGAAGGCTCCACACCTTCCCTTTTCATGCAAATTTAACGATAATGAAACCTTAGCTTCTTATGCTAATGGTATATATGATTACTATGATGTTGAACGAATTGGAGAATTTGTTGCTTTTAAGGCTGCTTATGAAATTGAATCTTTGTTTGAAAAGTATGAAGCTTTTGATGATGATGTTTATAGGCCTGAAAATTTTGCTATACTTAGAGATTGCAATGAAACTTATGAATACAATTACAATATTGATGCATTTATTGAGAAAGTCTCCGCTGTCCAAGAAGAGACTAATATTTTGCAGGAAGCTATGGAAGAAGAAATTGATGAAACTGTGAGCTCATTGGATGAAAAAGATGATGAGGAGAGCGAAGAACAAAAGGAGGAAGAGCGGATTGATCACCTATGCCCACCTTCTAATGAGAGTAACTCTTCAACTCATACATTATTTAATTCCCCTTCGTGCTTACCGAAGGATGATTGCTATGATGATTGTTATGATCCCATTGATTCTCTTGAATTACCCCTTTTTGATGATGTTTGCTATGCTTGTGTCCAAGATGCCAATATGAATTATGTATGGAGATGAACTTGCTATAGTTCCTTATGTTAAACATGAAATTGTTGCTATTGCACCCACGCATGATAGTCCTCTTATCTTTTTGAATTCTCCAAACTACACTATATCGGAGAAGTTTGTGCTTATTAAGGATTATATTGATGGGTTGTGTTTTAGTACTACACATGATGATTTTGATTGATATAATATGCATGTGCTTGCTGCTCCTACTTGCAATTATTATGAGAGAGGAACTATATCTCCACCTCTCTATGTTTTCAATATGATAAAATTGCAAGAAACTGTTTATACTATGCATTGGCCTTCAGTTTGTGTGCATGAATTGTTCTTTTATGACATGCCAATCCATAGGAAGAGAGTTAAACTTCATCATTGCTTGATATATGTTGCTTTGTGCTCACTACTAAATTTCAAATCATTGTTAATTAAAATTGGCTTTGATATACCTTGGGATCTGGGTGGATCCATTACTTGAGTACTATATGCCTAGCTTAATGGCTTTAAAGAAAGCGCTGCCAGGGAGACAACCCAGAAGTTTTAGAGAGTCATTTATTTCTGTTGAGTGTTTTTATATAGTTTAAAAACAAAAAAATAGGGGAACCCAAAACTTTATCAAAAAGGAAAGTGAGAAAGACAAAGCATTGTTGAAGTCGGAGAGCTCCTTGAACTTTGTTCGTGCTCACGGAAACTTTGTGAATCTTAATTACAGAAACTTTTCATCAAAAATAATTATCCCCTTGTACAATTCCATTGTATTATAAAAATAATGTGCCAAGGTTTGCCTTTAGGATGTTTACAATGCTTGTTGGTTTGTACGGTGCAGGACAGAAACTTTGGCTGTAGTGCGCGATTTTACATTTTTTTGCTGGGACGTCAAATGGTTCTGATTGCTTTTGCACTGTCTTTCTGTACAAATTTTTTATTTTTCCCAATTTTGGTAGAATATTTGACGTACCAGAAGTATCATGAATGTTCAGATTGCTACAGACTCTTGTGTTTTTGACAGATTCTGTTTTTGATGCATAGTTTGCTTGTTTTGATGAAACCATCAATTTACATCAGTGGATTAAGCCATGAAAAAGTTATATTACAGTAGACACAATGCAAAAACAAAATTTGAATCGGTTTGCAACAGTACTTAGAGTAGTGATTTGCTTTATTATACTAATGGATCTTACCGAGTTTTCTATTGAAGTTTTGTGTGGATGAAGTGTTTGATCGAGGAGGTCTCGATATGAGGAAAAGGAAGAAAGGCAAGAGCTCAAGCTTGGGGATGCCCGAGGCACCCCAAGTCAATATTCAAGGAGACTCAAGCGTCTAAGCTTGGGGATTCCCCGGAAGGCATCCCCTCTTTCTTCAACAAGTATCACTATGTTTTCGTATTCGTTTCGTTCATGCTATATGTGCAATCTTGGAGCGTATTTTGCACTTAGTTTTCATTTTTATTTTATGCAACATGCTGGTATGAGATAGTCCTTGGTTGATTTATAGAATGCTCTTTGTACTTCACTTATATCTTTTGAGTATGGCTTTATAGAATGCTTCATGTGCTTCGCTTATATCATTTTGAAGTTTGGATTGCATATTTCTCTTCACATAGGAAACCGCCATTTGTAGAATGCTCTTTTGCTTCACTTATATTTGTTAGAGCATGGGCATATCTTTTGGAGAAATAATTAAACTCTCTTGCTTCACTTATATCTATTTTGAGAGATGACATGAATTGGTCATTTACATGGTTAGTCATAAAATCCTACATAAACTTGTAAATCATTGAATATGATATGTTTGATTCCTTGCAATAGTTTTGTGATATAAAGATGGTGATATCAGAGTCATGCTAGTGGGTAGTTGTGGATTGTAGAAATACTTGTGTTAAGGTTTGTGATTCCGGAAGCATGCACGTATGGTGAACCGTTATGTGATGAAGTCGGAGCATGATTTAGTTATTGATTGTCTTCTTTATGAGTGGCGGTCGGGGACGAGCGATGGTCTTTTCCTACCAATCTATCCCCCTAGGAGCATGCGCGTAGTACTTTGTTTCGATGACTAATAGATTTTTGCAATAAGTATGTGAGCTCTTTATGACTAATGTTGAGTCCATGGATTATACACACTCTCACCCTTCCATCATTGCTAGCCTCTTCGGTACCGTGCTTTGCCCTTTCTCACCTCAAGAGTTGGTGCAAACTTCGCCGGTGCATCCAAACCCCGTGATACGATACGATCTATCACACATAAGCATCCTTATATCTTCCTCAAAACAGCCACCATACCTACCTATCATAGCATTTCCATAGCCGTTCCGAGATATATTGCCATGCAACTTCCATCATCATCATATACATGACTTGAGCATTTATTGTTGATACGTCCATTTTGCATCATGCTTTTATATCGATATATATTGCATTATGGGCTGTTATTATACGTTATGTCACAATACTTATGCCTATCCTCTCTTATTTTACAAGGTTTACATAAGGAGGGAGAATGTGGGCAGCTGGAATTCTGGGCTGGAAAAGGAGCAAATATTAGAGACCTATTCTGCACAACTCCAAAAGTGCTGAAACTCCACGGAATATCTTACAATAAATAATAAAAAATCCTCGCCAAAGATGAAGGCCCGGGGGGCCACACCATGTCCATGAGGGTGGGGGGCGCGCCCTACCCCCTGGGCGCGCCCCCTACCTCGTGGGCCCCTTGGTGGCCCTCCGATGCCCATCTTCTGCTATATGAGGTCTTTCGTCGAGAAAAAAATCAGAAGCAACCTTTCGGGACGAAACTCCGCCGCCACGAGGCGGAACCTTGGCGGAACCAATCTATGGCTCCGGCAGAGCTGTTCTGTCGGGGACACTTCCCTCCGGGAGGGGGAAATCATCACCAACGTCATCACCAACGCTCCTCTCATCGGGAGAGGGCAATCTCCATCAACATCTTCACCAGCACCATCTTCTCTCAAAACCCTAGTTCATCTCTTGTATCCAATTCTTGTCTCCAAGTCCGGGATTGGTACTAGTAGGTTGCTAGTAGTGTTGATTACTCCTTGTAGTTGATGCTAGTTGGTTTATTTGGTGGAAGATCATATGTTCAGATCCTTTATGCATATTAATACCCCTCTGATTATGAACATGAATATGCTTTGTGAGTAGTTACGTTTGTGCCTGAGGACATGGGAGAAGTCTTGCTGTTAGTAGTCATGTGAATTTGGTATTCGTTCGATATTTTGATGAGATGTATGTTGTCTAGTCTCTAGTGGTGTTATGTGAACGTCGACTACATAACACACCATTATTTGGGCCTAGAGGAAGGCATTGGGAAGTAATAAGTAGATGATGGGTTGCTAGAGTGATAGAAGATTAAACCATAGTTTATGCGTTGCTTCGTAAGGGGCTGATTTGGATCCACATGTTTCATGCTATGGTTAGGTTTACCTTAATAATTTTGTTGTTGTTGCGGATGCTTGCAATAGAGGTTAATCATAAGTGGGATGTTTGTTCAAGTAAGAACAGCACCCAAGCACTGGTCCACCCACATATCAAATTATCAAAGTACCAAGCGCGAATCATATGAACGTGATGAAAACTAGCTTGACAATATTCCCATGTGTCCTCGGGAGCGCTTTCCCTATTATAAGAGTTTGTCCAGGCTTGTCCTTTGCTACAAAAAGGATTGGGCCACCTTGCTGCACTTTATTTACTTTTATTACTTGTTGCTCGTTACAAATTATCTTATCACAAAACTATCTGTTACCACTTATTTCAGTACTTGTAGAGAATACCTTGCTGAAAACCGCTTATCATTTCCTTCTGCTCCTCGTTGGGTTCGACACTCTTACTTATCGAAAGGACTACGATAGATCCCCTATACTTGTGGGTCATCAAGACTCTTTTCTGGCACCGTTGCCGGGGAGTGAAGCGCCTTTGGTTGGTGGAATTTGGAAAGGAAAAATTTATATAGTGTGCTGAAATTTACTGTCACTTGTTATTATGGAAAGTAATCCTCTGAGGGGCTTGTTCGGCGTATCTTCACCCCGACCAGTAGAGCAAAGAGTTGCTCCTCAACCTAATGAACCTACTGAAAATGAATATGAAAATATTCCCTTTGAATTTCCTTCGGGTATGATGGAAAAACTGCTAGCTAATCCTTTTGTAGGACATGGAACAAAGCATCCTAATGAGCACCTAATATATGTGGATGAAGTTTGTGGACTATTTAAGCTTGCAGGTATACCCGATGATGTTGTTAAGAATAAGGTCTTCCCTTTATCTTTGAAGGGAGATGCATTGACATGGTATAGGCTATGTGATGATACGAGATCATGGAACTATAGAAGACTGAAATTGGAATTCCATTAAAAAGTATTATCCTATGCATCTTGTTCATCGTGATCGCAATTATATATATAATTTTTGGCCTCGCAAAGGAGAAAGCATCGCTCAAGCTTGGGGATGCTTAAATCGATGTCGTATTCATGCCCCAATCATGAGCTCCCAAGAGAAACAATTATTCAAAATCTTTATGCTCGGCTTTCTGAAAACAATCGCACCATGCTCGATACTTCTTGTGCTGGCTCTTTTATGATGAAGACTACTGAATTCAGATGGAATTTATTGGATAAAATTAAACGCAACTCTAAAGATTGGGACCTCGACGAAGGTAAGGAGTCAGGTATGACACCTAAGTTTGATTGTGTTAAATCTTTTATGGATACTGATATTTTCCGTAAGTTTAGCACTAAATATGGACTTGACTCTGAGATAGTAGATTCTTTTTGTGAATCTTTTGCTACTTATGCTGATCCCCCTAAGGAGAATTGGTTTAAATATCATCCTCCCATAGAAGTAAAAGTAGCTGCACCTATTAAAGTTGAAGAAAAGACTGTCACTTATAATGATCCTATTGTTCCTACCTCTTATGTTGAGAAACCACCTTTCCCTATTAAAATAAAGGATCATGCCAAAGCTTCAACTGTTGTTCGTAAAAGTAATATTAGAACTTATACACCTCCTGAGCAAGTCAAAGTAGAACCTAATATTGCTATTGTTAAAGATCTCTTGTCTGATAATATTAATGGGCATGTTATTCAGTTCTGCGGTGAAACCGCTAGAATTGCTAAACCTTCTGCTAAAGATAAACATAGACCTGTGGTAGGCGTTCCCGTTATTTCTGTTAAAATAGGAGATCATTGTTATCATGGCTTACGTGACATGGGTGCTATTGCTAGTGCAATACCCATTGATTTATACAAAGAAATTATGCATGATATTGCACCTATTGAGTTAGAAGAAATTGATGTCGTAGTTAGGCTTGCCAATAGAGATACAATTTCACCAATTGGGATTGTTAGATATGTTGAAGTCTTGTGTGGGAAAACTAAATATCCTGCTGATTTTCTTGTTCTTGGTTCCCCACAAGATAGCTTTTGTCCCATTATATTTGGTAGACCCTTCTTGAACACTACTAATGCTAGGATAGACTGCGAAAAGAATGTTGCTACTATTGGCTTGGATGATATCACTACTAGGGAAAACCTTATACACAGAAATTTAGCAACAGCGCGGGTCAAAAAAGGGCGCTAGTGCTAGATAGCAGTAGCGGTTGAGAAAAAACCGCGTTGCAGATACAATTGTAGCAGTAGCGCGTGTGACTGTAAAAGCGCTACTACTAATATTCCCATTGGTGGAACGATAGGCTACGCATAGCAGTAACGGGCTTGGAGGAAGCGCGCTACCGCTAGGGCATGAGTAGCAGCGTGTTTCACAAGAAGAGCGCTACTGCTAACGGAAATAAAATAAAATGAAAAACAAATAGAAAAGTAAATGAAAATGAAAGAAATAGAAAAGGAGAAAGAAAAAAATAAAATGTAAAGCAAAATAAATGAAAAGGCGAAAAAACATAGAAAGGCATAGCTGTAGCGTGTGTTCGAAAGAGGCGCTATAGCTAACGTAGCTGCAGCGCGTTTCCTAGACCCCCGCTGTAGAAATAGAAAAGGAAATAAAAAAGGGAGAAATTTACATAGCCATAGCAGTAGCGCGTTTTGTAAAAAGCGCTATAGCTAGGTTAGCTATAGCGTGTTTTGCGAAACGCGCTACCGCTACTTTTGACTTAACCAAAAAACAGTTTCCCCCGGTCACCACTTGCCCCCCAAATCTCTCAACCCACCCCGCCGCCATCACCCTGATTCGCCGTCGCCCCACTTCGCTGCCGTCTCCTGCCGACGTCGACGCCCCCGGAGCCACCAGAGCCGTGCACCGTTGACACCACCGGAGCCACCCCCAACGCCACGGAGCCGTGCGGCCTCATCAACGCCACCGGAGCCGCCGTCAACGCCACCGGATCCTCCCTCGCCACAACTGCCTCCCTCGCCGTCACCGGAGACGCCCTGCCTCCCTCGCCACCACCGGAGCCATCCTCTGTAAGCCCCCACCCCTCCTCTCTCTCTCTCATGCATAGGTTAATTATCTAGGTTATTTAGGCAAAAATTTAGTCAGGGCTTTGACAGAGAACAAGTCAGGTTAACTAGTTTAATTAGGTTAATTATCTAGGTTATTTAGGCAAGTTTTATTTGAAAGATGATCCCTTCCAAGACTTTTATTGTTGATTATATATTTTCATTGAAGTGGTCATGTTATATCTTTTCATTGAAGTGGTTCGATTGTGCCCAAGTGGCTTTGTTGTTTAAATGAAGCTGAGTGGCCTATATATGTTTTGCCGAATGTTGATTCATTTCCTCCAAGCAAATTTCAGGTTCTCGATTTGCCCACTTTTTAGCAAAGGTCATGCCAAAATTTTCCGTGAATTTCGCATGACTTGTGCTACAAACTAGGACATACCGAGTGCCCGGATTTGCCGCACCAGGAAGGAGTCAACGTTCCTGCAAAACAATAGGCCTTTTTATGTCATTATTCATTTTATTAGGTCTAGAATTAATTGAGTAGATTTAATCATAGTAAACTTGGCTAGCAACCATGAAGGACAGGGTTCGGTGATTATGACGACGCTCACCGGGCGGCGCATTTAATTTTTAGCCTTACCGACGTTCAACCGATGTTGTTGCTGGGCCCACCGGTGGCATCGGGGACTGAGCCGACATGCAGACCGGTGCTGAGACTGAGACCGGCGCTGAGACTCAGACCGGCGTCGAGACCAGCGCTGAGACTGAGACCGGCGCTGCCTCGGGGAGCGGAGCCGGTACTGTACAACCGAAAGCAAAGAGGCAGCGGATTCCTAACAAACTCAGGACTACTAGACTGGTGGTCACGGAGGTGGACGACGGCAATTTTGAGCCAAAGGCGCCCGAGGAAGCGCATTGATGCTACGGCAATCAAATAGGCTGCATCGTACGGACAACCATCACCATCAACGCTGAGAAACTACAGAAGATAGAAAATCACTCTAGTTAGGGCATTTTGGGGTACGATGAACTTTGTTATTTATGCTTATGATATGTTGTTTCTATTTTTGCCAAGTCTGTCTCTTTCTGTTTCTCAACTATATATATATATGTTACATATCATTAACTCATGTGATGATGCAGGTGCATAGATCATCGATGGTGAATAAGTGCTACGCCAGGAGTATATATACGACAAGTGGCCGGAGTGTCAGGCCCAGGTGTACCTTTTTCCAGTTTCTGAGCGACGGGCAGTAGTTAGTTTAGGTTCACGCTAATGGGAGAGAGGGATACGAACTCATGTACTCAAAGTGATAGCTCTTCTCGCGTATATCATTGTTTAGATGGATGACGATGTATTTGCAAGTAATTGAGACTTGTATTGCTATTTTCGAGATTATGACGAGAGACCACTTTGTGTTGGATGATGATTATGATGAGACTATTTGTATGTATATGCTATGATTTCATTTGTGGTCTCGCAGGCATTTGTATGTGTATCATGATGACATTTGTATGTGCTAAAGATTCTTCTATAAAGCCTGTTCAAATACAAAACAAATATGCCGGAAAAAAAAACAAAAAACTACTAAAATTAGCAGTAGCGAGTGTATGAAAGTTAGCAGCAGTGCCGCGATAGCGATGGCGTCCAGCTAGAGCGCTAGAGCTACTAGCGAGAGCGAGCTTCCACTAAGCGCGCTGCTGTTACACTTGTGTAGCAGTAGCGCTGGTGAGCACGCGCTACTGCTATGTGTTAGCTGTAGCACCTTATTAGTAGCGCCTCACCCCGCGCTACTGATACACCTAAAACCCACGCTGCTGCTAGCCTTTTCCCTAGTGGTGTATGATTCATGAGTTTAATTTCTCTAAATTTAGTAAACAACACCGTGAAGAAGAATTACCTAGTAAGGATGAAATTATTGGTCTTGCTTCTATTGCCGTACCTCCTAGTGATCCTCTAGAACATTATTTGCTAGACCATGAAAATGATATGTTTAAGAATGAAAGAAGGGAAATAGATGAAGTATTCTTTAAACAGGAACCTATTCTGATACATAATTTGCCTGTTGAAATCCTAGGGGATCCTCCTCCACCCAAGGGTGATCCCGTGTTTGAGCTTAAACCGTTGCCTGATAATCTTAAATATGCTTATCTTGATGAAAAGAAAATATATCATGTTATTATTAGTGCTAACCGTTTAGAGCATGAAGAAGAGAGATTATTGAAAACTCTGAAGAAGCACCGTGCTGCTATTGGATATACTCTTGATGATCTTAAGGGCATTAGTCCAACTCTATGTCAACATAAAATAAATTTGGAAGAAGATGCCAAACCGGTTTGCGATCATCAATGAAGGCTTAATCCTAAGATTAAAGAAGTGGTAAGAAAATAAATACTAAAGCTTCTGGAGGCAGGTATAATTTATCCCGTTGCTGACAGTCAGTGGGTAAGTCCTGTTCATTGTGTCCCTAAGAAGGGAGGTGTTATTGTTGTTCCTAATGATAAAGATGAATTGATCCCACAAAGAATTATTACAAGTTATAGGATGGTAATTGATTTCCGCAAATTAAATAAAGCTACTAAGAAAGATCATTACCCCTTACCTTTTATTGTTCAAATGCTAGAAAGATTATGCAAACATACACATTATTGCTTCCTAGATGGTTATTCTGGTTTCTCTCAAATACCCGTTGTCGGTTCAATATCCGGCGTATCTCGTAGTAGGGGTCCTCAGCTAGGCGTCTTGGAGCGATGGTAACATGGACACGGGATTTTACACAGGTTTGGCCCCTCTTGATGGAGGTAAAACCCTATGTCCTGCTTTTGATTGTATTCATATGGGGTGTAGTACAAGTACATGTATCTACCACGAGATGATAGTAATGAATATGAAATTGTCTATCGACTAGCCTGGCCTCTGTTTATATAAGACACCTGAGCCTAGGGTTTAGGAGAGTCCTTTTCTTGGGCGCCAAGTCTTGTGGAATCTTCCTCGTATGCGGCAGCTGTCCGGACTGGCCCATGAGTATACGGCCATGGGGGTCCTCGGTCCAATCTAACAGATCGGGAGATGACGTGGTGAGTACCCCCTAGTCCAGGACACCGTCACTAGCCACCTGAACCGTCTTCAAGTTAGGAACGCTCCTCGATTCTTCCGAACTCTTCTTCATCTTCGGTCTTCGGTCTTGAAAACTGGTTCAACAAATCTTCTCATCTTCGATCTTGAGGATCGCTGAAGTGTATCCGAAGAGTTTACACGTTGGGTATCCGAGGAGCTCCTTTATGTTTCCGGCCTTTATCAATGCCTTGTTATTTTTATTCCACGCCTCGGGTTTGAAGTTGTTCCCGGGAGGCAATGTCCTCTTTGCGTCCGAGTCCCAACGCAGGACAGCATTCGAGGTATCCTTTGCAGCCAAGCACCAATGCCGGACTGCTTCCAAGCTCCAATGCCGAAATGTATCCGAGCTCCACCGCCAGACTGTATCCGAGGTGTCATAAATCACCTTGGTTCAAAAAAGATGAAGGAGTTTAGCCGAGCTTAATGCCGGAAATGCCCTCTACAGAGCCAGCCACTGGCGTCCGAGCTTTATGTCGGACTGCTTCCGGGGTGTCTATTGTAGTCGAGCACCAATGCCGGACTGTATCTGAGGTGGTGCACCACCTTGGCCATGGGCTGATTTTTATGAATTTAATTCTATGCAATGTAATCTCTGTCGAGATGTATAGCCAGTAGCCCTCAAGTTGTGTATCAATCTAAAACCCGAGATGCACCTGAAGGCAAGCATAAAAACTGCTGTTCCCAGCAGCCCCTGAGACTCAGGTCGATGCGCGAAATCGGCCTGAGGATCAATTCCTAGCTCGGTTGCATACATAGGAATAGAAACACGGTGTGCAAAGTCCTCGAGACTCGGGGTGGGTGCGGCCGACCAACCCGAGGATAATAATCTCCTCGAAAACTATATTGCACTTTAAATTTCCTGCACTGGATTGTGAATGCAGTAACCCCCGAGACACTGGTCTGGTGGCAACTCCAGATTAGGGGATCGATGTGCCCTTTTAATATTTGTAAATAATAAGCCCGAAGCCTAGTATCCCTCGGGCCTTAATGCAGGCACGGGAGGCCAAATTAAGGATCGATATCCATAGTAAAATCACAAATTATGTGTAATGACTCTATGTATCCAAGTACTTTACGTCATTAATTCTCGGATCCGCATTGTACAAAACTTTGTTGACCGACCATCAGCTTCAACCTCCTCGGCCAACAGCCGAGGAGTGTTTGTCCTACCTTATAAAGCCTTTATGAGGGCAAAGATTTACGGCAAACAATGCAATCCGGCCATACGGTTTATAAACAAAGGTACGCAGAGAGACATGTTGTATTATTGTTTAACATAAGAAACATCGTCCAAAGAAAATAGTCCCGCTATCGGTTCCTTTCTTTGGGTTGTCATGCTAAGCATGATCATGAAACCTCAGCTCCGATCAATGTGGGAGGTAAATACTGAGGATTCAATTCGGGGAAAGCTTCCAAACTCTGTGGTCTAAATGAACAAAATTTTCACCTCCGTTGCGACCATTTATAATCTGAAAGTGGCCCATCGTCGGCATCTACCCCCTTGTAGATGCTACGCAGGGTGTTTCCGCAATAACAAAACAACCCTTAGCCGACGTCTCGGTGCCCGAAGGCGGTTGTGTTGGCGGAAACGAGGCAAACATATATGCGGGCTTTATAACTTTCACTTAGTCATATGAGCTTAAAGTTGGGAGGCCGCCAAGTAGCCCCCTGGTTAGTGTTCGGCGACAGCCGAGGTCAAGCCGTAAACACTTCGGCCAATGTTATGAACGGCCCGTCATTTAATACAATCATCAGACCGCTGACCAGTTTACGCTTATTGTGACAGTCAGTTTTTGGCATTCTCCACTGAGGTGCTTAACCATGCGAGCTGGAAGCACAATCGCAGTGGTTCTCCCTTTGCACACCTAGCCGAACAAAGCGGAACATAGGAGGCAAGCACAGGAGCCGGGCAACCCAACTATTGACCGAAGGCACAATTCGAAACTCATGCATATATAGCAATATCCGAGAACTTTTGTCGAATCCCTAAAGGTGTCCGGCGTTGCACTACAAGACTTATGCGGAAAACACACAAATAGTTGAAAAGTGCCATAGGATTGGAAAACCAAAAAATGTCAGTAAAAACTCGACGTCCGAACTACATCAATTGTTCGGTGCCAATCAGAAAATTGGTCTTACAAAAACAAATTGTGCTTCTGTCGTGCTTTAACATGACACATCCTATCTCAAGACTTCAAGCAGGTCAGCCTACGGCTTCAACCTCCTATAGCAAAGACGGAGTACTTCTTGTTAGGCCAGTTTAGAAAACTTTAGCGGCTTTGCGAGAGAAATTAGGCTCCCCGGCTATTGACCGCTCACTCGCGTCGAAAAAAGAAGTGATAGAAAAAAGACTTTGCAACGACTAATAAGAAGAACACTTATTAAAAAATAGCTCACATAAATTTAAGAGCCCCCAAGTGTCTTGAGTAAAAGAATTTTATGTATAATGATTGTATGTACCGAACTACTTGTATCATATATGTGTTCACCCGAACTTTAAACGCGTCTTAACCGACCGTCGGCTTCTCCCTCTACGGCCGAGGGCCGAAAAGTGTTATGTACTCCACCTGTCGAGAATATCGACGGTGTTTCCGATAACCAGGCAATCAGGCCATAAGGCTGTAACAGACAAAGCGCGCTCAGGGAACTTATGTTCTATTACAGACAAAGTGTAAGAAGCATCTTCGAAGAAAATAGTACCCCCACCGATACCTTTCTTCGGTTGCTCATTGTTACTATGAGACTTGTGCAATAGATTTTTTGTACTCATGAGTCCCGTTGTGTGCCGGCCATTATTGAAAACAGTAAGAGCGCTTGCTTCCGACTTCACCCAGTCTGAGGTCAGGCTTGGATGATCCGATCGTGACAATCGAAGAGGTGCTCCCTTTACTCCCTATCCGAACTATCGGGAACGTAGGGGTAAGCACAGGAGCCAGGCAACCCAGCTTGCAGAACAACTTAAGTCAATATGGTGCAAATTGTGGCATAATACACGAACAAGGAACGAAGTTGTACAAGTATAATCCTATGCAAGAGGAAAAGCTCCATCTAGGGAGCCCCCAAATAAACGGGGTATTTGAATATGTGCGTCACAAACAAAGTTTGCACAAGGAAGTTCTTCACAAACAAAGTTGATTAGCCGCGTCGATGTGAGACTTTCTCCCTTTTTGTCTTCTCCACATAAACCTTCACCATCATATTCTATTCCACCTATAGTGGTATGTCCATGGCTCACACTCGTGTATTGCGTCAAACTTGAAAAAGTTTGAGAACGTCAAAAGTATGAAACAATTGCTTGGCTTGTCATTGGGGTTGTGCATGATGTGAATATTTTGTGTGGTGAAGATGGAGCATAGCCAGACTATATGATTTTGTAGGGATAACTTTCTTTGGCCATGTTATTTTGAAAAGACATGATTGCTTTATTAGTAGGCTTGAAGTATTATTGTTTTTATGTCAAATGATAGACTATTTCCTTGAATCACTCGTGTCTTAATATTCATGCCATGATTAGATATATGATCAAGATTATGCTAGGTAGCATTCCACATCAAAAATTATCTTTTTTATCATTTACCTACTCGAGGACGAGCACGAATTAACCTTGGGGATGCTGATACGTCTCCGTCGTATCTATAATTTTTGATTGTTCCATGCCAATATTATTCAACTTTCATGCCCCTACAAAGGTGGCAGGCAGGCCAGGCGTGGCTAGACTCAGTCATATACACATACAAAGGAGGTTACACAATACAAGCAATGTACAAACGCTAACAGACACTCGACTCGACTAAGATGGATATTCAGTTCTACTCGTGAGCTTATATGTCATTGGTTAGTAATCATTTTTCATTGCACTTTACGAGGCGATGGTCACTAATTAACCATTTCTTCCGGCCTAACCTCTCCTGGATCGTCCGCTGCAAGATGCCACTTTGACCTGCAAGCATCATGTTGTGCTTAGCGGGACCATCCGAACATATATGGATAGCTGGGCCAGCAGCCCATGATATATTGTTGATACAAGCAGCATGTCTACTGTTGATACAAAACCGCGTCGTGTTCCATATGCTTGTACATGGAGTTATAAGATAGTATTTTTTTTCAAAAAAAGACCTGCGCATCATGATGATGCACACAACCATCATAATATATATTTTGTTTCCAAATGCTCCCCACTCTTTTTATTTCTTAATATTCTCACAAAAGCAAACGCGCCCCATCAACAACCTGTCTTATTTTTCCGTGATGTGTCCTTGCAGAAGAAAGATATGGCACAACTAAGCTAGTGAAATTACTCACTGATAGAACAGATCACGCCAAATCCAAATAGTAATACTAAACAATACTATGATTGAAATGTTGCCTCTTCCTGCAGCTAGAGCCAAGCTAGCTAGATATGTCATTTCTGTTGGAAAAGACGGTGCCTAGGAGGCGCTTAGGCGCCAGGCAATGGCGAAATGCCTCTCCTAGGGCATATATGGAAGTCTAGGCCGGGCATGCAAGAAAATGTCTACACACATGAGAAATCATGCATTATTGCACTAATATGCCAAACGATTCACATTCCAATGGCAGTAGCTGGTAGCTAACTTATTTATATATATGTGCCGAGTTAATATCGATACACATATAATAACCACAGATACACCCTCACAGTGAAAATTATATTACCTCCTAGGCCACGACTAGGGTGCTTAAGCACCGCCTATGTACTAGGCGAAGGCCAACCGCCTCGCTTACGCCTACCGATTTTTCCAACCTTGTATGTCATCCCCCCGTTTTCAAACTCTCAGCCGTGGGGCTCGGGCGAACATACCGGGGTGCTACATCTAGCCACCGGGGGTCTCCTAACCCCCCTCACTACCATAGGATCGTATTGTCGTGCAAAGCCCAAGTGGTGCTATCGTACATTGGTTTCCTGTTGCACGTGGGATCCAGCTGGTCAGGTAAATTAGTAGAGCTGACGCAACACTGGGCGCGTGGTGGCGTGGAGGTCTCTGTCAGCACCGAGGAGCAGCACCATCACCGAGGCGCCATAGTATGGAGGTGCCGATGCATCGCGGATGTGTGGTGCCGCCCTGTTGCGCACTGCTGGTGGCAGTTAGGGCCCAAGCCGTTTTCCACAAGTGATGTCCGGGGGCGTAAATTCACTACCTTGGGTCTTTGGATTGGCGTGATGATGACTATCTCTTCGGCAGCGACCTGTTGTGTGGCCTGGTCCAGATTTGGTCAAGGGGAATAGTGTCCGCCGAGGCTGCGGCACTGGGCATGGTTTCACTGGTTCTTGTCGGTGAGGTGTTCATCAGGGGCAAACCTAGAAAAAACTTAGAGGGGACAAGAATGCATATATTATCCAAATAGAGATGAAGTTCCTCTTCAAAACTCACCAAATCATTAAAGTCATTGGCCATAAAACTAATCCAAGTTCATCAACTTCCGACCAGTTTAATGATAAAACTGATCACTTGGACTCAAATCAGACATACAACACAATAACTCGGAATACACAACATTGAATATGCTATTCAACTCTTCTACCAACAAATCTACGACAACAAAGGAGCAATGATACAACAATGGTGGTCGTTATAATACGGTTTCTTTGTCTATTTGCATAATCATTTTCGATGTCCCACTACCATGGTGATTAAAACACGGAAGTGGATGAGCGACTACATGTCATTTCATTATCTCTCGTACAACTTCATGACCAGTGTGGTACTATCTTTCCCTACATCTCTATTCCTATGTATTTTCGGCATACATCTTCTTGGTTTACTGGCCATTATGTCCTATGCTTACTTGGATTGCCATCTATCACTATACAAAAGTTAAAAGTGTCATGTTACCGATGTGCAAAATGGATACTAGTATATATAGCAGGTGAAGAGAGCTACTAGTATATAGAGCATGAAGTGAAAGCACTATCTGCATTCAAATGAACGTAGGTGGGTCATTCATCAGCAAAATTTGTTGTTCATAATGAATTAGCAAGGAAAAGTTTGGTAACCTGCATAAATCTTAATAATAGTACCGTCAACACATAAAAATCAAGTTGATAGAAAAGAATACTATTTTTTCGAAAGGGGGTAGGAACCCTGGGCTCTGCATCAATAGATGCACACAACGAATCGTGCTAAAGTACTCTGTAAGTCCGTATATGTTTGCGGTGCTTCCTACATATTTTAAAAAAGTTGAAAACCAGTGTAGCAAGTTTGGGTGGCTAATGATTGTGATCAGCACCTAATTTTGACGTGATGTGTTTCTTACAAACTTAAATTATTTTATCAAAAGATAGATTTACGCATACTTTTCTTAACACAATACAGACGCAAACGCTGATACATACACACATATACTCACGATTAATACATAGTACTTGACACTGTACTAAGACGGATATTCACTTCACTCCCGAGCTTAATATGTCCTTGGTTAATCAGGTCTGACCGCAGTTTACGAGGCAACACGCACGCACCGCCCCTGACCTCTCCTGGATCTTTCCTCGTGTATTCATCCTCTCCGGCCACACCGTCCGCAAGAAACATGCATGCAAGTAACCAGGGCGCATAGAGGCAAGCATGCAATTCTTACAGTATGATGGATGTACGTTTGTTGAGAGTCCAGGTCGACAGAATTGGCGTCATCGGTGACGACGCCCACCGCACAACAACGCTTATGTCAAACTTGCTGTCAGCTAGCTGGCCCGCGCGTCCAAATCGATCCAGGTGACCGCGCGCAGGGTTCTGGACGCTTTTCGGGCTGCGGTCGCGCCTGTCCCGACTCCTGGCTCCCTATTTGATCACGAGGAGAACAAGATGTGGATAGTACCCTGAGAAAAAGCATGACATCATTCCTCTTCAAACAGCACCTACACCAGGATATATCAAATCAGGCACCCTATGCTTCCGCGAATGACTGTGACGTTCGCGTCCGCGCATGACCGGTCATCTCTTTTTTCTGTCCGCAGCAACCAAGTACCTCATATTTGTGGACGCGTCTAGGGAGCAACCGGGTGCTCCCTAGCGTTCCGTGGCATCCACCCCAAATATAGCATATTTCAATCCACCTTTCCAGGAAAGGAAAGCACTTCGTGGTCCCGCGATCAACCATCGCCCCGATTGCCGCAACCAACCATCGAGCGGGTGAAACTCACCTGGTCCCCCCCTCTTCGCCCGATCCCTCTCCCACCCCTGCGCGTCTTCTTTCCCCTTCTTTTCTCCTCACCTAACCCCCAGCCCCATCTTCTTCTCTCCCAAGCCAAGGACAGCACGCCCCTTCTCCCTCACCACTTTCAGATCCAGAAAACCTTCACAGCCCTCCAATGGCTGCTCCATTGGTGTTTCTTCTCTAGGCAAAAACAAGGTGCCTTGTTCCTGATTACCTGGCAAGAAGGCAAAAAAGCAAGGCAAAAAGGTCAGATTTAGCTCATCTTCCAAATCCCCCTCCTCTTTCCCCACGATTTGTACAAGGCTTCACTTATGCAAACACATTGTGCAAAAAGAGATGTGATGTTAAGCATGTTTAGTCTGCTGTTTATGCAAGTTTTAGCCCCCTGGTTTGGGCAAAATTCAGTCTAATATTAAGCATGATATTTCTTCCCAGATTTCAGAATCTATTTACAAATCTATTGCGTGTGAATACATTTATATAATCTGTAGGCAAGTGCTGATAGTAAATGCTGGGGACAAAAAAATTTAGGAAAATATAATGCCTTAATCAAGAAAAACAACTGAGCAAAAAACAGTACTTATTAAGAGGATGAGAAACAACTGATCATGATCTATTTCTGATGTATTCCGGTTCTATTGATTGCTTATAACAGTGCAAAAAAGACATTCTGTTTGGGCAAAAACAGTGCTATGATGAGGCAACTAAGTGTATGTATGCACAAAAACTTTGAAAAACTTCTGCCATGACAAAACATGAACACTTTTGAAACTTATAAGACAATGATATACTGACATCGCTATGGAAAGAGAAAGGGAAAACTAGAGAAAGATTCCCCTTGGTTTCAGTATTGAATAAACGCTAGAAGAAAATACATGTAACTAAAATTGGAACTAAAACACAAAGAGACAGTTGCATAGTACAATTTACCTTTGTTGTATCATATCCTTCACCATGGTCCAAGAAAAAGCTGGAAAGTTGCCAGGATACAGTGGCAAAATTATTAGTATTTCATCCTGCAAAAAGGAGGAAAAAGCCAACAAGAAAATCCATATACCAACAGCTATATCAGCGGTGAAAACGTTACTTCAAAACATGCTGAGTAGTCTGGAACACACAAACTTGCTGCTGTAAAATAGATGAAACCTAAAACAGTCAACTTAAGTTCTTTCTAACACACAAAACATAGGTACTGAAAAGCAGGAGTAGTTTGAACATAAAAGAGCAATCATGCCCATAATTCTGACTTAAGTTTTTCCTAACACTAAACATGCTCTAATCTCTCTGGTTTGGGAGTGAAATCCATTCTGAATGCAATTCAAAGTAGCACTTCCATGGCAGTATGCTTGCTTCCCCCGGAATCAACTGTTGCCTGCGTTTTAAGAAAAAACAAAATAAGACCAAGTGCACAAAACATGATTCATACAAAACATGAAAACATGCATATCCTGAAAAAATAAATATATTGCCTGGCATATATATTTGACTTGCCTGATTATATGGTTTGGGTTGCCTGATGGTGCAAATTGAATTGGCTGCTTAATGTTCAATTGCTATCTTATGAATCTCGTGTGCTTGCGTTGCTGAATTCTTTGCTTGCGTTAGTGTGGTACTAGCTTGCCTCAACAACATAAAAATGCTTTAATTTTTCTGGTTGAAAAAATGCACAGGTTGAACATGATTGAGCTATTTTTCTGTGCTTGGGGCAGGTGTGCTATTGGCTTGCCTGAATTTACTGTGCTACTTGCTTCCATCCCTCTGCTGACTTGCTTTACTTTTTCCAGGTTGGCGATGATTGACTTAAATGAGGAACCAGCTGAAAATAATGATGATCCTTTGTACTGTACACAACATGCTACTGGAAATGCAGAACTTGTGGCGGAATCACCTAATCCCCCTATCATACAAAGAGTGGATGGTGCTGCTACAGAAGCAATGGAGACGGATCGGCAGTCGAGTCATGGGGGGCGTGCTCCGGGCAGTACACAAGTACCTACAGCTGTAGCAGCTGGTAGTGATGCTCATACCCTTGATGGCACAGGTGCTGCGGGTGATACCGGTGGCACTGTTGGTAATGGTTTGGGTGCTGAAAATGATGATGAAGCTTGGTCACAGCCCAAGGAGCCTTACGTGGGCATGAGATTCGACACTTTGGAAGATGCCAAGGTGCATTACAATGCATATTCCTTGCAGATGGGGTTTTCAATCAAAATGAATAGTTCAAGGAAGGATATGAAGACTGGGGAATTAATAAAACAACAGTTTGTTTGCAACAAGTTTCGAAAGCCTGATGTTGATGACGGAGGAGCAGAGAAGATTCCCGTGCTAGATGACATTGTTGAACAAGCAAAAGATGATAATGAAGATGAGGCTATTGCCTTTCTTGATGATGATAGTAAGGGAAAAAAAGCAGCAAGAAACGAAAAAGAGATAAAATTGTACAAACTGGTTGCAAAGCTAAGATGATTGTGAAGGTAATAGATGGCAGATGGGAGGTGATCTACTTTGTTAGAGAACACAACCATCCGTTGATTGACAAACCATGTTTGACTAAGTATTTGCGATCACACCAAGGGATACCACCAGAAGAAAGGGCCTTCCTTACTCACCTTCATAACTGCAATTTGACTACAGGTTTTGAAGCACACCCACCTCCCCCCACTATCTTCCAACTTTAAGAACTTGGACATGCCTACTGGTTTTGTTGTTTCTTAGCCCATCAACAAGTTGCTTGATTTTGCTTGAAACATGACACTAATTTGCTTCAAACATATGCCTTAGTTGCTTTATATTGACACTAAATTGCTTATAACAGTACAAAAAGAGATAAAATGCCTAATTTGTTTCTGGATGCTGGACTTGCCTAATGTTTACATATTTCTTGCTCAATTCAAAAGTTACTACTTGCCTACTTTTTTATAAAATAAATTTGGTGTTGAACCTAAACTTGCTCACTAAAGCATAGTTACCCCCCTGGTTTGTTTTGTGTATTTTGCTCATGTGTTGCCTGAGGCGTACGGTTATAGTTGCTTGTATAGCTTCATGAATTGCCCAAGCTTTGCATTTGAGTTGCCTTGCTGAAAACAAAAAAAGAAGCTGTTTTTGGCGTTGTTTTTGTGTGGATAAACGATTGACCACCATTGTGACTTTCTTGTCAACATGTCGTATGATGCACATCATGTCAGATTTCTATGGGACAGAACTCATTGTACCTTATAGCACAAAACACATTACAAACCTCAAGACGCTCTTGAACAAGTATGATACAAAAGAAGGGGATATGATAGAGACAGTTGCTTACTTTAAAGATCAGCAGAGGGAGGATCCAGATTTTTTTTACAAGATAAAATATGATGAGGAAGACAGGGTTGAGAATATTTTCTGGATCGATGGTGCAGCAAGGAAGGCGTACATGGAATCTTATCATGATTGCATCTCCTTTGACACGACATATATGACTAACATGTACAACATGCCCTTTGCGCCATTCATTGGGATTAACAGGCATGGGCAGTCATTCATGTTGGGCTGTGGGTTTGTTAGGCAAGAGTTGGCGTCAAGCTTTGATTGGCTATTCGAAACCTTCCTTGAGGCAATGCATAATGTAGCACCCACCAACATCATAACCGACCAAGACATCGTAATGGCACAATCGATTAAAAAGATCTTTCCTACAAGTGTGCACCGCTGTTGCCGCTGGCATATTATGAAAAAGGCACAAGAAAAGCTTGGAGCATTGCTGGGGCGAAACCCAGGCTTATCCAAAGATTTCAACACCTGTGTTGACTTTAGCTTGACGCCGGAAGAATTTGAGGCAGGGTGGACTGAGCTGATGATGAAGTATGAGGCTATGACTGACTCTCACTTTGAGAATCTATACAAGTACAGAGAGACATGGGTACCCTGCTACTTCAAGCACCGATTCTTCCCTTTCTTGCAGTCAACTCAACGCAGCAAGGGGTTCAATGCTGTCCTTAAGCGACATGTGAACCCACACAAGTCAATTCTGAACTTTATGAAGCAATATCAGAAAATCCAAACACACATACTAGTCCGGGAGGGTTCAAAAGACTACAGGACAGCACATTTACAGACTGAAATGTGGTCATCTTACCCAATAGAGAAGCAGGCGTACAGATCGTATACTAGGGACTTGTACGAGAAGTTTCGTGATGAGTTTCAGTTGACTACAAGGTACAATGTGCGACCACATGGTGAAAACTTGTATGAGGTTTACCCCAATCAAGAGTGGGTTGCCAAATATGGTTCTAGGGGCTATTTTGTCACGGTCGAAGCGAGTGCTGGAGACTATAGGTGTGATTGTTGCAAGATTCAGAGGGACGGCATGCTTTGCTGCCATATCTTGAAAGTTTTCAACCAACTTGGTGTTGATGAAATCCCAGCGCAGTACATACTTAGAAGATGGACACCTATGGCAATCCCCAACGCACCCCCTGCTGTCGAAGACCAACCTGATGAGATGCCACCACAGTCAAAGAAGGAACTCAGGCATGCAAATTTGATGATGGATTTTGGTAGTCTTGCCCGGGTTGCTAGTGCATCAGATGCTGCAACGGATATTGTAAAAAAATATATGCGTGGTGCGCGTCATGAAATCAAAAATCTCAACATGTCAAAGAAGAAGAAAACAGCAGTACCAAGAAGTGGGCCCTCTAATGGTTCTGCGCCACCATCAGCTGGAGGTTCTGCGCCACAGCTAAGTAACTCTCAGGCGACTGCTGGCCCTGCGCTGCGTCCTGAAGGGCCTGTGGTGCGTCCTGGATCTAGACAACAGCAACATACTATTGCGCCACCGCCGAGTAACACTCAGGCAACTAGTGACCCGGCGGTGCGTCCTGGGGAACTTGCACAAACCTCTTCTCGACCTATGCAGCAGCGACCTAGTTCTGCACCGCAGAGAAAAAAGGCACCAAAACTAGCTGGCAACTCTATGAGTGAGGATGGACACCAACAAACTGCGTTCAGGGCTGCAGTGATGCACAGTGGGACTGTACCACTATCCAGGAGCCCTCCCGCACAAAGCTGCTGGCCTGTACAGCATCTGTCGGGATATGTGCCACTAAACAGTGGAGCAGCACCGCACCTTTCAATGACAAGGCCTATGCAAGCGCTAAGAGGAGCTGCGCCACAACTTTTGATGCATACAGCACTAGCAAGAGGTCCTGCGCGACCTCCTGTGGGTCCTAGACCAGCAATTTGGCCTGCACCACAAACTATGGGGGCTATACAACCACCACGGGGGCCTGCCGCGGCAAACACAACCTATGTGGCTATTCCTGGACTGGCACCATCGCCTGCATCATCATCAACAGTTGATGGCAGGTATGGACAGCACCCAGGTTCTTCAACTACACAAGAAGAAAATGACAATGCAATTCCATCTCCTATTGTGCAAGCTCCTGGTGGACATGCGCACCAGCCGCTCAGTACGGCATCTCTACATGCAGCTGTTGCTACCGCACAAGGTACTACGATGGTTGAACCACAGTTTGGAAGGCCTAGTACAATACTTGGCCCTGTACTTCCTAGAGACCCTCCAAAATCAACAACAAAAGGGAGGGCAAAGTCAAAAAGAATTCAATCAGCACTTGAGCTGCATCCGAAGAGAAAGAACAAGTGCAGGTATTGTGGTTCTGTTAACCACAATGGTGGAAGCTGCCTGACCAGATTGGTGTAATGGTCAAACAGTGACCAGATGGCTGAAAAGATGTGTCGAATGAAATTGACAAATTAAACTATTTGTGGGTCTGTATGTTTGAACATCCTAAACTATTATTTTCTGGTTTATAGCTTCTTCTGGCTAACTTGCCTCACACTAGAGTTTGAGTTGCCTGGTTATAAGTTTTGAGTTGCCTATTGTGTGCTTTGAATTGCCCCGTAGACACCCTTGATCTCCCCATAATGGTCGAAAAACTTACATACACAAGATTCTGCAATGCTAAAAATGCAACAATTCCCTGGTTATGTAATGATCATATTATTTGACTTTTATGGGTTATTTTGAACAACTTGCCTCGTGGTAAAGCTTAAATTGCCTGTTTATGCAATTGAGTTGCCTGCTCCAAGATCTTATGCAGGCAACTCCCTTCCCCTCCCCTCCCCCCCCCCCCCGGGCACTCCAAAAGTTCATAAAAGGAGCAAAAGAAAACAACACATGAATTTACATGGGATGTAGTGTGCGTGAGGGGAGAAAAAACTGACCTATGCTAACTTGAGTATGCTTTTCCATGGAGCCTTGTTGTTGGCGTTGTCAACCCACGCGTTAGTCAACTGTTTCCTTATGCTTGGAATATCCTCCGCTGTGAAATTTGGAACAACCCTTGCCTCCCATCCATTTGCTATCGTCAGAGCAAAAACACCACAGTCGAACCTAAACAAAAAATTGAAAAAAAGAACTTTTCTTGTTAGCTAGCTTCTTCTATGTAGTAGCTAGCTTCCTCTATGTCACTTGTAAAAAACTAAACAAAACCATAGTTAATATGTGAAAAGAAGTGGTTGCTTACTCATTGTTCTGTTTTGGAACGTCGATGTTGGTAAGCCCAAAGTCATCCAGCGAGACACGGGAACTGGCGTAATGCTCTTCCCATAGACACCGGAAACTTGCAACCATTTTCCTAGCGCAAACATCTAGAGACTTGTTTTTTAGCGTCCTCCAAGAATCAAGAGCTTCGAAACGTCGATCCCTTATGTTCACGTTAAAAATCCAGTAATGATTGCCTGTTTTAGGCTTTGTCTTGTCAATGTTCTCTAAAACTGGGAACATAATCTGTTGGAAAAAAACAAAATGGGGTTAGTATAAAAAATAAAATACTAGAAGCTGGATTTAAGCAACTTTTTCTGTTGTGCTCTCGCAAAAATACGACATGGACTGAAGAAGCGTACATGCACATGCAAGTTTGGTACTTGTGTGAGTAATTTGCCAAAAAACAGAAAGATGCATAGGCAAAGTTATGTACTTATGTAAGCAATCATCTAAGAATGCACAGGCAAGTTATGGACATATGTAAGCAACTTGTCACAGAAAGCAATTTCATGGGCAAAAGTTTTAGCATAAAAAGTCATATAAAATGCATTGGTAAAAAGTAAAAAGAAACAATTGACTTACCATGTCTTTACGGTCCAAGCGATTCGACTTCTTGAATCGGGAAATGAGCTCCTGGCCGTTCAATTCCATATTTTGCATCTGAACCTGGTGTAAAAAGAAGAATACAGACATGACCATGACCTTTTATGAAAAACGAAAAGGAAAGAAACGCAAAACTACACTGTTAGTTGCTTCACGTTTTCTTACCGAGAACCTCACTGACATCACGAGCTTCTTTGATTCTGGTGGCAAGTTCATCATTATACTCTCTATACCAACTTCCATTACATGGCTCACGACAAAACCTCCCTTCTTCATTGAGTTTGCGAGCTCCCTGACAGTGACAAAGTACTTGCCATATTCAATTACCCTTGGGCTGCATGAAAAAAAAAGAGGCATTCAGCTCACAAAAATCCTTCTGTAATTTGCCTACCACCATTTCAACTTATGAAAAACATATGGGCATGGTCATGTCAAGGAGAGACTATTTCAAAAAAAAATTCACACTAAGACAAGTTGCCTGATTCCATAAGTGGATTGCTTGTAAATACAGTTTGAATTGCCTGGATAAACATGATAGACCTTGCCTGGGGAAAGTGCATTGTGCAAGAAGCTGACAAAAATATACTGTCATACCTGGTATCCACATCTGGTGATTCTTCTTCATTAATTCTTCCATGCAAAATAACTGATGCATACAGTCTATTTGCTTCGGGTTTGGGCATGTAGACTTTCTTCTCATTATAGTCAATAAATGGTGACCTCTTGCAAGGAGGTGGCTTGATAATCCTTCTCTCAAATTGATGTGGATGCATCTCTCCTGAGCTACTACTGCTGTAAATCTTGCTGCCTAACCCCACTTCTCCTTGGTTAGAACTTTTTTCAGGTGTTTGGTACACATTTCCTTCTGCTTGCACACACGGGTCAATGCCTTCAACGTCCAACAGATAATCATTCCCGATTATATTAATGATTGGCTGGTTATGTGCTGGGAGTTCCTAGAACTCATGCTCTGCAAATGTGCTTGACCCAACATGTTCATGTGCTTTGTTGTCTCCAGATCTTGTGAGCAAATCATCTATGCCTAGATCGAAACTTGGTGCTGGACAGTACTCTTTGAAAAAATCATTAGATCTTTCGGTGTCCCTTTGCTCAAAATGTTGTTTATCTTCATTTGCTAAGCTGTGATTTGTGGAGTTGGATTGGGCATTCTTGCTGTTTGGATCAACACACCTTGCAAACAGCTCACTCACAGCTACAACATTGATTTCTAGTGCATTGGTTGCCTTCCCATTAACACGCATGAATTCATGGTACTGCTCCTCCACATTAGACAAATGGTAAGTGTTCCCCTGGCCAGTTGCTTCTACTGCTTGTGGAACACTTGTGGCCTCAGGTTGGGCAAGTACAGTTGAGCAGACAGGCAATTTCCCTAGGGCTACTGGCAACTTTTGTTCCGGACTTTTTCCAATTGTTACTACTTCTGGAACACTTGTGGCCTCAGGTTGGGCAAGTACAGTTTGGCAGACAGGCAATTTCCCTATGGCTCTTAGCAACTTTTATTCCGGACTTGGTTACACCTTCGGCAGGTGTTGTATCCTATTGATCTCCGTACATAGGACCGGAGGGATGTTCTCTTTCTCCTTTTTGTGTCTTGCATGATTTAATGATCGAGCCTCAGGTGATGCCTTCAAGTCTTGCACCTTGGCCCTCTGCATACCATTGGCTGACTGCGTCACATTCCCCCGAGACGGGGGAGGCACTTGAACATTTAAGTCAACTAGTGGTTGTGCTCTGCTGCGGTTTCCTATGCTTACTAGCACTGTGGGTCCTTCCTTTAGTTGTGTTGGCCTTGCTTTTGTGGGGTCCAGTGTTTCCTCTGCAGAACTTGCCTGAAAAGCAGCTTGTCTTGCTCCCTCCTTGGACTGAGTTGCCAGAATATGTGATCCACTTGCTTGACATTGGGAATTAAAAATACCCGAAAGCTTTGGATCTACTCCTGTAGGTACTGCCTCATCTCCAACTTTGCTTGTTGACCTTGATGTTGTACTCTTTACTTGTTGAACTTTGGATCCACCATGAATTGCCTCTTTTGTTTCAGAATTTGCTTGTTGTTGCTGCTGAGAAGGACCAGATTTTTTCATGGCTGACTGCCTTGGCTTTCCCCCTTGGCCATGACCGGGATTTTCGGCGCAATATGCTTGCGGATGCATTGCTGTTTTGTTCATCACAGATGGCTCCAATACGAAACTGACAGTTTTCTTCATCTTCTTTGATGGTGGGAGTGGTGGTAGTTGGTTTTGAGAAGCAATCTTCTGTTCTGTAGCTTCATTTAGAGCAGCGCCAAATTGTCTCATTATTTTCTGCCGAGTCGCCTTTGGGCATATTTCCTTGGGGTTGAATGTGAAGCCCAAATCCAAGTCTTCCCCCCTAAGCAACTCTTCGAACATCCTCTTGTCATCAATATCCCACATTTCTTTCACTTCAAAAAAAAGGGAAACGTGGTTCTTGGGAAACAGCAGTTTTGAATTCTGTCAACACAAGGTCTTTCATACAGATGCTATCTGCCTCATCCAATCCTTTTGCCTTTCTATCCTTCTTCTTTTGAATCAAAAATTGCAGCATGCATTGTTCATCATCATCGCTGCCTGACTGCTCAGCTGTGGGATCCTCGTCCCGATCAGAGCCACCATTGCTGCCTAAACCACCGTTGCCACCTCCGCTGTCATCTTCATCATCTTCATCCTGCTTCCCTTGCCCATCGTCTTCCTTGTCTTTGCCATCCCCATCGCCTTCTTCATCGTCATCGTCCTCCTTTCCTTCACCATCTTCTTTTTCGTCATCCTCTTCTTCTTCATCATCATCATTGTCCTCGTTCCTCTCAGTTCCGTCTTCCGTCCCCGTGTCAACCGTGAGGGCCAGTGCTCCCTGGTTACTTGATTTCCCCTGAACTCCACTTGATCCATCATGACCATCATCGCTGTCTGAACTTTCATCGCTGTCGCTTTCATCACTACTTTTATCTCTGCCATCTCCCTCCCTTTCACTGTCGGCTGCTTCGCTGTCGTCGCTGTCTGAATTAAACGACTCCTCCTCACTTGGTAAGCTGTCCCTTCCGGCTGGTACTCGCTTGCTCCTTCTGTTAGACTGTCGCCTACTTGTCTCTGCAGTAGTAGGATCTGCCTCCTTTGTCCCCCATTCATCATCATCTATCTTCCCAACCCCAGTCACGAGCTTCCCCACTGCATGAGAAATTACGGAACACATT
Source organism: Aegilops speltoides (assembly GCA_021437245.1). Taxonomy (NCBI): domain Eukaryota; kingdom Viridiplantae; phylum Streptophyta; class Magnoliopsida; order Poales; family Poaceae; genus Aegilops; species Aegilops speltoides. The sequence goes on from CM038143.1 coordinate 19,273,319, forward strand.
TCGTGCACCAACCCTGTGAGCTTCTTTTGCTTCTGTAAAACATGAAAGTGGATGGTAGAGAACATGATAAGTACATATATTCTATTAAAGATAAAAAGGAGAACAACAGTGAGAGCAAAAAAACAGTGCTCGATAACTTACTGATTTGTCATATGACTCGGGCAATCTTGCGGCAACAAATTTGGTGATGTGGTCCATACTGCCAAACAAGCTATCATCCGCACACCGAGAAAACTCCGTCTTGAGCTGGTGGTTTATAGCAAAAAAAGATTAAATAAAACTATGAGTGACAACAATTCTAGCACTCCCATAACAAAAAAAAGAACTGAGAAATGAAAGAAAAACAGTAATACTAAATAGTCTTTAAATTCCTGCAACCATTATGGCACTTCCCCCCCCCCCACCCCCCCTGTTGCCTACTATTAGTGGATACTGTAATGAACAAAAATGAAGAACTAGTCTGAATAAGTTGCTAGTTTTCAGAACATAAGTTGCTTGGGTGGATGTATAAATTTGCTACTTTTCAACATGTGAATTGCAGCAGCTACTGTTAGAATACAACAACCCCACAAATCCTTCCTATGACCATGATCCAACTGTGTGCATGGCAAATGAAAAGGTCTGATAACTACTTGGACCTACTTGAAATATATGTATGGCACTTGCCCAAAAAGGTACATTACCTTGCATGCTCTTTCAAAGTGAATTGCCTACTCTAAAAAAAATTGTAGTGTTGCCTAAAAACAATATGACAATAAAATATATATCCTAAAACAGAGAAATTGCGTTACCCGCAAATGGCCATATTCTCCTGGTGCCTTCCTGTCCTTCTTTAACTCTGGAGATTAAATCTGAATTCCAGACAGAAACCCTTGGTACCAAGTTGGGGATTGGCTCATCGACATCCAAAGAGTCTAAGTACAACAGCTGCGTATAGACAATGAAAAAAAACAGAAATGGTTAAGTTACCTAATGATTGCAAAAAGAAAAAGAAAAAGATAAGTAAACAATTGATGCTTAAAAAAACAGCTTGAAGCACTTACAACAAGGTGGAAAACACAACAACAAACAGCCTTCTTGTTAGCACGCCCCGAAGTGAACGCAAGTTTTAATTGATCAACAACAAACTGGCATATGTTGGTTTCCATTATTCCCTCAACATCCATGACCGCCGGGAAACTCTTTGGGAAAATGCTCAAACTAGTTGAAGGGGCAAGGAAGCACGAAAAAACAAGAGCTAGCCATGCGCGGACAAAGTCATCATCATGAGATCCTCCCATGTCTACAATCATCTTGCACCATTCTGTCAGGGTTGGGGAGTTCTTCGATGTGATGTTGTAAATATTGTACATTGCCTTTGTGATTTCAGGCTGATTCTCGAAGCACACCTTCCTCCCCCTGTTGGGCAAACCCCATATCCTACGGACACTAGCGGCATCTACAGGAATCTTCCCCCTTTCTGGAATGACTATCTGCGAAATCTCCGAATCGTAATGCTTCATTATCCACTGGCTAAGATCTCCAGGCATGCTACTCGCCGCAAGGTCCAGAATGCCGCCAAATTCTTTTCTGATGATGACACCCTTTTGGTCAGGGACCAAGTCCTTGTTCAACTTGAAGAGCCTTGCAGGAGATGCCCTGTACCTACGACCCTATAGCATATAAGGAAAAAACAGAAAAAAAAAGGGATTAGCAAAAAGGACGGGGAAAGAGGTTAATCACAATATAGGCAACTTATGCATCATGATGGGCAACTGCTGAGTGAAACTGAGGCAACTATGCAAAATACCTCAGTTCCTCCCGTCTTCTGGCGTTTTGCTTTTGGAGGTTGGTCGATGTCTGCACATCCTCCATTTTTATTCCCAGCATCTGCAGCTTGGCTCTCGTTGCTATTGTCGTTACTAATGATATCATCAGGGCGCTTCCCCCTTACAGCAGCTGCTTTAGTTCTCATACGCTTGTACCCAAATATTGGTGCACTGCTCCGTGGCTGGAAGATAGAAACCACAATAAAATAAATAAAAAATGGAAAATAAAATCTGTTATGTACATGAAGAACATAAAAACTCCTGAGCATGTGCACACCTATGTTTGATGCTCTTCGTCCCCATGAGATGCAGGGTCGTCGTGGCTTGATCCAGCAGGTACATCCTGTTTTGACTTATGACTTGCCCCAGCCATCTAATATCTGCTGCTAGGCAACACATGTTGGCATTTCAGGCAAATGGCTGAGAAAGCTTGAGCAAAAACACAGGCATTACACAAAGACAGTAGGCAAAAAATGGTTGAGGGTATGTTAGGGCAACTGACTAACAAAACCTTCACAGCCAGGCACACTAGGCAACGAGCAATTCGGGCAACTGACTAGCAAAACTCCAGCAAAAAAGACTGACAACTCAGTCACAAAACTTAAAGCGAAAAACTGACATACATATCTACAACTCATTCGAAAACAAACACGAGCGTCGAACGACATCACACGAACCTAATACACAAAAAAAAATCAACAAACATGAATCTATAGCATAGTTCCATTTGTTGTAAACTATCTGATTTTCACTATATTACAACTATCTGATTTGTTGTACCCTATTACCCTCCCTCTACATTTCCTAAAACATATCAAGGCGCCCTAGAACAAAAAATCACAGAATGAATTCTCGTGAGAATGCTTAAAACTGTCCTACAAAATAGCCCTATTAACCTCCCTCTACTGATTTACTTCCTACCTCACACACACACACACACAACAATCACATGTACATTTTCCATTGCTAAATCATTACTGTCCTGCGCTAAATCAAAAAACACACTCTGGAACCACCTTCACAGGCAACACATGAGCCATATCAGGCAAGACACTCACAAAAACAAGGACAACATTGACATGGGAGAGGCATTACTGTCCTGCACTAAATTCGCACGCAACACATGAACCGTATCAGGCAGGACACTCACAAAAAACAAGGGCAACACTGACATGGGAGAGGCATTTACTGTCCTGCACTAAATCAAAACACATGAACCACCTGCGCAGGCAACACATGAACCATAACAGGCAAGTCACTCGCAAAACAAGGGCAACATTGACATGGGATAAGCATTATTCTCGTGCACTAAATCAAAACACCGTCAAAAACGCCTGTTGCAGGCAACACATGAACCATATTGAGGCAAGTCAGTCACCCATCAGCCTCAATAGCCCCATCTACAGCACCAATGCTTGCCTTCGAGTACTACCAATCTTAGTTCAACAGTAACCTAGGAACACGAAAAATGCCCCGTGTGGTCGTCCCTCTCCAAACTAACGAGTTCTCCATCGATTCTACAACCTGCTGCTCGATTTCGTCAACTTATTCAACCGTGGAGGAGCGCATCGACCCCCCGCGATTCGGCACTTCTGCAACAACCGCACGACGGCCGCACGCGCGCCGTTCCTCCTCTGTTCGCGGCGGAGCGGCAGAGCGCGTCGATTTGGACAACCTAAACGCGCATGACCGGAAGAGATCTACGGGCATACCGGGGATTCGCCGCGATTTTTCCCTTCTACGCCAACAGAACAACGGCCGCGCTCGCCGTTTCTCCTCTGCCGCGTCTCCGGTACTGGTCCTTCACCGCGGCGTGCAGCGCGTCGTCCCTCCTCGGTCGCGTCTCCGCCGCTGCACCGCCTTCCTTCGCGCCGCGCCCCCGCTGTCCCGCCCTCACTTCGGCGGCACGCTACCACCGAATCGCCGCCACGCCGTCGGCTGCTCTCGGGTCTCGACCGCCGGATTTGGGGGTAGAATGGGGGATTGGAAGGGGATCCGCTCCGCTGCGCTCGCTCGGGAGCAGTTTCGAATGGGGGGGGAATGGGCGAGTGGAGAGACGAGACGAAACCGCACAGAACATCCAACGGGTCTCGACCACGACGCCATGACCAGGGGACACCTGGCGCGCGCATCGATTATCACGGCGGCGGTTTCCAGCTGTTTCGCTTGAACCGCGCGCGACCGCTGGATCTGGATCGGACGGCGCACGAGATCGAGTGCTGTGTAAGACAAGGTGGCACTCGACCACTTTTTAGGATTTAGGCTCATATTTATACAATAGCATGCAGCAAGATCTACATACTACGTAGATAGCCTAAACTAGCCAGTACTACTCGTTCTCGGAGATTTCGACGACCTCTGTGCCCGCAATGTTGGATGAGCAGTCTCTTGGTGGATGTCCGCCTCATGCACCTCTTTCTCCGCGGTGTCGTCGTCCTCTTCGGCGAAGAACTCGTCGAGCTCTGCCTTCGATGGGAGGGAGTCGAGGATAGCCTGCTGCTCTGCTTGGACCACCTTGAACTCCACCATGGAGTATGCCATGGTGAAGCCCACAGCCGGAGGCGCCGGGTCTGCCTCGCATACGTCGTCGTCCTACTCCTCCGCTTCCACGCCCTTCATGGTCGCGTCTTGCTCCTGCTCCTCCCTCATTCTCCTCCGGTCGTGATCTTCTCCCCACCCATGGCTAGCGGCCGACTGGAAGATTGCAGTGTAGAGGGGATGAGAGATGGTAGAAATGGGATGAGGCTAGGGTTGGGGTTCGCCGTCCGGCTTAAATAGCCGTACCTGGAACCTCTAGCTGCGCGTCCGAGCGGTGCCATCAATGTGTCCTCAGGGTCCTCATCAAAATCGGAGGAGACATCCGTCGGACTAATGGTTTCTGAATGTTTCCGTGTGGGTCCATTTGGTTAGTCCCAGATGGCGGACGTGTCCGGGTGTGCTTGGACCTCCTCATATCCGCCACAGATATGGGCTGAATATGAGTGGTGCCGGTCAGCCCGGGCGTATGGGCCGCTATGAGGAGCCCGTCTAGGTCTTTTTTTTCCTTACCGGTGAGCGACCAGGCCATCCGGCCGGGCGTATAAGGAGGTTTGGGCGCCCGTCTGTAGATGCTCTAATGATTGCTAAATTTGCAAAAGTGATTAACTAACCCAGCTTCCTCGTCATAAACCCCGAACAAATGTGCTATATTCCAAAATACATTTTTTTTTGAAAATGAAATCAATTGTATATATTACGAATTAGGAACAATGTTCTTCCAAAGCCATTCTTTTAACAAAATTTAAATATTAGTACTCCATTGTTCACGAAAGTTCATACCCACCCACCGACCGGAACTTTGGAAGTGGAAGTAGAAGAAGCCAAGAAGGTATGAGTGAGGCAAGCGTCCTGAGGCTGACCTCCCCTGGATGCGCAACCGGCCGAGAGGCCAGATACGACCTCTGTCATGGCCGTCGCCGAGCAGCAGTAGTGCGGTGGTACGTGGCGTGCACAGCAGCGGGTGTACGTGCAGTGCAGCGGAGTCCACCGCTATCATGCTTCCTTGCTCTTGGAGGATGCACCATACCTGGAGCCGACAGCTGAACCAAATCCAACGGATGCTTCCTGCCTGCTCACCGTAAAACATGGATCCTCAGGCTCACTGCACTGCGTTTCCGTCCACTTTCATCCACGCGGGGTCAGTTGTCTCTTAACGATGCAATAGTAGTTCCTGCACATGTTTGGAACTTTTCTTCAGTCGCAAACCATAAAGTAACAATATCAGTGTATTCATAGGCAGTCCAAGAAATTGGAGGAATAGTTAGGGCTTATTCAAGCACGTCACATAGATAACTGTTTATCATGTCAAAAGATAAGTATCGGTCTTGGTGGAAAAAGATCAAGCCACCGGTGGCAGCTGGAGCTCTCTCTCTCACCTTCTATATCTAAATAGGGAGCCCTCATATTAATCTCTCTTTTAACATGCACATATGGCGCATGTCATTTCATCATGCAAACATGCATGGAAAAGACCCATCTCAAAATATAAACTTGCATCTTCATTATCTAAACAGCTAGCCCTCATTAACCTATTTCTCTCCACATACACGCATGTCACCTTATCACGCAAACATGTCTGGAATGGAATCACCTCAACATGCAAAAATGCATGAAACAACCAACCTCCATAATTAAATTTAATAAATTGTATGTACTATTCATCCAATTATGCACTCGACATACACATATGCCACCATATCACACTAACATGCATGAAAATGACTCACCTCAAGATGCAAACATGCATGAAAAAGGCCGACCACAATAATTAAATATAATAAATCATATGTACTTTTAGTCTTTGTTATTATATTATTCATCCAAAGATTGTGGTTCCAAATAATCAAATACCATCTTCTAGTTTCTAGTATATATAGTGTATGCATGGATATACTTCTCGGAAAATGCCTCCATCCTCAGCTTTTAGAAAAATTGAGACAATCTTTTTGGAGGGGCTTAACTAGAAAAATTAGTCATTTGTCGTCCTAGGAATTCACATTTTACTTTTCACCCCCCCCCCCACCCCCCCAAAAGCCAAATTGTATTTTTTTTTTTGCATGGTAATACGTGTCTCATTCATATCGTAAAGAACAAAGTACAAGTCACGTAAAAACCGACATGACAAAACTGAAAAGATAACAGAACATCTCTGAGCTTGACCCCGACGCCCGTCACCTGCCTCCGAAACCACCACAGCAGCCACCGAAGGAAAGAATGACGAATCACCTCCTGACCCGTGCTCGACGCGGCTCCATCGCTGATATGCAGCTTTATGGACCTCCAAGGTGGCTCACCAAAAGTGAAACCCTTACCGTTGAACGAATCAGACCGGGGCAACACCCCGGACACGCCATCGAACTCCAGATCTAGCAACCCACCACGACTAAAACGCCGAAGGAGGAAACCATATCTGCCATCCACCAACCACGAGCCCAGCACATGCTCCGTCTTCCAGATGTCGTCGATACAAACCACAATCTGCATCCGCTCCTGGACTACCTCCCAAGCTCCGCGCCGACGCTGGAGCAAACGCCGTCGCAATGGCGGAGCCCGAGGACACAGGTCCACCACGAGGATGCCGCCGCCGCCATGCCATTCTTGCTTGAACAGACTGGTTTCCAAATCCATCCCTAACCATAGGACCGATGGCCTCGTCAGGGAAGGATCCGAAGAATCTTTATTCAGCGTTGTCATCGTCGCCGCCGAAGCAAAGACGATGAACAACCTAAAAACCTAGACAACGAGAGAGTAAAAACGATCCACACGCGTGGATCCGGCGACCCCCCTCACCACCGACGACCGAGGTCGCCGGTATATGGGAGCCGCCGGGGAGCGGCGTTGGAAGATCGGCCTCCCCCGGCGGCGGCTGGGGTTCCAGCCGCCAAGGACGAGAGGAAAACAGCATATAATATTTAGGTTCTACATTCCTTTTCCATCAAAAGCATTGCTTACATGCGTATATTACAACATTGCTATTATTTCTTTTCCACGTCAACTATCCTTCCTAACAAAGTATGACCTGCAAACTGGTGTCGCTGGTGCATCTGCAAGAATATCTTCATGAAGACGAACGATAATCAGCATATAGCAATCCATCGACCAACTGATCCAGGAACATGTTAATCATCAGCATCAGAAAATTCCGATTTTCTCGCTTGCTTGTTTTTTTAGAAATGGGGTGCAACCCCAGCCTCTGCATCAATAAGATGCATACGGCTCATAATATTAAAATAAAGAGTGTCACAAAGTCTTCAGCATGTTTAAAGTATAAAAGACAACAAGCCGCTCAGACGAGCGTAAACAGAAAGCCACAACCGGCTGGCAAAAAATAGGAGCACTACATGCCTATCCTATTACATGACCGCCATCCAAACCGGTTGAAAATAACCCGAGCTACCATCTCCCACCGGGTAGACGCAGTAGCCAAATGCCCCCTGTCCTCCATCGGAGTGAGTAGCGACCACATACGGATCAACACTGTGGCCCTGAAGATAACCTGCAAAAAATGAAAGTTCGTTGCTCTGTTAAAAACCAAATCATTTCTGCAGTTCCATACTGCCCATAACAAGGCACACGCGCCAACACGAATGTGTCTTGCTAAAACCAAGTCTACCCCATCAAGCCATGTTCCAAACAACATATTGATAGAAGTAGGTGGAATAATATTGAAAGCAATATGAATCGAACGCCAAAGAAGCTTAGCCAGTGGACAATCCAGAAAGAGGTGTCTGATAGTTTCATTACAATCGCAGAAACTACATCTAGCAGAACCCACCCAATTGCGTTTTGCCAGATTATCCTTTGTCAAAATTACTTTTTTATGCACAAACCACATAAACACTTTAATTCGCAAAGGTACCTTAACTTTCCAGACATGTCTGGAGCACGGAATGACACTAGTGTTAATAACATCCAGATACATGGATTTAACCGAGAACCTACCGTCCTTTGTCAATTTCCAAAACAACCTATCTAGGTCCTGAGACAGTTGGACATCCATCAGCCGTCGTACAAGACGGAGCCATGCCTCCCATCTTTCACCCACTAGTGTCCTCCGGAAGCTAATATTGAGAGGCATGGACTGTAAGACATTTGCAACGTATACTTCCCGACGTTGAACAATGTTATACAGTGTGGGATATTGACGTGCCAGCGGTATTTCTCCTAGCCATGTATCCTCCCAGAACCTCGTAGTAGCTCCATCACCAACTAAGAATTTTATCCAGTTAAAGAAGAGGGGCTTGACTCTCATCAACCCTTTCCAAAACGGTGAATCAGTTGGGTGCACCGTCACCTGAGCCAAAGTTTTGGACTGAAGATACTTATTACGCAGAATTTGTGCCCAAGTAGCCTCTGTCTCAGATGAAAGTTTAAAAATCCACTTGCTAAGGAGACATCTATTCTTGATCTCTAGATTTTCAATGCCTAGACCTCCTTGGTCCTTGGGCCTACAGATGATGTCCCATTTGGCAAGCCTATACTTTCGTTTCAGCTCATCGTTCTGCCAAAAAAACCGGGATCGATAAAAGTCTAATCTCTTCCTAACCCCCACCGGGGTCTCAAAGAAGGATAACAGAAACATAGGCATACTGGTGAGGACCGAGTTGATCAAAATTAAACGACCTCCATAGGACATGAGCTTCCCTTTCCAACAACTTAGTTTCTTTTCAAAACGATCCTCAATACACTTCCACTCCTTGTTCGTAAGCTTACGATGATGAATAGGAATGCCCAAGTAAGTAAAAGGTAGTGAACCCAACTCACATCCGAACAATTGCTTATACGCCTCCTGGTCCTCAGTAGCTCTTCCAAAGCAAAACAATTCGCTCTTGTGGAAGTTAATCTTGAGTCCAGACAATTGTTCAAATAAGCACAACACAAGCTTCATATTCCTAGCTTTCACCAAGTCATGCTCCATAAAGATGATCGTATCATCAGCATACTGCAAAATGGATATACCCCCATCAACTAGGTGCGGAACCAAGCCCGAGACCTGCCCCGCCTCCTTGGCCCGGCCTATTAAAATAGATAGCATATCAGCTACTATGTTAAATAAGATCGGTGACATTGGATCCCCCTGTCTTAGGCCTTTATGTGTCTGGAAATAGTGACCTATATCGTCATTCACTTTAATCCCTACACTCCCTTTTTGCGTAAAGGACTCAATTTGGTCGCGCCATGCCTTGTCAAATCCTTTCATGCGCAACGCCTGATGAAGGAAAGGCCATTTGACCTTATCGTATGCTTTTTCGAAATCCACTTTAAAAACCACCCCATCGAGTTTTTTTGAGTGAATTTCGTGGAGCGTTTCATGCAAGACGACCACCCCTTCAAGGATATTTCTATCCGGCATGAAAGCAGTCTGGGACGGTTGCACCACTGTATGCGCTATCTGCGTGAGTCGGTTCGTCCCAACCTTAGTGAAAATTTTGAAACTGACATTAAGCAAACAAATGGGGCTGAACTGCTCAATGCGAATAGCCTCTGTCTTCTTAGGAAGAAGAGTTATTGTTCCAAAATTAAGCTTGAATAAATGAAGCTGACCCTTAAACAATTCATGAAACATGAGCAACAGGTCATCTTTAATGAAATGCCAGCACTTTTTGTAGAACTCCGCCAAAAACCCATCTGGTCCTGGCGCTTTATTATTTTTCATTTGTGCAATGGCTTCATACACCTCCTTCTCCGTAAAAGGGGCAGTCAAAATCTCATTCTCTTCCGTCTGGAGTTGGGGAACATCCTCAACTCTTGACTCATCCAAAGACACAAAACTCCCTTCCGGAGGTCCAAACAACTGCTTATAGTAGTTGGTAATGTAAACTTTCAGGTTTTCCTGACCAACTATCGTTCCTTCATCTTGTTCTAATTGAAAAATTCTCTTCTTATGATGCTTTCCGTTAGCAATCATATGAAAGAATTGAGTATTATCCTCACCTTGGACAACCTTTCGAACCTTAGCTCTGAGAGCCCACTTCAATTCCTCCTCACGGAGAAGCTCTTTCAGCCTTAGCTCAGCCTCCATTTTAGACTCCAACTCGCTGGTATCTAAGACAGAGGTTTCAGCTTTTAACTCTAGGGTGTGAATCATCATAAGGAGCCTTTCCTTTTCCGCCTTATAGATTCCGTTCGTATGCTTAGCCCATCCACGAAGGAACCTTCGCAGATGACGAATCTTGCATTGCCACCGCTCCATGGGTGACCTTCCCCCTGAGTCTTTAGCCCACTCTCTAGCCAACAGATCGATAAATCCTTCTCTTTCAAACCAAGCAAGTTCGAAAGAGAAAATATTCTTATTTCCCAAATGAGTTGGAGCCCCAGAATCCACTAATAGCGGTGTGTGATCCGAGATACCTCGTGTCAACGCCTGCACCGTTACCAGAGGAAACTTCTGTTCCCAATCAACACTTGCCAGAACACGGTCCAACTTCTCAAACATCGGAACCGGTAACGAGTTTGCCCAGGTGAATTTCCTACCCGAAAGCTCTATCTCTCTGAGGTCCAAGCTCTCTATGATAGTGTTGAACATAAAGGACCATCTGCCGTCAAAGTTGTCATTATTCTTTTCTTCCTTCCTTCGAATAATGTTAAAGTCACCTCCCACTAAGATAGGTAGTTGCTCATTCCCGCAAACTCGGACTAAGTCCGCCAGGAAATCTGGTTTAAGTTCGGGTTGCGCAGCCCCATAGACTGCCACCAAAGCCCAATCAAAACCATCAGCTTTCGTTCTTACTCTAAACTTAACCGCAAAATCACCCATCACTACACTCCGAACCTCCAACGTATCGCACTTAACCCCGAGTAAAACCCCACCGGATCTACCTCGAGGTGGGAGGCAATGCCAATCAAAGTCTACCCCCCAGCTAAGGTGCTAAGAAACTGTGCTGAAAAATTACCTCGTCCAGTTTTGGACAAAGCAATAAAGTCTAAGTGATGTTCAATAGAAGCTTATGCTAGAAAACGTCTTTTAGCCAAGTCTTTAAGAACTCTGCTGTTCCAAAAAATGCCTTTCATATTTCATCATGAAATTTTTTGGAAGTACGGATCCTAGCGCTTCTACGCACAGCCGACACCGGATAAACCTTACGTTTCCAGGTCCTCTTAGGCTTAAACCCACCATCAAAAATTTCAACACGCTCGGAAATAGGCTCTACGGCCACAGGCGCCACCTCTTGGTTTGTGGTTACCGGAGAGGGATACTCATCCTCCTCCTCCGTCGCCTGGACCGCAGGATCAAGATCAGCACACAGGCTATCAAGAACCCTAACCCCTAGCTTGTCAATTTCCGATTCATTCATCGGTTTTACTGCAGCTATGTTACGAATCAGCTCTAACGCACGTTCAGCTTCCAAGTCTAGCATATCATTAACCGATTTAGAGATCTCTAGGTCATCGTTACCAAGAGAAACTCCTATTTGATTGGCTTTATGAACAATCTCTTCTTTGGTAAAATGCATAATAGAATTAGACTTATTAACTGACATACCAGTTGTAGTCTCGACGTCCCGTAGCTTGGCCGCTCTCACCGCGCACCTCAGCTGCATGTCATCAACATCCGGGTGCTCCTGAAGTCTCCCGCTGACCCGTCTCCCTACAGAGACCGGGTCCGGGATCCCACCGAACGCGATGACCTCGTCGCGCGAAGCAGCGATAGGGGAAGAGCCTCCTGCCCGTCCCACAGCCGCAGTGGCCATCACCGAGGCCACCGGAGCAGCCACCAGAGATGCCGAATCCTCCAACTCGCGGACCTCCTCGCGTGAAGTAGCGCTAGGGGAAGAGCCCCCTGCCCGTCTGAAGGAAATATGCCCTAGAGGCAATAATAAAGTTATTATTTATTTCCTTAATTCATGATAAATGTTTATCATTCATGCTAGAATTGTATTAACCGGAAACATGATACATGTGTGAATGCATAGACAAACAATATGTCACTAGTATGCCTCTACTAGACTAGCTTGTTAATCAAAGATGGTTATGTTTCCTGACCATAAACAAAGAGTTGTTATTTGATTAACAAGGTCACATCATTAGTAGAATGATCGATTGACATGACCCATTCCATTAGCTTAGCACACGATCGTTTAGTATGTTGCTCTGCTTTTATCCATGACTTATACATGTTCCTGTAACTATGAGATTATGCAACTCCGTTTACGGAGGAACACTTTGGTGCTACCAAACGTCACAACGTAATCGGGTGATTATGAAGGAGTACTACAGTGTCTCCAAAGGCGGATGTTGGGTTAGCGTATTTCGAGATTAGGTTTTGTCACTCCGATTGTCGGAGAGGTATCTCTGGGCCCTCTCGGTAATACACATCACTGAAGCCTTGCAAGCATTACAACTAATAAGTTAGCTGTGAGATGATGTATTACGGAACGAGTAAAGAGACTTGCCGGTAACGAGATTGAACTAGGTATTGGATACCGACGATCGAATCTCGGGCAAGTAACATACCGATGACAAAGGGAACAATGTATGTTGTTATACGGTCTGACCGATAAAGATCTTCGTAGAATATGTAGGAACCAATATGGGCATCCAGGTCCCGCTATTGGTTATTGACCGGAGACGTATCTCGGTCATGTCTACATTGTTCTCGAACCGTAGGGTCCGCACGCTTAAGGTTTCGATGACAGTTATTATGAGTTTGTGTATTTTGATGTATCGAAGAAGTTCGGAGTCCCGGATGTGATCACGGACATGACGAGGAGTCTCGAAATGGTCGAGACATAAAGATTGATATATTGGAAGCCTATATTTGGAGTTGAATGGTTCCGGTGAAAGCGGAAATTTATCGTAGTACCGGAGGTTACCGAACCCCGGGAACTAAATGGGCCTTAGTGGGCCTCGAGGGAGAAGAGGAGGGGCGGCCAGGGCAGGCCGCGTGCCCCCCCCCTAGTCCGAATAGGACAAGGAGGCGGCGCCCCCCTTCCCTCTTCCCTCCCCAATCCTACTCCAACTAGGAAGGGGGAGTCCTACTCCGGTGGTAGTAGGACTCCTCCGTGCCTCCCTTGGGCCGGCCGCACCTCCCCCTCCCTCCTTTATATCACGGGGCAGGGGGCACCCTAGAACACACAAGTTTGATCTACGGATCGTTCCTTAGCCGTGTCGGTGCCCCCTCCACCATATTCCACCTCGGTCATATCGTCATGAAGCTTAGGCGAAGCCCTGCGCCGATAGAACATCAAGATCGTCCTGCACGCCGTCGTCTTGACGGAACTCTCCTCGACACTCGGCTGGATCGAGTCGAGGGCGTCATCGAGCTGTCGTGTGTCAAGAACTCGGGCGCCGAGTAACGGCGCCGGGATCGGTCGGATCGCGAGGAGAACGTCGACTACTTCCTCTACGTTGTGATCGCTTCGCTTGGTCTCACGAGGGTACGCGTAGACAACACTCTCCCCTCTCGTTGCTATGCATCACCATGATCTAGCGTGTGCGTAGGAAATTTTTTGAAATTACTACGTTCCCCAACAGTGGCATCCGAGCCTAGGTTTTTATGGTTTGATGTTTTGCACGAGTAGAACACAAGTGAGTTGTGGGCGATACAAGTCATACTACCTACCAGCATGTCATACTTTGGTTCAGCGGTATTGTGAGATGATGCGGCCCAGACCGACATTACGTGTACGCTTACGCGAGACTGGTTTCACCGCCACGAGCACTCGTTGCTTAAAGGTGACTGGTGTGTGTCTGTCTCTCTCACTTTAGTTGAACCGAGTGTGGCTACGCCCGGTCCTTGAGAAGGTTAAAACGGAGTCTATTTGACAAAGTATCGTTGTGGTTTTGATGCGTAGGTGAGACTAGTTCTTGCTTAAGCCCGTAGCAGCCACGTAAAATTTGCAACAACAAAGTAGAGGACGTCTAACTTGTTTTTGCAGGGCATGTTGTGATGTGATATGGTCAAGACGTGATGCTATATTTTATTGTATGAGATGATCATGTTTTGTAACCGGTTATCGGCAATCGGCTGGAGCCATATGGTTGTCGCTTTATTGTATGCAATGCAATCGCTACTGTAATGCTTTACTTTATCACTAAGTGGTAGCGATAGTCGTAGAAGCATAAGATTGGCGAGGCGACAACGATGCTACGATGGAGATCAAGGTGTCGCGCGGTGGCGATGGTGATCATGGTGGTGCTGCGGAGATGAAGATCACGAAGCACAAGATGATGATGACCATATCATATCACTTATATTGATTTGCATGTGATGTTTATCCTTTATGCATCTTATCTTGCTTTGATTGACGGTAGCATTATAAGATGATCTCTCACTAAATTATCAAGAAGTGTTCTCCCGGTATGCACCGTTGCCAAAGTTAAATCGTGCCCGGACACCACGTGATGATCGGGTGTGATAAGCTCTCGTCCATCTACAACGGTGCAAGCCAGTTTTGCACACGCAGAATACTCGGGTTATACTTGACGAGCCTAGCATATGCAGATATGGCCTCGAACACGGAGACCGAAAGGTCGGCGTGAATCATATAGTAGATATGATCAACATAAGATGTTCACCATTGAAAACTACTCCATTTCACGTGATGATCGGTTATGGTTTAGTTGATTTGGATCACGTGATCACTTAGATGACTAGAGATGTCTTTCTAAGTGGGAGTTCTTAAGTAATATGATTAATTGAACTTAAATTTATCATGAACTTAGTACTGATAGTATCTTGCTTGTTTATGTTTGATTGTAGATAGATGGCTCGTCTGTTGTTCCGTTGAATTTTAATGCGTTCCTTGAGAAAGCAAAGTTGAAAGATGATGGTAGCAATTACACGGATGGGTCCGTAACGAGGATTATCCTCATTGCTGCCTGAAGAGTTACGTCTGGATGCACCGCTGGGTGCGAGCCTGCTCTTCGAGCAATACCGGATGTTGTGAGCGTCTGGCGAGCAAAGCTGATGACTACTCTATAGTTCAATGTGCCATGCTTTACGGCTTAGAACCGGGACTTCAACGACGTTTTGAGCGTCATGGAGCATATGAGATGTTCCAGAGTTAAAATTAATATTCCAACAGAATGCCCGGATTGAGAGATATGAAGTCTCCAATAAGTTCTATAGCTGCAAGATGGAGGAGAATAGTTACATTAGTGAGCACATACTCGTAATGTCCGGGTACTACAATCACTTGACGAATTGGGAGTTAATCTTCCGATGATTGTGTCATTGACAGAATTTTTCAATCACCGCCACCAAGCTACAAAGGCTTCGTGATGAACTATAATATGCAAGGGTTGGTGAAGACTATACAGAGCTCTTCGCAATGCTAAAGGCTGCGGAGGTAGAAATCAAGAAGGAGCATCAAGTGTTGATGGTCAATAAGACCACTAGTTTCAAGAAGAAAGGCAAAGGGAAGAAGAAGGAACTTCAAGAAGAACAGCAAGCAAGTTGCTGCTCGGAGAAGAAACCCAAGTCTGGACCTAAGCCTGAAACCGAGTGCTTCTACCGCAAGCGACTGGTCACCGAAGCGGAACTGCCCCAAGTATTTGGCGGATAAGAAGGATGGCAAGGTGAACAAAGGTATATGTGATATACATGTTATTGATGTGTACCTTACTAGAGCTCGCAGATAGCATCTGGTATTTGATACTGGTTACATTGCTAATATTTGCAACTCAAAGCAGGACTACGGATTGCGAACAACGGCAAAGGACGAGGTGACGATGCGCGTGGGAAATGGTTCCAAAGTCGATGTGATCGCGGTCGGCACGCTACCTCTACATCTACCTTCGGGATTAGTTTTAGACCTAAATAATTGTTATTTGGTGCTGCGTTGAGCATGAACATTATATCGGGATCTTGTTTGATGCGAGACGGTTATTCATTTAAATCAGAGAATAATGGTTGTTCTATTTATATGAGTAATATCTTTTATGGTCATGCACCCTTGAGGAGTGGTCTATTTTTGATGAATCTCGATAGTAGTGATACACATATTCATAATGTTGAAACCAAAAGATGCAGAGTTGATAATGATAGTGTAACTTATTTGTGGCACTGCCGTTTAGGTCATATCGGTGTAAAGCGCATGAAGAAACTCCATACTGATGGACTTTTGGAGTCACTTGATTATGAATCACTTGGCACTTGCGAACCGTGCCTCATGGGCAAGATGACTAAAACCCCGTTCTCCGGTACTATGGAGATAGCAACAGATTTGTTGGAAATCATACATACAGATGTATGTGGTCCGATAAATGTTGAGGCTCATGGCGGATATCGTTATTTTCTCACCTTCACAGATGACTTAAGCAGATATGGGTATATCTACTTAATGAAACAAAAGTCTGAAACATTTGAAAAGTTCAAAGAATTTCAGAGTGAAGTTGAAAATCATCGTAATAAGAAAATTAAATTTCTACGATCGTGGAGGTGAATATTTGAGTTCTGAGTTTGGTCTACATTTGAAACAATGCGGAATAGTTTAGCAACTCACGCCACCGGAACACCACAGCGTAATGGTGTGTCCGAGCGTCGTGTCGTACTTTACTAGATATGGTGCGATCTATGATGTCTCTTCAGATTTACCGCTATCGTTTTGGGGTTATGCTCTAGAGACGGCCGCATTCACACTGAATAGAACACCGTCAAAATCCGTTGAGACGACACCTTATGAACTGTGGTTTGGCAAGAAACCAAAGTTGTCGTTTCTTAAAGTTTGGGGATGCGATGCTTATGTGAAAAAGCTTCAACCTGATAAGCTCGAACCCAAATCGGAGAAATGTGTCTTCATAGGATACCCAAAGGAGACTGTTGGGTACACCTTCTATCACAGATCCGAAGGCAAGACATTCGTTGCTAAGAATGGATCCTTTCTAGAGAAGGAGTTTCTCTCGAAAGAAGTGAGTAGGAGGAAAGTAGAACTTGATGAGGTAATTGTACCTTCTCCCTTACTTGAAAGTAGTTTGTCGCAGAAACCGGTTTCTGAGACATCTACACCAAGTAGTGAGGAAGTTGATGATGTTGATCATGAAACTTCAGATCAAGTTACTACGTAACCTCGTAGATCAACTAGAGTAAGATCCGCACTGAGTGGTACGGTAATCCTGTTCGGAAATCATGCTACTAGATCATGATGAACCTACGAACTATGAAGAAGCGATGGTGAGCCCAGATTCATAAAATGGCTTGAGGCCATGAAATCTGAGATGGGATCCATGTATGAAAACAAAGTATGGACTTTGGTTGACTTGCCCGAGGGAAGGCAAGCAATAGAAAACAAGTGGATCTTCAAGAAGAAGACTGACGCTGATGGTAATGTTACTGTCTACAAAGCTCGACTTGTCGCAAAGGGTTTTCCACAAGTTCAAGGGATTGACTACGATGAGACCTTCTCACCCGTAGCGATGCTTAAGTCTGTCCGAATCATGTTAGCAATTGCCGCATTTTATGATTATGAAATTTGGCAAATGGATGTAAAGACTGCATTCCTGAATGGATTTATGGAAGAAGAGTTGTATATGATGCAACCAGAAGGTTTTATCGATCCAAAGGGAGCTAACAAAGTATGCAAGCTCCAGCGATCCATCTATGGACTGGTGCAAGCATCTCGGAGTTGGAATAAACGCTTTGATAGTGTGATCAAAGCATTTGGGTTTATACAGACTTTTGGAGAAGCCTGTATTTACAAGAAAGTGAGTGGGAGCTCTGTAGCATTTCTGATATTATATGTAGATGACATATTGCTGATCGGAAATGATATAGAATTTCTGGATAGCATAAAGGGATACTTGAATAAGAGTTTTTCAATGAAAGACCTCGGTGAAGCTGCTTACATATTGGGCATTAAGATCTATAGAGATAGATCAAGACGCTTAATTGGACTTTCACAAAGCACATACCTTGACAAAATTTTGAAGAAGTTCAAAATGGATCAAGCAAAGAAAGGGTTCTTGCCTGTGTTACAAGGTGTGAAGTTGAGTAAGACTCAATGCCCAACCACTGCAGAAGATAGAGAGAAAATGAAAGATGTTCCCTATGCTTCAGCCATAGGCTCTATCATGTATGCAATGCTGTGTACCAGACCTGATGTGTGCCTTGCTATAAGTTTAGCAGGGAGGTACCAAAGTAATCCAGAGTGGATCATCGGACAGCGATCAAGAACATCCCAAATACCGAAAAGGACTAAGGATATGTTTCTCGTATATGGAGGTGACAAAGAGCTCATCGTGAACGGTTACGTTGATGCAAGCTTTGACACCGATCCGGACGATTCTAAATCGCAGACCGGATACGATTTACACTAAGCGGAGGAGCTGTCGGTTGGTGCAGTTCTAAACAAAGCGTCGTGGCGGGATCTACATGTGAAGCGAGTACATAGCAGCTTCGAAGCAGCTAATGAAGGAGTCGGATGAAGGAGTTCATATCCGATCTAGGTGTCATACCTAGTGCATCGGGTCCAATGAAAATCTTCGTGACAATCTTTGAGCAATTGCCTTAGCGAAGGAATCCAGATTTCACAAGAGGACCAAGCACATCAAGAGACGCTTCAATTCCATCCGGACTTAGTCCGGTGGGAGACATAGAGATTTGCAAGATACATACGGATCTGAATGTAGCAGACCGTTGACTAAGCCTCTTCCACGAGCAAAACATGATCAACACCAAGACTCCATGGGTGTTAGAATCATTACTATGTAATCTAGATTATTGACTCTAGTGCAAGTGGGAGATGAAGGAAATATGCCCTAGAGGCAATAATAAAGTTATTATTTATTTCCTTATTTCATGATAAATGTTTATCATTCATGCTAGAATTGTATTAACCGGAAACATGATACATGTGTGAATGCATAGACAAACAATATGTCACTAGTATGCCTCTACTAGACTAGCTTGTTAATCAAAGATGGTTATGTTTCCTACCATGAACAAAGAGTTGTTATTTGATTAACAAGGTCACATCATTAGTAGAATGATCGATTGACATGACCCATTCCATTAGCTTAGCACACGATCGTTTAGTATGTTGCTACTGCTTTTATCCATGACTTATACATGTTCCTGTAACTATGAGATTATGCAACTCCGTTTACGGAGGAACACTTTGGTGCTACCAAACGTCACAACGTATCGGGTGATTATAAAGGAGTACTACAGGTGTCTCCAAAGGCGATGTTGGGTTGGCGTATTCGAGATTAGGTTTTGTCACTCCGATTGTCGGAGAGGTATCTCTGGGCCCTCTCGGTAATACACATCACTTGAAGCCTTGCAAGCATTACAACTAATGAGTTAGCTGTGAGATGATGTATTACGGAACGAGTAAAGAGACTTGCGGTAACGAGATTGAACTAGGTATTGGATACCGACGATCGAATCTCGGGCAAGTAACATACCGATGACAAAGGGAACAACGTATGTTGTTATCGGTCGACCGATAAAGATCTTCGTAGAATATGTAGGAACCAATATGGGCATCCAGGTCCCGCTATTGGTTATTGACCGGAGACGTATCTCGGTCATGTCTACATTGTTCTCGAACCATAGGGTCCGCACGCTTAAGGTTTCGATGGCTTATTATGAGTTTATGTATTTTGATGTACCAAGAAGTTGAGTCCGGATGTGATCATGGACATGACGAGGAGTCTCGAAATGGTCGAGACATAAAGATTGATATATTGGAAGCCTATATTTGGAGTTGAATGGTTCCGGTGAAAACGAAATTTATCGGAATCTACCGGAGGTTACCGAACCCCGGGAACTAAATGGGCCTTAGTGGGCCTCGAGGGAGAAGAGGAGGGGCCGGCCAGGGCAGGCCGCGCCCCTCCCCCCTAGTCCGAATAGGACAAGGATGGGGGGCGGCGCCCCCCCTTTCCTCTTTCCCCCCCCCCAATCCTACTCCAACTAGGAAGGGGGAGTCCTACTCCCGGTGGTAGTAGGACTCCTCCGGCGCGCCTCCCTTGGGCCGGCCGCACCTCCCCTCCCTCCTTTATATACGGGCAGGGGGCACCCTAGAACACACAAGTTTGATCTACGGATCGTTCCTTAGCCGTGTCGGTGCCCCCTCCACCATATTCCACCTCGGTCATATCGTCGCGAAGCTTAGGCGAAGCCTGCTACGATAGAACATCAAGATCGTCACCACGCCGTCGTCTTGACGAACTCTCCCTCGACACTCGGCTGGATCGAGTACGAGGGACGTCATCGAGCTGTCGTGTGTCAAGAACTTCGGGCGCCGAGTAACGCGCCGGGATCGGTCGGATCGCGAGGAGAACGTCGACTACTTCCTCTACGTTGTGATCGCTTCCGCCGGGTCTCACGAGGGCGTAGACAACACTCTCCCCTCTCGTTGCTATGCATCACCATGATCTAGCGTGTGCGTGGGAAATTTTTGAAATTACTCGTTCCCCAACAGTGGCATCCGAGCCTAGGTTTTTATGGTTTGATGTTTTGCACGAGTAGAACACAAGTGAGTTGTGGGCGATACAAGTCATACTACCTACCAGCATGTCATACTTTGGTTCAGCGGTATTGTGAGATGATGCGGCCTGCACCGACATTACGTCAGACGCTTACGCGAGACTGGTTTCACCGCCACGAGCACTCGTTGCTTAAAGGTGACTGGTGTGTGTCTGTCTCTCTCACTTTAGTTGAACCGAGTGTGGCTACGCCCGGTCCTTGAGAAGGTTAAAACGGAGTCTATTTGACAAAGTATCGTTGTGGTTTTGATGCGTAGGTGAGACTAGTTCTTGCTTAAGCCCGTAGCAGCCACGTAAAATTTGCAACAACAAAGTAGAGGACGTCTAACTTGTTTTTGCAGGGCATGTTGTGATGTGATATGGTCAAGACGTGATGCTATATTTTATTGTATGAGATGATCATGTTTTGTAACCGGTTATCGGCAATCGGCTGGAGCCATATGGTTGTCGCTTTATTGTATGCAATGCAATCGCCCTGTAATGCTTTAATTTATCACTAAGTGGTAGCGATAGTCGTAGAAGCATAAGATTGGCGAGACGACAACGATGCTACGATGGAGATCAAGGTGTCGCGCCGGTGACGATGGTGATCATGGTGGTGCTGCGGAGATGAAGATCACGAAGCACAAGATGATGATGACCATATCATATCACTTATATTGATTTGCATGTGATGTTTATCCTTTATGCATCTTATCTTGCTTTGATTGACGGTAGCATTATAAGATGATCTCTCACTAAATTATCAAGAAGTGTTCTCCCCGAGTATGCACCGTTGCCAAAGTTCGTCGTGCCCGCACACCACGTGATGATCGGGTGTGATAAGCTCTCGTCCATCTACAACGGGTGCAAGCCAGTTTTGCACACGCAGAATACTCGGGTTATACTTGACGAGCCTAGCATATGCAGATATGGCCTCGGAACACGGAGACCGAAAGGTCGAGCGTGAATCATATAGTAGATATGATCAACATAAGATGTTCACCATTGAAAACTACTCCATTTCACGTGATGATCGGTTATGGTTTAGTTGATTTGGATCACGTGATCACTTAGATGACTAGAGAGATGTCTTTCTAAGTGGGAGTTCTTAAGTAATATGATTAATTGAACTTAAATTTATCATGAACTTAGTACCTGATAGTATCTTGCTTGTTTATGTTTGATTGTAGATAGATGGCTCGTGTTGTTGTTCCGTTGAATTTTAATGCGTTCCTTGAGAAAGCAAAGTTGAAAGATGATGGTAGCAATTACACGGACTGGGTCCGTAACCTGAGGATTATCCTCATTGCTGCACAGAAGAGTTACGTCCTGGATGCACCGCTGGGTGCCAGGCCTGCTACTGGAGCAATACCAGATGTTGTGAACGTCTGGCAGAGCAAAGCTGATGACTACTCTATAGTTCAGTGTGCCATGCTTTACGGCTTAGAACCGGGACTTCAACGACGTTTTGAACGTCATGGAGCATATGAGATGTTCCAGGAGTTAAAATTAATATTCCAACAGAATGCCCGGATTGAGAGATATGAAGTCTCCAATAAGTTCTATAGCTGCAAGATGGAGGAGAATAGTTCTGTTAGTGAGCACATACTCAGAATGTCTGGGTACTACAATCACTTGACGCAATTGGGAGTTAATCTTCCAGATGATTGTGTCATTGACAGAATTTTTCAATCACTGCCACCAAGCTACAAAGGCTTCGTGATGAACTATAATATGCAAGGGTTGGTGAAGACTATACCTGAGCTCTTCGCAATGCTAAAGGCTGCGGAGGTAGAAATCAAGAAGGAGCATCAAGTGTTGATGGTCAATAAGACCACTAGTTTCAAGAAGAAAGGCAAAGGGAAGAAGAAGGGGAACTTCAAGAAGAACAGCAAGCAAGTTGCTGCTCAGGAGAAGAAACCCAAGTCTGGACCTAAGCCTGAAACCGAGTGCTTCTCTCGCAAGCGACTAGTCATTTGAAGCGGAACTGCCCCAAGTATTTGGCGGATAAGAAGGATGGCAAGGTGAACAAAGGTATATGTGATATACATGTTATTGATGTGTACCTTACTAGAGCTCGCAGTAGCATCTGGGTATTTGATACTGGTTCTGTTGCTAATATTTGCAACTCAAAGCAGGACTACGGATTGCTTAACACCGGCAAAGGACGAGGTGACGATGCGCGTGGGAAATGGTTCCAAAGTCGATGTGATCGCGGTCGGCACGCTACCTCTACATCTACCTTCGGGATTAGTTTTAGACCTAAATAATTGTTATTTGGTGCCTGCGTTGAGCATGAACATTATATCGGGATCTTGTTTGATGCGAGACGGTTATTCATTTAAATCAGAGAATAATGGTTGTTCTATTTATATGAGTAATATCTTTTATGGTCATGCACCCTTGAGGAGTGGTCTATTTTTGTTGAATCTCGATAGTAGTGATACACATATTCATAATGTTGAAACCAAAAGATGCAGAGTTGATAATGATAGTGTAACTTATTTGTGGCACTGCCGTTTAGGTCATATCGGTGTAAAGCGCATGAAGAAACTCCATACTGATGGACTTTTGGAGTCACTTGATTATGAATCACTTGGCACTTGCGAACCGTGCCTCATGGGCAAGATGACTAAAACCCCGTTCTCCGGTACTATGGAGATAGCAACAGATTTGTTGGAAATCATACATACAGATGTATGTGGTCCGATAAATGTTGAGGCTCATGGCGGATATCGTTATTTTCTCACCTTCATAGATGACTTAAGCAGATATGGGTATATCTACTTAATGAAACATAAGTCTGAAACATTTGAAAAGTTCAAAGAATTTCAGAGTGAAGTTGAAAATCATCGTAATAAGAAAATTAAATTTCTACGATCGTGGAGGTGAATATTTGAGTTACGAGTTTGGTCTACATTTGAAACAATGCGGAATAGTTTCGCAACTCACGCCACCCGGAACACCACAGCGTAATGGTGTGTCCGAACGTCGTAATCGTACTTTACTAGATATGGTACGATCTATGATGTCTCTTACAGATTTACCGCTATCGTTTTGGGGTTATGCTCTAGAGACGGCCGCATTCACACTGAATAGAACACCGTCAAAATCCGTTGAGACGACACCTTATGAACTGTGGTTTGGCAAGAAACCAAAGTTGTCGTTTCTTAAAGTTTG
Organism: Aegilops speltoides; assembly: GCA_021437245.1. NCBI lineage: Eukaryota > Viridiplantae > Streptophyta > Magnoliopsida > Poales > Poaceae > Aegilops > Aegilops speltoides. The sequence continues at coordinate 19,297,255 of CM038143.1, forward strand.
GGGATGCGATGCTTATGTGAAAAAGCTTCAACCTGATAAGCTCGAACCCAAATCGGAGAAATGTGTCTTCATAGGATACCCAAAGGAGACTGTTGGGTACACCTTCTATCACAGATCCGAAGGCAAGACATTCGTTGCTAAGAATGGATCCTTTCTAGAGAAGGAGTTTCTCTCGAAAGAAGTGAGTAGGAGGAAAGTAGAACTTGATGAGGTAATTGTACCTTCTCCTTACTTGAAAGTAGTTTGTCGCAGAAACCGTTTCGAGACATCTACACCAAGTAGTGAGGAAGTTGATGATGTTGATCATGAAACTTCAGATCAAGTTACTACAGAACCACGTAGATCAACCAGAGTAAGATCCGCACTGTGAGTGGTACGGTAATCCTGTTCGGAAATCATGCTACTAGATCATGATGAACCTCGAACTATGAAGAAGCGATGGTGAGCCCAGATTCCGCAAAATGGCTTGAGGCCATGAAATCGAGATGGGATCCATGTATGAAAACAAAGTATGGACTTTGGTTGACTTGCCCGAGGGAAGGCAAGCAATAGAAAACAAGTGGATCTTCAAGAAGAAGACTGACGCTGATGGTAATGTTACTGTCTACAAAGCTCGACTTGTCGCAAAGGGTTTTCGACAAGTTCAAGGGATTGACTACGATGAGACCTTCTCACCCGTGGCGATGCTTAAGTCTGTCCGAATCATGTTAGCAATTGCGCATTTTATGATTATGAAATTTGGCAAATGGATGTAAAGACTGCATTCTGAATGGATTTACGGAAGAAGAGTTGTATATGATGCAACCGAAGGTTTTATCGATCCAAAGGGAGCTAACAAAGTATGCAAGCTCCAAATGATCCATCTATGGACTGGTGCAAGCATCTCGGAGTTGGAATAAACGCTTTGATAGTGTGATCAAAGCATTTGGGTTTATACAGACTTTTGGAGAAGCTTGTATTTACAAGAAAGTGAGTGGGAGCTCAGTAGCATTTCGATATTATATGTAGATGACATATTGCTGATCGGAAATGATATAGAATTCTGGATAGCATAAAGGATACTTGAATAAGAGTTTTTCAATGAAAGACCTCGGTGAAGCTGCTTACATATTGGGCATTAAGATCTATAGAGATAGATCAAGACGCTTAATTGGACTTTCACAAAGCACATACCTTGACAAAATTTTGAAGAAGTTCAAAATGGATCAAGCAAAGAAAGGGTTCTTGCCTCGTGTTACAAGGTGTGAAGTTGAGTAAGACTCAATGCCCAACCACCTGCAGAAGATAGAGAGAAATGAAAGATGTTCCTATGCTTCAGCCATAGGCTCTATCATGTATGCAATGCTGTGTACCGGACCTGATGTGTGCCTTGCTATAAGTTTAGCAGGAGGTACCAAAGTAATCCAGAGTGGATCATCGGACAGCATCAAGAACATCTGAAATACGAAAAGGACTAAGGATATGTTTCTCGTATATGGAGGTGACAAAGAGCTCATCGTAAACGGTTACGTTGATGCAAGCTTTGACACTGATCCGGACGATTCTAAATCGCAGACCGGATACGTGTTTACACTAAACGGAGGAGCTGTCAGTTGGTGCAATTCTAAACAAAGCGTCGTAGCGGGATCTACATGTGAAGCGGAGTACATAGCAGCTTCGGAAGCAGCTAATGAAGGAGTCTGGATGAAGGAGTTCATATCCGATCTAGGTGTCATACCTAGTGCATCGGGTCCAATGAAAATCTTCGTGACAATCTTTGGAGCAATTGCCTTAGCGAAGGAATCCAGATTTCACAAGAGGACCAAGCACATCAAGAGACGCTCAATTCCATCCGGCACTTAGTCCGGTGGGAGACATAGAGATTTGCAAGATACATACGGATCTGAATGTAGCAGACCCGTTGACTAAGCCTCTTCCACGAGCAAAACATGATCAACACCAAGACTCCATGGGTGTTAGAATCATTACTATGTAATCTAGATTATTGACTCTAGTGCAAGTGGGAGATCAAGGAAATATGCCCTAGAGGCAATAATAAAGTTATTATTTATTTCCTTAATTCATGATAAATGTTTATCATTCATGCTAGAATTGTATTAACCGGAAACATGATACATGTGTGAATGCATAGACAAACAATATGTCACTAGTATGCCTCTACTAGACTAGCTTGTTAATCAAAGATGGTTATGTTTCCTGACCATAAACAAAGAGTTGTTATTTGATTAACAAGGTCACATCATTAGTAGAATGATCGATTGACATGACCCATTCCATTAGCTTAGCACACGATCGTTTAGTATGTTGCTACTGCTTTTATCCATGACTTATACATGTTCCTCGTAACTATGAGATTATGCAACTCCGTTTACGGAGGAACACTTTGGTGCTACCAAACGTCACAACGTAATCGGGTGATTATAAAGGAGTACTACAGTGTCTCCAAAGGCGAGATGTTGGGTTGGCGTATTTCGAGATTAGGTTTTGTCACTCCGATTGTCGGAGAGGTATCTCTGGGCCCTCTCGGTAATACACATCACTTGAAGCCTTGCAAGCATTACAACTAATAAGTTAGCTGTGAGATGATGTATTACGGAACGAGTAAAGAGACTTGCCGGTAACGAGATTGAACTAGGTATTGGATACCGACGATCGAATCTCGGGCAAGTAACATACCGATGACAAAGGGAACAACGTATGTTGTTATACGGTCTGACCGATAAAGATCTTCGTAGAATATGTAGGAACCAATATGGGCATCCAGGTCCCGCTATTGGTTATTGACCGGAGACGTATCTCGGTCATGTCTACATTGTTCTCGAACCATAGGGTCCGCACGCTTAAGGTATCGATGACAGTTATTATGAGTTTGTGTATTTTGATGTACCGAAGAAGTTCGGAGTCCCGGATGTGATCATGGACATGACGAGGAGTCTCGAAATGGTCGAGACATAAAGATTGATATATTGGAAGCCTATATTTGGAGTTCGGAATGGTTCCGGGTGAAAACGGGAATTTACCGTAGTACCGGGAGGTTACCGGAACCCCCCGGGAACTAAATGAAGGAAATATGCCCTAGAGGCAATAATAAAGTTATTATTTATTTCCTTATTTCATGATAAATGTTTATCATTCATGCTAGAATTGTATTAACCGGAAACATGATACATGTGTGAATGAATAAACAAACAACATGTCACTAGTATGCCTCTACAAGACCAGCTTGTTAATCAAAGATGGTTATGTTTCCTGACCATGAACAAAGAGTTGTTATTTGATTAACGAGGTCACATCATTAGTAGAATGATCTGATTGACATGACCCATTCCATTAGCTTAGCACACGATCGTTTAGTATGTTGCTACTGCTTTTATCCATGACATATACATGTTCCTGTAACTATGAGATTATGCAACTCCCGTTTACCGGAGGAACACTTTGGGTGCTACCAAACGTCACAACGTATCTGGGTGATTATAAAGGAGTACTACAGGTGTCTCCAAAGGCAGATGTTGGGTTGGCGTATTTCGAGATTAGGTTTTGTCACTCCGATTGTCGGAGAGGTATCTCTGGGCCCTCTCGGCAATACACATCACTTTGAAGCCTTGCAAGCACTACAACTAATGAGTTAGTTGTGAGATGATGTATTACGGAACGAGTAAAGAGACTTGCCGATAGCGAGATTGAACTAGGTATTGGATACCGACGATCGAATCTCGGGCAAGTAACATACCGAGGACAAAGGAACAACGTATGTTGTTATGCGGTCTGACCGACAAAGATCTTCGTAGAATATGTAGGAACCAATATGGGCATCCAGGTCCCGCTATTGGTTATTGACCGAGAATAGTTCTAGGTCATGTCTACATTGTTCTCGAACCGTAGGGTCCGCACGCTTAAGGTTTCGATGGCGGTTATTATGAGTTTATGTATTTTGATGTACCAAGAAGTTCGGACTCCGGATGTGATCACGGACATGACGAGGAGTCTCGAAATGGTCGAGACATAAAGATTGATATATTGGACGGCTATATTCGGACACGGAAAGGTTCGGAAGTTTCGGAGAAAACCGGAGTGCCGGAGGGGTTACCGGAACCCCCCGGGGGAATATGGGCCTTAGTGGGCCAAGAGGGAGAGAGAGGGCCGCACCAGAGGTGGCGCCCCTCAGGGGAGTCCGAATAGGACAAAGAAGAGGGGCGCGCCCCCTTCCTCTCCCTCTCCCTCTCTTTCCTTCCCCTTCTCCTTCCTAGTTGGACTAGGAGAGGGAGTCCTACTCCAACTAGGAGGAGGACTCCCCCCTTCACAGCGCACCACTAGGGCCGGCCGCCCCCCCTCCCTCCTTTATATCACAGGGCGGGGGCACCCTAGAACACACAAGTATTGATCTACGGATCGTTCCTTAGCCGTGCGGTGCCCCCTCCACCATATTCCACCTCGGTCATACCGTCGCGAAGCTTAAGGCGAAGCCTGCGCCGGTGAAACATCAAGATCGTCACCACGCCGTCGTCTTGTGGAACTCTCCTCGACACTCGGCTGGATCGGAGTACGAGGGACGTCATCGAGCTGTCGTGTGTCAAGAACTCGGGGCCGGAGTAACGGCGCCGGATCGGTCGGATCGCGAGGAGAATGTCGACTACTTCCTCTACGTTGTGATCGCTTCCGCCGGGTCTACAAGGGTGCGTAGACAACACTCTCCCTCTCGTTGCTATGCATCACCATGATCTTGCGTGTGCGTAGGAAATTTTTGAAATTACTCGTTCCCCAACAAAGGCATCCGAGCCTAGGTTTTTATGGTTTGATGTTTTGCACGAGTAGAACACAAGTGAGTTGTGGGCGATACAAGTCATACTACCTACCAGCATGTCATACTTTGGTTCAGCGGTATTGTGAGATGAAGCGGCCCATACCGACATTACGCGTACGCTTACGCGAGACTGGTTTCACCGCCACGAGCACTCGTTGCTTAAAGGTGACTGGTGTGTGTCTGTCTCTCTCACTTTAGTTGAACTGAGTGTGGCTACGCCCGTCCTTGAGAAGGTTAAACGGAGTCTATTTGACGAAGTATCGTTGTGATTTTGATGCGTGGGTGAGACTGGTTCTTGCTTAAGCCCGTAGCAGCCACGTAAAATTTGCAACAACAAAGTAGAGGACGTCTAACTTGTTTTTGCAGGGCATGTTGTGATGTGATATGGTCAAGGCGTGATGCTATATTTTATTGTATGAGATGATCATGTTTTGTAACCGAAGTTATCGGCAATCGGCGAGAGCCATATGGTTGTCGCTTTATAGTATGCAATGCAATCGCTACTGTAATGCTTTACTTTATCACTAAGCGGTAGAGATAGTCGTAGAAGCATAAGATTGGCGAGACGACAACGATGCTACGATGGAGATCAAGGTGTCGCGCCGGTGGCGATGGTGATCATGGTGGTGCTGCGGAGATGAAGATCACGAAGCACAAGATGATGATGACCATATCATATCACTTATATTGATTTGCATGTGATGTTTATCCTTTATGCATCTTATCTTGCTTTTGATTGACGGTAGCATTATAAGATGATCTCTCACTAAATTATCAAGAAGTGTTCTCCCCAAGTATGCACCGTTGCCAAAGTTCGTCGTGCCCAGACACCACGTGATGATCGGGTGTGATAAGCTCTACGTCCATCTACAACGGGTGCAACCAGTTTTGCACACGCAGAATACTCGGGTTAAACTTGACGAGCCTAGCATATGCAGATATGGCCTCGGAACACGGAGACCGAAAGGTCGAGCGTGAATCATATAGTAGATATGATCAACATAAGATGTTCACCATTGAAAACTACTCCATTTCACGTGATGATCGGTTATGGTTTAGTTGATTTGGATCACGTGATCACTTAGATGACTGAGAGATGTTTTTCTAAGTGGGAGTTCTTAAGTAATATGATTAATTGAACTTAAATTTATCATGAACTTAGTACCGATAGTATCTTGCTTGTTTATGTTTGATTGTAGATAGATGGCTCGTCTTTGTTGTTCCGTTGAATTTTAATGCGTTCCTTGAGAAAGCAAAGTTGAAAGATGATGGTAGCAATTACACGGATTGGGTCCGTAACTTTGAGGATTATCCTCATTGCTGCACGTAAGAGTTACGTCTGGATGCACCGCTAGGTGACAGAACTCTTCTTGGAGCAACGCCGGATGTTGTGAGCGTCTGGCGAGCAAAGCTGATGACTACTCTATAGTTCGAGTGTGCCATGCTTTACGGCTTAGAACCGGACTTCAACGACGTTTTGAGCGTCATGGAGCATATGAGATGTTCCAGAGTTGAAGTTGATATTCCAAAGAATGCCCGGATTGAGAGATATGAAGTCTCCAATAAGTTCTATAGCTGCAAGATGGAGGAGAATAGTTCATTAGTGAGCACATACTCGTAATGTCCGGGTACTACAATCACTTGACACAATTGGGAGTTAATCTTCCGGATGATTGTGTCATTGATGAATTCTTCAATCACTGCCACCAAGCTACAAAGGCTTCGTGATGAACTATAATATGCAAGGGTTAGTAAAGACTATGCACGAGCTCTTCGCAATGCTAAAGGCTGCGGAGGTAGAAATCAGAAGGAGCATCAAGTGTTGATGGTCAATAAGACCACTAGTTTCAAGAAGAAAGGCAAAGGGAAGAAGAAGGGAACTTCAAGAAGAACAGCAAGCAAGTTGCTGCTCAGAGAAGAAACCCAAGTCTGGACCTAAGCCTGAAACCGAGTGCTTCTCCGCAAGCGATCGTCCTTTGAAGCGGAACTGCCCCAAGTATTTGGCGGATAAGAAGGATGGCAAGGTGAACAAAGGTATATGTGATATACATGTTATTGATGTGTACCTTACTAGAGCTCGCAGATAGCACTGGGTATTTGATCTTGGTTACATTGCTAATATTTGCAACTCAAACAGGGACTACGGATTGCGAACAACGGCAAAGGGCGAGGTGATGATGCGCGTGGGAAATGGTTCCAAAGTCGATGTGATCGCGGTCGACACGCTACCTCTACATCTACCTTCGGGATTAGTTTTAGACCTAAATAATTGTTATTTGGTGCTGCGTTGAGCATGAACATTATATCTGGATCTTGTTTGATGCGAGACGGTTATTCATTTAAATCAGAGAATAATGGTTGTTCTATTTATATGAGTAATATCTTTTATGGTCATGCACCCTTGAGGAGTGGTCTATTTTGATGAATCTCGATAGTAGTGATACACATATTCATAATGTTGAAGCCAAAAGATGCAGAGTTGATAATGATAGTGCAACTTATTTGTGGCACTTGCCGTTTAGGTCATATCGATGTAAAGCGCATGAAGAAACTCCATCTTGATGGACTTTTGGAGTCACTTGATTATGAATCACTTGGCACTTGCGAACCGTGCCTCATGGGCAAGATGACTAGAACCCGTTCTCGAAGACTATGGAGAGAGCAACAGATTTGTTGGAAATCATACATACAGATGTATGTGGTCCGATGAATGTTGAGGCTCGTGGCGGATATCGTTATTTTCTCACCTTCACAGATGACTTAAGCGAGATATGGGTATATCTACTTAATGAAACATAAGTCTGAAACATTTGAAAAGTTCAAAGAATTTCAGAGTGAAGTTGAAAATCATCGTAATAAGAAAATCAAATTTCTACGATCTGATCGTGGAGGTGAATATTTGAGTTACGAGTTTGGTCTGCATTTGAAACAATGCGGAATAGTTTCAAACTCACGCCACCGGAACACCACAGCGTAATGGTGTGTCCGAACGTCAGAATCGCACTTTACTAGATATATTGCGATCTATGATGTCTCTTACAGATTTACCGCTATCGTTTTGGGGTTATGCTCTAGAGACGGCCGCATTCACACTGAATAGAACACCATCAAAATCCGTTGAGACGACACCTTATGAACTGTGGTTTGGCAAGAAACCAAAGTTGTCGTTTCTTAAAGTTTGGGGATGCGATGCTTATGTGAAAAAGCTTCAACCTGATAAGCTCGAACCCAAATCGAGAAATGTGTCTTCATAGGATACCCAAAGGAGACAGTTGGGTACACCTTCTATCACAGATCCGAAGGCAAGACATTCGTTGCTAAGAATGGATCCTTTCTAGAGAAGGAATTTCTCTCGAAAGAAGTGAGTGGGAGGAAAGTAGAACTTGATGAGGTAATAGTACCTTCTCCCTTACTTGAAAGTAGTTAAATCGCGAAACCAGTTTACGAGACACCTACACCAAGTAGTGAGGAAGTTGATGATGTTGATCATGAAACTTGAGATCAAGTTACTACGTAACCTCGTAGATCAACGAGTAAGATCCGCACCAGAGTGGTACGGTAATCCTGTTCGAAATCATGCTACTAGATCATGATGAACCTACGAACTATGAAGAAGCGATGGTGAGCCCAGATTCCATAAAATGGCTTGAGGCCATGAAATCGAGATGGGATCCATGTATGAAAACAAAGTATGGACTTTGGTTGACTTGCCCGAGGGTAGGCAAGCAATAGAAAACAAGTGGATCTTCAAGAAAAAGACCGACGGCGACGGTAATGTTCTCGTCTATAAAGCTCGACTTGTCGCAAAAGGTTTTCGACAAGTTCAAGGGATTGACTACGATGAGACCTTCTCACCAGTAGCGATGCTTAAGTCCGTCCGAATCATGTTAGCAATTGCGCATTTTATGATTATGAAATTTGGCAAATGGATGTAAAGACTGCATTCTGAATGGATTTACGGAAGAAGAGTTGTATATGATGCAACCGAAGGTTTTATCGATCCAAAGGAGCTAACAAAGTATGCAAGCTCCAATGATCCATCTATGGACTGGTGCAAGCATCTCGGAGTTGGAATAAGCGCTTTGATAGTGTGATCAAAGCATTTGGGTTTGTCTGAGACTTTTGGAGAAGCTTTGTATTTACAAGAAAGTGAGTGGGAGCTCAGTAGCATTTACGATATTATATGTAGATGACATATTGCTGATTGGAAATGATATAGAATTTCTGGATAGCATAAAGGGATACTTGAATAAGAGTTTTCAATGAAAGACCTCGGTGAGGCTGCTTACATATTGGGCATTAAGATCTATAGAGATAGATCAAGGCGCTTAATTGGACTTTCACAAAGCACATACCTTGACAAAATTTTGAAGAAGTTCAAGATGGATCAAGCAAAGAAAGGGTTCTTGCCTGTGTTACAAGGTGTGAAGTTGAGTAAGACTCAATGCCCGACCACTGCAGAAGATAGAGAGAAAATGAAAGATGTTCCTATGCTTCAGCCATAGGCTCTATCATGTATGCAATGCTGTGTACCAGACCTGATGTGTGCCTTGCTATAAGTTTAGCAGGAGGTACCAAAGTAATCCAGAGTGGATCATCGGACAGCGATCAAGAACATCTGAAATACGAAAAGGACTAAGGATATGTTTCTCGTATATGGAGGTGACAAAGAGCTCATCGTAAAGTTACGTTGATGCAAGCTTTGACACGATCCGGACGATTCTAAATCGCAGACCGGATACGTATTTACACTAAGCGGAGGAGCTGTCGGTTGGTGCAGTTCTAAACAAAGCGTCGTGGCGGGATCTACATGCGAAGCGGAGTACATAGCAGCTTCGAAGCAGCTAATGAAGGAGTCGGATGAAGGAGTTCATATCCGATCTAGGTGTCATACCTAGTGCATCGGGTCCAATGAAAATCTTCGTGACAATCTTTGGAGCAATTGCCTTAGCAAAGGAATCCAGATTTCACAAGAGGACCAAGCACATCAAGAGACGCTTCAATTCCATCCGGGACTTAGTCCGTGGGAGACATAGAGATTTGCAAGATACATACGGATCTGAATGTTGCGACCCGTTGACTAAGCCTCTTCCACGAGCAAAACATGATCAACACCAAGACTCCATGGGTGTTAGAATCATTACTATGTAATCTAGATTATTGACTCTAGTGCAAGTGGGAGATGAAGGAAATATGCCCTAGAGGCAATAATAAAGTTATTATTTATTTCCTTATTTCATGATAAATGTTTATCATTCATGCTAGAATTGTATTAACCGGAAACATGATACATGTGTGAATGAATAAACAAACAACATGTCACTAGTATGCCTCTACAAGACCAGCTTGTTAATCAAAGATGGTTATGTTTCCTGACCATGAACAAAGAGTTGTTATTTGATTAACGAGGTCACATCATTAGTAGAATGATCGATTGACATGACCCATTCCATTAGCTTAGCACACGATCGTTTAGTATGTTGCTACTGCTTTTATCCATGACATATACATGTTCCTGTAACTATGAGATTATGCAACTCCGTTTACGGAGGAACACTTTGGTGCTACCAAACGTCACAACGTAATCGGGTGATTATAAAGGAGTACTACAGTGTCTCCAAAGGCGATGTTGGGTTGGCGTATTTGAGATTAGGTTTTGTCACTCCGATTGTCGGAGAGGTATCTCTGCCCTCTCGGTAATACACATCATTTGAAGCCTTGCAAGCACTACAACTAATGAGTTAGTTGTGAGATGATGTATTACGGAACGAGTAAAGAGACTTGCCGTAACGAGATTGAACTAGGTATTGGATACCGACGATCGAATCTCGGCAAGTAACATACCGATGACAAAGGAACAACGTATGTTGTTATGCGGTCTGACCGACAAAGATCTTCGTAGAATATGTAGGAACCAATATGGGCATCCAGGTCCGCTATTGGTTATTGACCGAGAATAGTTCTAGGTCATGTCTACATTGTTCTCGAACCGTAGGGTCCGCACGCTTAAGGTTTCGATGATGCTTATTATGAGTTTATGAATTTTGATGTACGAAGAAGTTCGAGTCCGGATGTGATCACGGACATGACGAGGAGTCTCGAAATGGTCGAGACATAAAGATTGATATATTGGACGGCTATATTCGGACACCGGAAAGGTTCCGGAAGTTTCGGAGAAAACCGGAGTGCCGGAGGGTTACCGAACCCCGAGGGAATATGGGCCTTAGTGGGCCAAGAGGGAGAGAGAGGGCCGCACCAGGAGGTGGCGCCCCCCAGTCCGAATAGGACAAAGAAGGGGCGGCCCCCTTTCCTCTCCTCTCCTCTCTTTCCTTCCCCTTCTCCTTCCTAGTTGGACTAGGAGAGGGAGTCCTACTCCAACTAGGAGGAGGACTCCCCCCTTCAGCAAGACCACTAGGGCCGGCCGCCTCCCCCTCCCTCCTTTATATACGGGCAGGGGGCACCCTAGAACACACAAGTATTGATCTACGGATCGTTCCTTAGCCGTGTCGGTGCCCCCTCCACCATATTCCACCTCGGTCATACCGTCGCGAAGCTTAAGCGAAGCCTGCGCCGGTGAAACATCAAGATCGTCCCACGCCGTCGTCTTGACGGAACTCTCCTCGACACTCGGCTGGATCGAGTCGAGGGACGTCATCGAGCTGTACGTGTGTCAAGAACTCGGGGCACCGAAGTAACGGCGCCGGATCGGTCGGATCGCGAGGAGAACGTCGACTACTTCCTCTACGTTGTGATCGCTTCGCCCGGTCTACAAGGGCGTAGACAACACTCTCCCCTCTCGTTGCTATGCATCACCATGATCTTGCGTGTGCGTTGGAAAATTTTTGAAATTACTACGTTCCCCAACACTAAATGAGCCTTAGTGGGCCTCGAGGGAGAAGAGGAGGGGCCGGCCAGGGCAGGCCGCGCACCCCCTCCCCCCTAGTCCGAATAGGACAAGGAGGGGGGGCGGCGCCCCCCCTTTCCTCTTCCCCCTCCCCCAATCCTACTCCAACTAGGAAAGGGGGGGAGTCCTACTCCCGGTGGGAGTAGGACTCCTCCGGCGCGCCTCCCTTGGGCCGGCCGCACCTCCCCCTCCCTCCTTTATATACACAGGGGCAGGGGCACCCTAGAACACACAAGTTTGATCTACGGATCGTTCCTTAGCCGTGTCGGTGCCCCCTCCACCATATTCCACCTCGGTCATATCGTCGCGAAGCTTAGGCGAAGCCCTGCGCCCGATAGAACATCAAGATCGTCACCACGCCGTCGTCTTGACGGAACTCTCCTCGACACTCGGCTGGATCGAGTACGAGGGACGTCATCGAGCTGTCGCGTGTGTCAAGAACTCGGGCGCCGAGTAACGGCGCGGATCGGTCGGATCGCGAGGAGAACGTCGACTACTTCCTCTACGTTGTGATCGCTTCCGCCCGGGTCTCGAGGGCGTAGACAACACTCTCCCCTCTCGTTGCTATGCATCACCATGATCTTGCGTGTGCGTAGGAAAATTTTTGAAATTACTACGTTCCCCAACACCGTCCCCCAGCCGCTGAGACCATCACCGGAGCCGCCGGAGCAGCTACCCGAGATGACGAAGTATCCACCTCGCCGATGCTCGTGCCCGAAGAAAACGGCGCTGCCGGTGCCGCAGGTAGCGCACCCACCAGGCTGCCTTCCAGGGCCACCGCAGGAGAAAGGGCGGCCTCCTGCACACCCGTTTCCGTGCCATCCGGGGACCTCTCCAGTGGGGCCGCGCCGCCCCCAGTCTCCAGCCGCACCAAGGACCCAGAAGGTCTAGCCTCATGCATGCCCGCTCGTCCCGCAGCGACCGGCTCCGCCACGATAGCCATGGCCGAAAGCGAGCGAGGGACAGACGACGGGGCCTGCTGCCCCACCTCATCAGTGTGGTCGACCGACCTCCCCAAACATAAACTGAGTCTCGGACTCGGAGGACCAGCCCTAACACTCGACAATCTCGGCAGCGCCGAGAAGGCCCCAAGAGAACCCAGCTGAAGCGTGGTAGTTGGTACCGTGGAGGATGGCCCAACAGGAGTGGAGTCGGCATTCTCCGACTGCCCCGACGGTCCCAAAGCCTTGTCCTCATTACTCTTTGCATTGTCATCCCTGGTACCTGAACCCCCTCCTCCCTCAGAAGTGTCCATGGGATTATCATCCTCAAACTCATTGAAAAGATCAGGATCCTCATAGTGAACGTCCAACTGATACAGAATGCCTGCGTGAGTCCAAGGCACCATGTCTGGCAAGTACGGAATATTGGCGACACTGACTAGCAGCCGTGCGACCCCATGAGCCCGAGTGAACTGCATATCCACCTGCTCGGTCTTACCGATCAGTGACCCCAGACTCCATGTCACCAGAAAGCTATCCAAAGGAACAGACGGGGCACCCGAGAAACGAACCCAAATCTGAGTTAAAGGTGTGCCCTGTGGTTCTTTCTTTTTCCACTCATCGAACGCCAGCACAAAGCTAGTGCCTGTGACCTTGCTCATACCAAACTTGAGAATCCTCACCTGATCCTCCTTAGAAGGGAATTCCACTTTATACGAGTTATCAGAGAGCTTAGGTAAGGACCACTGAAAATTACCCGGAGCTAGCTGTCTCAACTGCTGAATAATCTGTGCTTCGGTCAAAGGCCCGTGGACCACCTTCACAACACCGGGGAAGGAGGTTTCCACTATGGGCGCGGAAGGTTCCGCAGACGGAGATTCAAAAAACATCAACTCGGAGCAACACACCCCGTATATCTGGACGGATGGTTTTGGCCCCAACATCAGAGGACAGTCAGCCGCTGTGTGTTTAGGCTTCCGGCAAAGATCACAAAGCTCCGCCGTACACTGGACCAAAAAGTGACCCGGTTCCCCACACCGGAAACAAGTGAGCTTTTTCTTCTTAGCCGCCCACTTTGACAATTTGTCACTCTCGGCCTTGTCAGAACCGTGCTCGGAAACAGTATCCTCAGTCTGCATAGGCTCAGGCAGCGAGACTAAAGCCAAAGCCTGCACCGTCTCCACTGCCACCTGGGGTAACTCTGATGCACCCTCCGCGACCTCCGTCACTGTAGCCGTCCTAGCATACCGAGTCTGATTAAACCTGCGGTTACCGCCCCGACCTCCACGGAAGCGCCCTCGAAAAGCACGGTTGGGACCGGGAGCTCCCTCGACAAAGTTCCCGGTCGGTCCTTGGAAACCATTGTTACTCTGTCCCTTGTCCACCCAAGCATAACCTCGGCCTCCACCGGTTGAGGAAGAGCCCCTGTGCAACCCAGCACCATAAGCATCGTAGCCGTCGTCGCCCCACTGACCGCGCGGTGGGTTACGATCATTTCCAACCTCGCATATGTGATGGACGGCGACGTGGCGGGCGATGCGGAGGGCGATGTGGGGGGCGACTCGGAGGGCGTCTCGAATGGCTTGCCGACGGCGAGGACCGGATCTTCGCCACCGCTCTTCCAACTCTCCTCCAGCACTTAAAAATGGTATACATACAGATGTTTAAAAACGTGCAGCAAAAATTTGAAGCCAACAGATACCTCTAAGCACGTGCATAAATTGCAACAGATACCTATGATCGGAAACCTGTCCTTTCCCACAACGTAGAGCCATACTAGCTAGCTACTCCCTCCGTCACGGTTTAGAAGGCGCGCTTGGAAATTCTCTGGGACCAACACTAGTAGAAAACGGAGCTTTAGCGCCGGTTCGTAAGGGCCTTTAGTGTCGGTTACATAACCGGCACTAATTTGTCGTCACTAAAGCCCCCTTTAGTACCGGTTCGCACGAACCGGCGCTAAAATGCCACCATGTGGCGTGAGCTCGCGCCGGTATGGGGACCTTTAGTACCGGTTAATTTCGAACCGGCACTAAAGGTTTTTTTTTTGATTTTTTTTGAAAATTTTGGAAAAAATTTTGATTTTTTTTTCGATTTTTAATTTTTCTGAATTATTTGATGATTTAGTCTCTAATCACCTCTCTTAATTGCTCAAGTGTGGATCACTCATTCCAAATCATCTAACTTCCCGACCGGTCACCCATCCCTCTCACTACTCTAGCCTGAGCACGCTTAACTTTCGGGTTCTATTCTCCTTCGTTTCCGAGTCTGCACTTGTTGTTTTCCTAACAATAGTAAGATGTTAATCCTATTAACCCTCAGGAGTTTAGCTTGAGCATGAAGTCACACATTTCACCGTTTGAGTTTGAAACTATTATTCTAAAAAACAGTAATTATTTAGTAACGCTAATATTTTCTTGAATAAGTTTGACCATAGCTTGACCACAGTTTGACCATAGTTTGACCAGATTTGACCAAAATTCAAAAAATTGAAATAATTATTTAGTAACACTAATATTCTTGAATAATTATGTAGTAACATTAATACTTCTTGAATAAGTAGTTTGACCAGATTTAACCAAATTTTTTTAAAAAAACTGAAATTATTTAACCATATCTTTTTCCTTTTGGAATTTGAGGATTCTAAATAATTCCAAATCGGCCGTAGGCTGTCTCCATCGGATCTGGATTTTCGTGCTGAATTTTGATATATTATCGTTTTTTCCGACATCGTATGCAAAAGTTATAGCCGTTTTACATTTTCCCATCGGATGCGAAAATTGCCCTATAGTGTCGGTGGCACGAACCGGTACTAAAGGTGATCGTGGGGCCCTTTGGACGCCACCTGCCACTCCTTTTAGTACCGGTTCGTCTCATTTAACCGGTACTAAAGGTTCAACACGAACCGGCATTAATGCAAATCCGTTCGAACCGGCACTAATGTATACATTAGTGCCGGCTCTAATACAAACCGGCACTAATGTGCTGCACGTTTGACCCTTTTTCTACTAGTGCAAGGTGGTTATCTATTGGTTGTGAGATGGGCTAAAAAATAGCATTCACATTACGCATGCATATAGAAATAGTACTACGGAGTACTAATTAGCTACTAGAAATAAATACAATGCGCCCTAAACCTTGTCAATTATGGAAACGCACGCAAATTTAACTGTGCCTTCTAAACCGTGATGGAGGGAGTAGTATCACAACGGAAGCTTTGACGTTCATGCCGATTAGACGGTCGAACTAGCTAAACATCGGACGCATTCCACGTTTAAGACGAGGACGAGCAGCACGCTGGGACGTACACATCAGCTGCGTGTCATCGGCCTACCCAGGATAACGACCAAACACGTTCGCATCTGCTCTCACTACTCACAAAATTTATCAAATTAAACCTACTTAAATTTCAGGGCTAATTTGTCAAAATCAAGTGGCGAAGCAAGAACCACGTTCCTCTAAGATTACTTTAGTCATGCTAGAATTTTTGAGCAAACATGCTAGGTTTGAACAAGTTCATGTCTAATTGCCAAAACAAAAGTGAAAAATATGAATGATCACCAAAACACAGCATGGTGATTTTGCACTAGCGGTGCAAGCGGGCATCCCGCATAGTCCCACGTAACTAGGCAATTAGTTCAAACTAAGCTAAATCCCAGCTGGAAACTTACAACTTAAGACGATTTATTTTGATTGTGGAGAGGGGCGGATCGAGCACCGCCCTGCACCCCTATTTGGCACAAATTAAGGTTTGCTTATCATGTGTTTACCCAACGTATGCCTGTTAATAACGGGGCTGATAATAAGGTTCGAGCAAGCGTAAGTTGCTAGTAGTATATTCGTTAGAAATAAAACTTGTTATATTAGTCGAAGACCCATGACTATTTTGCTCTATCAGAAAATGAAAGTAAATATCTCAAATATTCCAAATGAAGGATATTTTCAATTTGCTATAACTTCGAAAGCATGAAACAAGTAGAAACACATGCATCTTGTATATTTTATGATGCACATCTGCCCAATTTCATTAATCTCTTCTACTTATAAATACTTGAAAATAACATCTGTTTGAGCGACAGGTAATATGGATCGGAGGGAGTAACATTTTTTCATCCAGAGTATCCTTCATTCAACCTTAGGTACTTATCCTCCTTTTCTCTGTTTTGATTTTTTCGCTCATATATCTCTGGTTTTTTCAGAAGTTATTTTTCCTTTGAAAACTGCCTTAATTGCCCCACCTCCTATTAACTTATCATTTTCACTTTGATAAAGCCAATAAGTGCTTACCAAATAAAATCTTAAAATTTATTTTGGCAGGTAAATCACGGGCAGAAATTTATTAGGTAAACAGTTATCTACAGAACCATATTAATATGGGCAGGTAAATCATGGCGTAACATATTAGAATATTTATACCCTGTTGCAACGCATTGGAAATTATCTATTTACCTAACACCATTTTGGAGACAAAGCCATTGTTTCTGCCAGAAAAACTTTCAATCTATTCATCATCTGTCATGACAGTACAAAAAATATCAGAAGTAACAAAAATTACATACAGATATGTAGAACACCTAGACACTATAAGACCTGGAGATACCCGAACACAAACTCAAAGTTCATCTATTCCAAACAGAGCCCAAAGTTGACATGTCTATCTAGCAGATTAGATCAATACTACAGTTTTTATGTGATTGTGGGATGAAGACTAAAGAGATTAGAGCAATCCGTAGCATATGCTGTGCTGGACTGTTGGATATGCGTCAATCGCCAATGCTGACAAGTTAGAGTAATTGTTTTCAAATGGTTATTTTTGGGTGCATGTAGCAATATCGCGCTTGGCCCCTTTGACCTCCGGTGTCTGCACGCGGCGCCCAGACGGGGTTGCCCATACACGTCATAGGTAATGACGTCGGCGCAAGTTAATTACTACTCCCTCCGTCCGGAAATACTCGTCGAAGAGATGGATGTATCTAGATGTATTTTTGTTCTAGATGCATCCATTTTCATCTATTTCCACGACAAGTATTTCCGGACGGAGGGAGTACTTCTAGTTCTTACCAAATGGTAGTAATGCGCTCCAGTTTTTGAACTAAATGATTTTCGTGATAAGATCGATCCATCAGCGCTACCTCCATCCATCATCCAGATCACCTTCTATAAATACCTAGGCCCCCAATATCCATGCCTTTGATCCCAATGTCCATGTGAGATGACGTGGCTAACCAAGGCACTTCGATCGTCAATAGATCGAATCATGCGCGCACAACTGGCGGAACCTTGGGCCGGCGTGTAGGCGTGAAACGTTTTCTTATATAATATTAAAGATATAAACATATATTTTCCCAAAACGTGCCTCACTGCCTGTGTTCTTTCTTAATCATATCTTGGTGGGGGTATATAATAGTAGAGGTATGGCTAGGAACTAATTAAGCGAATCAAATATCTCACCAACTAATAGCTAGAGCGGATCACGTGAGATCGAAATAGTACAATTATTTCACAAAAAAATAGTACAACTAACCAGCACTGGAAAATGATATACATACATATGTTTAAAAACGTGCACGAAATAATTGAAGCCAACACATACCTCTAAACACGTGCGATTGCACCTAGTAGTTCTCCACTATGATCGGAAACCTGTCCTTTCTAGCACCGTAAGAGCCAAACTAGCTTTGACACGAGAATTCCACGCTGCATGCCAGTTAGACGGTCGAACTGGCTAAACATCTGACGCATTCCACGCTGGGCGTACACATCAGCAGCGTGTCATCGGCCTGCCCAGGATAACGACCAAACACGTACGCATCTCTGCTCTCACTACTAACAAAATTTATCAAATTAAACCCATTTAAATTACACGGCTAATTTGTCAAAATCATGTGGCGAAACAAGAAGCACATGCCTCTAAGATTACTTTAGTCATGCTAGATTCTTGAAGCAAAAATGCTACGTCTGAACAAGTTCATGTCTTATGGGTCACCAAAACAAAAGTGAAAAAGACGAATGATCACCAAAACAGCATGGCGATTCTCACAAATTAAGCGTTGCTTTTAATGGGTCTAAGTAGGTTCGAGCAAGCGGAAGTTGCCAGGTACGTACTATATTTGTTAGAAAATTAAATGTTATATATAGGCGGAGAGCATCCATGCATGACTATTTTGGTCTATCATAAAAGGATAGTAGATATCTCAAATATTCCAAAGGAAAGATATTTTCAATTTGCTCTAACTTGGAAACCATTAAACAAGTAAAAACACATGCATCTTGTACAATTTATTATGAGCATGTGCCCAATTTCATTTATCTCTTCTACTTATAAGTACTGAAAAAATAACATTCGTTTGAGGGACAAGTAATAATATGGATCAGAGGGAGTAACATTTTTTCGTCCACATTATCCTTCGTTCAACCTTAGGTACTTCTCCTTCTTTTCTTCATTTTGATTTTTTTGCTCATATCTCTGGTTTAAAAAAAGGTTTTTCCTCTGAAAACTGCCTTAATTGCCACACTTTCTATTGACTTATCATTTTTTTTCCATTGGCAAGCCAATAAGTGCTTACCAAATAAAATCCTAAAACTTATTTTGGCAGGTAAATCACATGCAGAAATTTATTTGGTAAAGACTTATTTACATAGTCATATTTATATGGGCAGGTAAATAATGAGCTAACATATTAGAATATTTATACCCTGTTGCAATGCATTGGCGATTATCTATTTAACTATCAGAAATTTGGAAACATAGCCACTGTTTAAGCGCCTTGTGGTGAAGGAGGCTGAGTAGAGGTTGGTGCGAGCTGTAGGAGCAGGGTTTTTTTTTTTTTGCCAGAAAAATTTCAATCTATTCATCATCTGTCATGGCAGTACAAAAAATATCAGAAACAACAAATATTATATCCAAATCCGTACAACACGTAACGACGACTATGAGCACTAGAGAAGCGACCCGAACACAAACTCAAAGTTCGCCTAATTCAAATAGAGCCCAAAGTTGACATGGCCTTCTGGCAGATTAAATAAATAAGTAGTGTGATTTATATGTTATTGTGGGATCAAGACCGAAGAGATTAGAGCAATCCGTAGCATATGCTGTGCTGGACTGCTGGATAATGCGTCAATCACGAGTGCTGGCCAGCTAGAGTATATTTAAAAAAAAAACTTTTTACTTTTGGGTGTACGTAGCAATACCACACTTGGTCCCTTTGACCTCTGGTGTCTGCACGCGGCGGCTAGACGGTGTTGCACTGCACAGACGCGGCGGCTAGCTGGCCAGCTAGAGTCACAGACGTCGTTAATGACGTGGGCGCAAGTTTTGGCACTAAATCATTTTTTACTCAGAGCAAAGGATGATTTCGTGATAAGATTGCTGCATCAGCCACCGCCCCCGATTGCCTTCTATAAATACTACCTCGATCAAGATACATCTTCCCCACAGAAATCCAAGAAAACCAACAAGATCACCGACCCACCATTGATCTCCAACCTTCTGGTTGAGAATTTCGACGCAAGAGGTAGCGAGCCTAGCCATGTCCCCCTCCCCTGATGTGATCCTCCCCCGTGTGCTCATCGTCTCCCGCCGCACCGTCCGCAAGAACAAGTTCGTCGACTTCGTCGGTGAGTTTTGTCTTTATAGAACTTGGAACTTGGAACTTGGAAGGATGCTCCAATTGCTGACATTTGCATGCATGGATGGATGCAGGGGAGTACCATCTGGACCTGGTGGTGGGTTACGGCGCCGTGCCGGTCATCGTGCCGCGGGTCGCCGGCGTGCACGCCATGCTCGACTCCTTCGAGCCAATCCACGGCGTGCTCCTTTGCGAGGGCGAGGACATCGATCCCTCCCTCTACGACGCTGGCGGCAACCGTGCCGGCGACGGCGACGCGCTCTCGCTGGAGCAGCTCGAGGCCGTGCGGCGCCTACACCCGAGCGACGCCGCGGTGGACCACGAGAAGGACTCCATCGAGCTCCTCCTCGCGCGCCGCTGCCTCAAGCGCAACGTCCCGTTCCTCGGCATCTGCCGCGGCTCGCAGGTGCTCAACGTCGCCTGCGGCGGCTCGCTCTACCAGGACGTCGAGCAGGAGCTCCACCCCGCGGCGGACGCAGCCGTCTGCCACATGGACTACGCCAACTACGACGGGCACCGGCACCCCGTGCGCGTGCTCCCCGGCACGCCGCTGCATGACTGGTTCGCGGAGTCGCTGCTCGACGGCGACCAGCTGATGGTGAACAGCTATCATCACCAGGGCGTGCGGCGCCTGGCGGAGCGGTTCGTGCCGATGGCGCATGCGCCGGATGGGCTGGTCGAAGGATTCTACGACCCTGACGCGTACAACCCCGGCGAAGGCAAGTTCCTCATGGGGCTCCAGTTCCACCCGGAGCGCATGCGCAAGGAGGGCTCCGACGAGTTCGACTTCCCCGGCTGCGCCAAGGCCTACCAGGAGTTCGTCCGCGCGGTGGTGGCATACAAGGGGAAGCTGGCCGCCGCTCAAGCTCATGTGCACGTCCATAGCGCGGTCACCACGCCGGCCAAACTGAACCAAAAAATGGAGAAGCAGCGCAAGGTGATCGGCCGGAGCGTCTCGCTCGCCAAGAACATGCACGCCTTCAGCAACAACACCGGCGCGCAGCATCCAGCGGAGCACCGGGAAGGGGACCTCGACGCCGGCGCGGAGTTCCTGGAGTCGAACACGGCGCTGAGCGTGCAGCAGGAGAAGCGGCTGAAGCAGATGGGCGCGACGGTGCGGAACGCGTCGGCGTACATGAACAGGCTCAAGGTGAGCGAGGAGCGGGAGGCGGCGGCGCGGGCGCTCATGGCCAAGATGTCGGTCGCGCAGCTCGCCAGCCTCGCCGCCTTCTACCGCGCCATGGGCAACGTCTGCTCCGAGGTGCTCGACGACAAGCTCCAGCCGCCGTCTCCAACCCTGCACGAGTGACCTATGTCTGCTCTGTCTGTGTCTGTGAACCTGGCCGGAAATGCTTGCTCAGTTCATCAGAAATCCAAATGCTGCATGGCGTTGGCATCTTGAATTAATTAACCCGTGTCCCATGATGTTGATGTTATACTTACTCGAGAAGTGTTAGTTGACTTTGTTCGTGCGTCCATACGTACTCCCTCCATTCCAAAATTCTTGTCTGAAATTCGTCTAAATACGCTCTATCGTGACATCGTAATCACACGAAAGACGAAGCGAAATTACTACTAGAAGTGTCATTCTGATCCAGTGGTTATTTCCCTGGTACCTATCTTGTGTACCGTAGTTTCTTGCTCAAATTAACCAGAACAAATGGAAGATGATAACAAGCACATGTGTTCAACTCATCAATTGGACGGCTAGCATTTTTTGGCATTCAGTAACATTCAGTTGGACAAAACAACATTTTTGTCATGCTCCGTTCTTAAACCACTAGCAACATTCAGTTGGATAAAACAAAACTGCCCCTCGATTGTTGGAGACTTTATATGCAGTAGTAGCGAAGTTATTGGTCACATGGTTAGTGCCGAAGCCACACCGAGTGGACGGACACGGAAGGTCTAGGAGCTTCATTCAAGGTGGTTGCCAACTAACTTGGGCAGAGAACTGCTAGTGCCACACTCATGTGCAGCACAACCGGCCCGGTGACCGTTCCAGTGGTTGAAACGAAAAAACCGGAACCCGCGGCCGTGGTGGTTCTTTAGGCCTTGCAAACCTTTCAAGCAATCAAACTGGAAAAAATCGGACGAACACTTAAAAACCAGTGAACCGGGCGGTTTATGCAGAACCATGGGGTTCAATGTCATTTCCACAAAAACCATCAATCCAATTCATTTGTCGTGAGCAAGCCAAGGGTGAAAATAAAAAGAGGAGCCCGCCAAAAAGAGAGGAAAAAACCATGCTTTGTATGGTTCGGCCAAAATCCACAACTAAGGAGCCACTAATCTGCGGAAGTCCCCTTCTACTCTGGAGCTCAATGAGCTCGGGATGAACAATTAAGTCCAAAAGAAATGAAAAAAATATCTGAATTTTTTTGGTGCAAACTTTGATAAATGTTCTCGGTGCTTGTAAATTATAACCCCGAAATAACATTCGTGGAAGTCATGGCAAAAAAAAAACAAAAAAACACTCCAAAATAGTACTTAAGAAAATAGCACTTTTGGAGTGTTGTTTTTTTTACCATAGCTTCCGCGAATGTCATTTCGAGATAAAAATTTGCAAGCACTGAGAACATGTGTCTAAGTTTGCACCAAATACTTCTAGAAATTTTTAGTATCTATTTTGATTTACTGTTTATTAGAGAGCATATCAGCTCGGGAGCAGATACTCTGTGTCCACTAATCCGCTGCAGAGTATAGCCAAAGGTAAACGTTTACTGCCGGCGGACCGGCCAAGTCTTTCGGCCGGTCGCGCGTGAAACATTGGATCGAGGCAATCAAATGTTCCTGGCTTGCCCACTATCTTTTTTTTAGCATCAGTACAGACACAAGCGCTCATATACACACGCATACACTCATCCCTATGAACGCACACACGCACACCCTACCCCTATGAGCACCTCCGAGAGACTGAGTCGGCATATCATCTTGAAATTTACGAAGTCACCGTAGGCGCCTCGTCATCGACGGGAACGTCTCCTCCCACTGAAAGCGCATCGCCGGAAATCCTGAAATAAATCCAGGAATAATGCGAGCACTAGGATTTGAACCCTGGTGGGTTGGGGATACCACTCTCCACATAACCAACTCAACCACAGATTGATTCGCGGCTTGCCCACTATCTGCTAAACCGCTTCGCATGTGACGTGTTAGGATGGTGGGTCCCAGCCACCGATTCCCTCTCTCCGTTTCCTTCTCAACCACCCAGCCTTATCCTTTCATCCTCTTCCTTTTCTTTCTGGTCTGCCATGGACGGCATCTTAGCTCGCACCTTCCCCTCCTTGCGTGGTTCTTCAACCACGAATGATGTGGGCTGCAACAGGCGGTGAGCGAGCTGAAAAGTAACCACTGGATGCTCCATAGGTGGCCGTGGTTTTTGCTGGACCGCGCCCGATGAGCTGCCATGGTCATCGCAGCGGTGACTTTTCTGCTGCAACCGGGCATCCAAGAGCTGGAACCGGTGCACCCCGCTGCTTCAACCGGCGAAAGGTCTTCGCGCCGTGGGAGGTGAGCTGCGGGCAATTTTTTTTGCTGCAACCGGCCATGAATTTGCTGGAACCGGCATCCGTTTTTGCTGCCATCGGCCAGCGATTTGCTGGAACCAGACGTGCCCTCACAACCGATGCGCGAATTTTGCTGGAACTAGCTTTTCTTTTTGCTACAATCTCTTTTTTGTTTGCTACAAGAGAACCAATTCGAGTCTCCCTGCCGAGTTATTTTGCTGGAATTAGTGTTTTTTTTGTTGGAACTAGCAACTTTTTTTGCTACAATCAACCACTGAAGTTCTCTCTGTTGAGGTCAATTTTGCTGGAACTGATGTTCTTTTTTGCTGGAACATTATAATGATTTTGCTTCAACCGACCACTGAGGATTTTTGTTATTTTTTAGTTTTTTTTGCTGGGCACGATGGTGCATGCCGACGACCGCGGCGAGACGGAGGCGGGGCTACGCTGGAGGTGCTGCAATCATGGCGCCCACGAGCTGGATCTGGCTTTTTTAGAGCTTCATCCTTGATGAATTGCGCCTGGAATCAATGGCGGTGGTTATGTAATCCCGGCGGCCATGGAGCGGGACCTCGCCGGAGCTCATCGGGCACGGCTAGAATGGCAATGAGGAGGGGTGGTGGTGGTGTGCCCGTGGTGTGTGTGTGCGATCCCCTTGTTTTTCTCTCGAGTAGTGGAAGAAAGAAGACAACACAGAGGGGCCAAATCCAACATTTACAGATGAATTGATCGGGTGGCTGTGCGTTGACCGGCCCAAATTTGGGCCGGTCGACCGGCGCACATCACTGCCCATAGCCAAACTAGCTAGATATAGTTTCTTATCTCTTTTTTTCTCTTTGTGTGGGGAGATACAGTTTCCTCGGGAGTGGAAAAATCACAAAGACCTTCTTGTTAAAAAAACAACTTAGAAAATGATCAAACTAGCTCAACACTTACGTGTCCATGTTTAAGATGACGAGGAGCACGGTCGGTTGGACGTACATATTAGCAGCCTATTATTACCGGGAATCAATAGCTGCCGGGGACGTCACCTCCTTTCTCCCCTGCCCCCGTCACCGCCGGGGGATGCCGGCGGGCTAAGCCCGAGGGCCGATGGATGTGGCAGGGGTCTCTCTCTCTCTCTCTCTCCCATGGCATGGGGGTAGTGTGGGGCCCTTCGGCGTGAGGAGGAGCGACAGTTTGGGTCTTGGCAGTGCGGCGGCCGACCTTGCTTCAGGCGGGGTGGCCCCTCTGACCTTGGATCGGTGGCGGCGGCGTGGTGGGCCTGGTGGACGAGTCGGTTGCATGCATTGTCAGACCTCCAGTTAGATCTGATCTGGCCGGTGCGGCTTTCTCACTACGCGGTGGTGGAGAACGTTGGCGGTCCTGTGCACACGATGTTGGATGGAGGTTTGTCGAGCAGATACAGGTGATCGAAAACCTTACTCTCGGCTAGTTGCCATGGCTGGCATGGGGGCGTTCTTCTGTGTCGTCCCCTTTTTGAAGGCATAGCCGTGGAGAAGTGTCAAACCTCTATCCACTACCTCGGGGATAACCCTAGATTAGTCGATCGGATGATGGCGGCGCTCTTGTGTCGTTCCCCCTTTGGGGGCATCATTCTTGGAGGTATGCATTGGATCGAGGGACCAGTGGGCGCGAGGGCGCAGAGGAGGAAGAAGGAAGGAAGAGCAAATGGATCCGGCAGCTCTGGGGTGGATCTGGTGCAATTTGGGGTGGGATCGGGCTGTCGGGTCCGACGTGGCGGGTGCGTCCGGGTGCCTCCATATCTACCCCATATTTGGGATAGATATGATGGGTGCCGGTCAGCCCAGCCGTTTGAGGCGCCCGTCTGGGTCACATTTCATGATCGGTCAGTGACCGGACGGGCCGCCCGGGCGTTTGAGGCTCGTGTGAGGCGCCCGTCTGGGTCGACATTTCATGACCGGTCAGTGACCGGACGGGCCGTCTTGGCGTTTGAGCCGGGTTTGGGCGTCCGGCTTTAGATGCTCTAAGGTCTTGGTAAGAATTAATAAAATGATTGTACGCATCACCCTGATGCAGAGGTCGGGGGTCACCCTCCTTTTTAAAAAAAGGAGGGAACCAACTTGTGTTGGACGGTTAGCATAACAGCGGTATTGTTCGCATTTTTCTAGATTTATTTCAGGCCTTTCATCGATGTGCTTTCAGTGGGATGAGGCGTTTCCGTCGACTACAAAGACATTTGTGGCGACTTCGTCAATATGAGTAAGATGTGCCGGCTCAGTCCCTCGAAAGTCCTCATAAGGTAGGGTGTGCGTGTGTGCATTAATAGGGACGAGTGTATATGCATGAGCGTCTACTGTGTTCCCAACAAATAAACACTGTGTTTCCTAAAAAACAAATAAACACTTAGTATGCAGGAACGGGATGAGTGAATATCTAGTAGACAGGTAGGCGTGATGGAAGAACAGCAGGCTGCAGCCCTTCTTCTAGTGCTTCTGCTGGTGGCAGCGTAGTAGACTCCTCCGACGAGTCGCCGTCTCCACGGTACGTGCGAGCAAGCCACACCCAAAACGCGGCGAGGCCGACAATGATCACACCCACCAAGGTGGTGCACCCGGCCAGCACGCGGCCGTCCTTGACGCCGCACGCCAGCACGGGGATCACAATGACACTGATGCCTACGCCGACGCCGCTTCCTGCGTTGACGAGCTTGTCGGCGACTGCTACCGGCGTGCGCGGCAGGAACAGCTCCGCGTAGAACCTGATGAGGTAGAGCAGCGACCAGTAGAAGCCGTACGAGAGCGCCAGAGGCAACCGCCACGGCGCGCCGCGGAAGAAGGAGCGAAACCCCTGCCCCTGTAACGATACGAGGCCGTATAGGAAAGCCGTGATGAAGGCAGGCCACACGATCTGCACGAAGACGGCCACCATCCAGATTTTGTGACGGGGTTCGTGTGCCAGCGACTCCCCCAGCGTCTGCGCCGGCGCCATTGCAGCCAAATTGTGCTCCGGGGCTGTCGATGTCGTTCGAATTTGCTAGTGCCGAATTGTGTTCCTGCCGGGCGTACATGTTATTATATGTAATGAACTGCAGAGGGCAAGTCTGGTTCCGACTAGGCGACTACTCAAGGTAGGAAAGGGAACATCTCAGGAAACGTTAGCAAAGGGAAGATGTCAGTCTCAAATAAATGGAAAGGGAACATGTCAAGCGCGGAATTTTTTTTGTTACATGCCTTAATTGATGATTCGCAACAGTAGTTTTGTGGAAGTCCTTTTTGGGCTAGTTTCGGTGAAGTCTAAGAGCAACTCTTGCGGATTTTAGGTTTTCCTCCTCCCGTTGGTGCCGCTGCATTTGGGCCATGAAGGTGTGGAAGACCTCGCAGGGAACCCTGTTCTTGTGTTTGTTAGGTTTATCGTCTTCGTTGGGGTTGTATGCCGGCAGTGATGTCACTTGGTAAAAATAATGTCTCCCACATCCTATCCTTGTCCTAATGGTGCCTCTAACACCGTCGGAGGGCGTTGTGAAGGTGTGTCTCTGTCGGATCTCGTAGAATCGGGTCGGTGATGGTCTTTGGTGGACCTGTTTTGATCCAGTCATTGTTTGTCTTCATTAAGGTGTTTACAGGTTTGATCCCTTCGATCTACGACTTTTTTCATCGACGATGTTTGCTTCTTGGGTGTGCTCATCCTGTGAGCCTTAGCATGATAGTTTTCCGACTGTCTACTATAACAAGGTTTGTCAGGCTCCAACGAGAGAGGGGCGATGAAAGTGACACGCCTTCGGTTCACTCCAATACTTGTAGTCGAGAAACGTGAGTCTAGCATGACATAAACCCAAACCCCGGCATCACTAGATGGTCCACGGACCTAGTTGTAATTTTTATTACTTCTGGTGTTCTTTGTACTGCCACAACTGAAGACGAATAGATCGAAAGTTTCTCATGCAAAAACAAATCTAGGGGAGGTTGTAATTTTTATTACTTCTGGTGTTCTTTGTACTGCCACAACTGAAGACGAATAGATCGAAAGTTTCTCATGCAAAAACAAATCTAGGGGAGATTCTCTTTGGTAGAAAAAAAAACTCTAGCGGATTCCGTAATTCCCATCCGAACTCCTTAAAGAACGGTGAGTTCAGAGTTTTGGCCTAGAAAGTCACTATAGGGGATTCTTTAAGGGTGTGGCTAGCTCTTAGTCGAGTGAAAATTAAGCAAGTCTCAGTCAAGTGATTCTTTAAGATTGTTACCCATTGTGCTTATATGAAAACTTCAAACTATGGACCAAGACTATTTAATTTTTTCAGAGTTACTAATATGCTACTTTATGATGCGAACGATGGTAGAAATAGAAACGGAGGGGCATATTCTTTGAACAAATAAATTCTAAGTATCTCATAACTTACTAAAAATCCCAACAGTTAAATGATACTAGAAATAACGTTGTTTTGTAAAAGCTACTTATTCTTGTTTTTTTGGGGTTGCTACTTATTCTTGTTTTTTAGGGGTAAAAACGATTCTCATTCAAGTAAGTTCACCGGAATCGTTACAATATCATGTGGTTGACCAAACCAAACATGTCTACCTATATCCAAAGAAAGGGAAAATTTAGCTAAAGCATCGAAAGTCCTATTCTGAGCTCGAGCTCAGATGGACCAAGACTATTTAATTTTTTCAGAGTTACTAATATGCTACTTTATGATGCGAACGATGGTAGAAATAGAAACGGAGGGGCATATTCTTTGAACAAATAAATTCTAAGTATCTCATAACTTACTAAAAATCCCAACAGTTAAATGACACTAGAAATAACGTTGTTTTGTAAAAGCTACTTATTCTTGTTTTTTTGGGGTTGCTACTTATTCTTGTTTTTTTAGGGGTAAAACCGATTCTCATTCAAATAAGTTCACCGGAATCGTTACAATATCATGTGGTTGACCAAACCAAACATGTCTACCTATATCCAAAGAAAGGGAAAATTTAGCTAAAGCATCCGCTTCAAGGTTTCTACTTCTTCTCTCATGAATGAAAATACAACTCTCAAACTCCTTTGATCTTTCATTGATTTCTGTAATGATAGCAGCACAACGTCCTGCCTCTCCTGCATTCACCTCCCTGAGGGCTGTAGAACAGTCTGAGGACACCAAGACTTTCTGGATTTGAATATCCAAAGCAAGTGCTAGTGCCTCTCTACATGCAAGTATCTCCAACGTAGGTGCATCCAGAATTCCAGGAAAAGTATGACGACGATCCCATATAAATTCCTTGATCATCTCGACACACCACAGCTGTTGTCCCTCTGTTACCTCTCTTTGATACAGCACCATCAACACTAAACTTGCATATACCTTGTGGTGGCCTAACCCATGGCTCTTTCACCAAAATTCTGTTTTGCACTGTTTGTGAGGGCTTCAACTTCTGTTCTATGTTTCCCAGTTCAAGAATATACCTCCTGATGAAGTGATGTGTTTCCAAGGGTGCCTGAAAATCATGCTCGTAAACAGCTTTTCTTCTGGAATACCACACTGCCCAAAGTGTCACAACCATCTCAGTGTATTCCATGTGCGATAACAGGTCCTGCATAGCTGAAATCCATTTCTTTGCATGTGTGTTTGTAACTTCAGTCATCTTCTGCACCATCGTCTCATTGGCCAATGCCCATACACATCTTGCTGGAGAGCAGTCCAGAAGAACATGGAGCCATGAATCAGGAGCCCCGCAAAGAGGGAGTATGCAGAGTCGGCCATGTTTCTATGCTCCAGTACGTCAAAGGTGGGTATCGAATGTTTAGCCAAGCACCAAAGAAAGACTTTGAGCTTTGAAGGAATCTGTGAGCCCCATAGATTAGTCCATTGCTTTGCCGAGTCCACTATATTCGAGCTACCAGCATCATGAAACAACCAACCTTCGCGACTGTACTTGGTGTTGACGAGCATCTTATAGGCCGACCGAACTGTAAAGTTACCATTGTTCTCATGTGCCCATGACCAAAAGTCTGTCACGTTCCTTGTACATAAGGGTATGCCCAGAATCACCTCTGAATCCATGGGTAAGAAAGTATGCCAAACTAGGTCCTCTCTCCAACTAGAGGATGTCTCATCAATCAGTTGTGAGACAAGGAAAAGATTACCATTTGCAGTCGTGATGGGTCTCCTCGAGCTCTCCCTGGGAAGCCAGTTGTGGTTCCAAATCTCCGTGGATGTTCCATCACCAATACGCCGAATCAAGCCCTGAACCAGGACGCCCCTTCCTTCCACTATGGCCCTCCAAACTTGTGATAGGTGTGATCCTAGTTGTGCGTGTAGAATAGATGTTCCCGGGAAATGTACCGCCTTCAATAGTTTTGCACTCAAGGAATTTGGATTCTCTAAAGTCTCCAAGCTTGACGAGCTAGAAGTGCTAAATTAAACAATTCAAGGTCTCTGAACCCCATGCCTCCCAAATATTTCGGTTTGGTCATCACATCCCAAGAACCCACGCAACTTTCCTCTTCCCTTCTTTTGCTCCCCACCAGAATTTCCTTATCATCATATTCAAGTGTTCGCATAGCCCCCGTGGAAGTTTAAAACATCCTATGGAATAAACCGGGATGGCCTGCACAACAGACTTTATAAGCACTTCTTTTCCTCCCATAGAAAGTAATTTCTCAAGCCAACCTGAATCTTCTTCCAAACTCTATCTTTCAAATATTTGAAAGTGCCATTTTTTTATCTTCCCACATAAGAGGGCATGCCCAAGTATTTCTTACTAAGAGATTCATTCTGAACATGAAGTAGCATCTTTACTTCCTCCTTCACATTTTGGGGACAACCTTTACTAAAAAATATTGAAGATTTGTCTCTATTTACCCTTTGACCAGATGCATTACAATAAACATCTAGTAGGTTTGACACTTCCTCCGCCTCTTCTTGATTTGTTTTGAAAAACAGTAGGCTGTCATCTGCAAAAAGAAGGTGGACTATTGGGAAGGCACCAGTATTAAAATGGGTCCAATTCGATGGACTATTGGGAAGGTTCCAGTGCTCCATGTCCCTCGAGAGAATTAGAGAGGCCAGCAAGGACCAGGGCTGCGGTCCGGCCCATTCCCATCCCAAAATAAAACCAAGAGCTCCGTGCAAGTGCTGCCTACGCTACCCTGGGATGCACCGTAGTTAGCGCTCAGATCTAGCGTTACTGTTGAACACTTAATGGCGAATTGGTGATATATATCTTGCCTTGCGCCTGCTTGCCAAGTGTTGCGGCAGAGCTGCAACCTGTTGGCCATGCATGCCTGCCACCATGTAGAGCTGCAACCTTCGTGCGTTTTCTCCGGCATATCAGGGTGTCACTAGCAGTTCTCTTCTCAAGTTAGTTGGCAACTACCCTGAATGAAGCTGCTAGACCGTCCGTGGCCATCAGTTGTGCCTTTGGCGCTTCCCATGTGACCAACAACTTTGCTATACTACTTTTCTGGCGTCATCCAGATGCGGCGATAAGTTTTTATTTTTTCCAACTGAATGTTACTACTAGCCAGTAATGGTTTGAGAACGGAGCATGCTAAAAATGCTAGCTGTCCAACTGATGAAGTCAATACATTTGCTATTTAAAAAAAACATTAGATCTATTTATCAATTGTCAAGGTAGCATAGAGAACATCAGAAGAAAAATATATATCATATCCACATCTGTAAACCAACTAACAATTACTACAAACACTAGAGCAAGCCGAGCCAAAGGTTCACCGACATCATCACCCCTCCTGCACAGTCGAAAAGTAGCTTCATATTTTCCCTCTTCATGAAGCTAATTCGATGAAGAAACTATGGTAAACAAGTTACTCCTCCGTTTAAAATAGATGACCCAACTTTATACTAAAATTAGTACAAAGTTAAGTCATCTACACTATAACTGGATCAGAATGACACCTCAATTACGAACGATCTACACTACTTAGGCCCCGCTTGGAATGTCGTTTTTCAGCCCATTACACCTGTAAAACATCCCTCCATAAAAGAAAACAGCTGGCGTTCGACTAGGTACTTGGAACGTCGTTTTGGGTTGTAAAATTACACCTGTTTTTGCTTTTACACCCGGAACAGGCCCGTAAGCGATACAGATCTCTGGGCGTCGTATTTCCCCACCTCCTCTCTCGAGACTATGTTGAGCCTTCCGCCGCCCGGCCGCCGTAATGAGGGACGGGAGGTGTCGTCGGTGTCCACATCGGGGCAGGGGCGAGGCGCTGGCTACTTACAGGGATGAGAGGCCGTCTGCTCCGAAACCGGCGAGGTCCCCGGCGACCGCGATATGCGACGTTGACGGCGGCGAGCGGCGGCCACTCGCTCCCTCCTCCTGCTCCAAGCGGCTAGATCCGCGCCATGCTCTCAGTCACCTCTGCCCCCTCCCCATCCTTTGGATTACTGCTGTATTTCTTCAATCATCGTTGGATGATACAGTGGTGAGACACATCGGGCCGCTTGGTTGTTGCAATCCGGCGACGGATTACAGGCAGAAATGTATACAGTTGTATTTTACTGGTGTATAGTAATATACAGGTGTAATCATTTACAGTTGTAAAATTTCACAGACATTCCAAACGGGGCCTTACTCTCTTCGTCTTTCCTTTGAGCTCATAAAAGTCAGCGGGTAGATGCCTTGTACGGACACTGAAACAAAGTCAAATAACACTTCTCGAGTTACATGCATCAACATCACGGTTTAATTAATTCAGGATGCCATGCAACATTTGGATTTCTGATGAACAGAGCAAGCATTTCCGGCCAGGTTCACAGAGACAGAGGACCGCACGGGTCACTCGTGCAGGGTTGGAGACGGCGGCTGGAGCTTGGCGTCGAGCACCTCGGAGCAGACGTTGCCCATGGTGCGGTAGAAGGCGGCGAGGCTGGCGAGCTGCGTGACCGACATCTTGGCCATGAGCGCCCGTGCTGCCGCCTCCCGGTCTTCGCTCACCTTGAGCCTGTTCGTGTACCCGGACGCGTTCCGCACCGTCGCGCCCATCTGCTTCAGCCGCTTCTCCTGCTGCACGCTCAGCGCCGTGTTCGACGCCAGGAACTCCGCGCCGGCGTCGAGGTCCCCGTCCCGGTGCTCCGCTGGATGCTGCACGCCGGTGTTCTTGCCGAACATGTATATGTTCTTGGCGAGCGAGTAGCTCCGGGCGATCACCTTTCGCTGCTTCTCCAATTCCCTGTTCAGTTTGGGCGGCGTGGTGACCGCGCTCCGGACTGGCACGTGCGCGGCGGCCAGCTTACCCTGGTATGCCACCACCGCGCGGACGAACTCCTGGTAGGCCTTGGCGCAGCCGGGGAAGTCGAACTCGTCGGAGCCCTCCTTGCGCATGCGCTCCGGGTGGAACTGCAGCCCCATGATGAACTTGCCCTCGCCGGGGTTGTACGCCTCGGGGTCGTAGAACCCTTCGACCAGCCCGTCCGGCGCATGCGCCATCGGCACGAACCGCTCCGCCAGACGCCGCACGCCCTGGTGGTGGTAACTGTTCACCATCAGCTGGTCGCCATCGAGCAGCGACTCCGTGAACCAATCGTGCAACGGCGTGCCGGGAGCACGCGCACCGGGTGCCTGTGCCCGTCGTAGTTGGCGTAGTCCATGTGGCAGACTGCAGCGTCGGCCGCAGGGTGGAGCTCGTGCAGAACATCGGAAGAAAAATATATATCATATCCACATCTGTAAACCAACTAACAATTACTACAAACACTAGAGCAAGCCGAGCCAAAGGTTCACCGACATCATCACCCCTCCTGCACAGTCGAAAAGTAGCTTCATATTTTCCCTCTTCATGAAGCTAATTCGATGAAGAAACTATGGTAAACAAGTTACTCCCTCCGTTTCAAAATAGATGACCCAACTTTATACTAAAATTAGTACAAAGTTAAGTCATCTACACTACTTAACTGGATCAGAATGACACCTCAATTACGAACGATCTACACTACTTAGGCCCCGCTTGGAATGTCGTTTTTCAGCCCATTACACCTGTAAAACATCCCCTCCATAAAAGAAAACAGCTGGCGTTCGACTAGGTACTTGGAACGTCGTTTTTGGGTTGTAAAAATTACACCTGTTTTTGCTTTTACACCCGGAACAGGCCCGTAAGCGATACAGATCTCTGGGCGTCGTATTTCCCCACCTCCTCTCTCGAGACTATGTTGAGCCTTCCGCCGCCCGGCCGCCGTAATGAGGGACGGGGAGGTGTCGTCGGTGTCCACATCGGGGCAGGGGCGAGGCGCTGGCTACTTACAGGGATGAGAGAGGCCGTCTGCTCCGAAACCGGCGAGGTCCCCGGCGACCGCGATATGCGACGTTGACGGCGGCGAGCGGCGGCCACTCGCTCCCTCCTCCTGCTCCAAGCGGCTAGATCCGCGCCATGCTCTCAGTCACCTCTGCCCCCTCCCCATCCTTTGGATTACTGCTGTATTTCTTCAATCATCGTTGGATGATACAGTGGTGAGACACATCGGGCCGCTTGGTTGTTGCAATCCGGCGACGGATTACAGGCAGAAATGTATACAGTTGTATTTTACTGGTGTATAGTAATATACAGGTGTAATCATTTACAGTTGTAAAATTTCACAGACATTCCAAACGGGGCCTTACTCTCTTCGTCTTTCCTTTGAGCTCATAAAAGTCAGCGGGTAGATGCCTTGTACGGACACTGAAACAAAGTCAAATAACACTTCTCGAGTTACATGCATCAACATCACGGTTTAATTAATTCAGGATGCCATGCAACATTTGGATTTCTGATGAACAGAGCAAGCATTTCCGGCCAGGTTCACAGAGACAGAGGACCGCACGGGTCACTCGTGCAGGGTTGGAGACGGCGGCTGGAGCTTGGCGTCGAGCACCTCGGAGCAGACGTTGCCCATGGTGCGGTAGAAGGCGGCGAGGCTGGCGAGCTGCGTGACCGACATCTTGGCCATGAGCGCCCGTGCTGCCGCCTCCCGGTCTTCGCTCACCTTGAGCCTGTTCGTGTACCCGGACGCGTTCCGCACCGTCGCGCCCATCTGCTTCAGCCGCTTCTCCTGCTGCACGCTCAGCGCCGTGTTCGACGCCAGGAACTCCGCGCCGGCGTCGAGGTCCCCGTCCCGGTGCTCCGCTGGATGCTGCACGCCGGTGTTCTTGCCGAACATGTATATGTTCTTGGCGAGCGAGTAGCTCCGGGCGATCACCTTTCGCTGCTTCTCCACCCCTGTTCAGTTTGGGCGGCGTGGTGACCGCGCTCCGGACTGGCACGTGCGCGGCGGCCAGCTTACCCTGGTATGCCACCACCGCGCGGACGAACTCCTGGTAGGCCTTGGCGCAGCCGGGGAAGTCGAACTCGTCGGAGCCCTCCTTGCGCATGCGCTCCGGGTGGAACTGCAGCCCCATGATGAACTTGCCCTCGCCGGGGTTGTACGCCTCGGGGTCGTAGAACCCTTCGACCAGCCCGTCCGGCGCATGCGCCATCGGCACGAACCGCTCCGCCAGACGCCGCACGCCCTGGTGGTGGTAACTGTTCACCATCAGCTGGTCGCCATCGAGCAGCGACTCCGTGAACCAATCGTGCAACGGCGTGCCGGGGAGCACGCGCACCGGGTGCCTGTGCCCGTCGTAGTTGGCGTAGTCCATGTGGCAGACTGCAGCGTCGGCCGCAGGGTGGAGCTCGTGCTCGACGTCCTGGTAGAGAGAGCCGCCGCAGGCGACGTTGAGCACCTGCGAGCCGCGGCAGATGCCGAGGAACGGGACGTTGCGGTCGAGGCAGCGGCGCGCGAGGAGGAGCTCGATGGAGTCCTTCTCGTGGTCCACGGCGGCGTCGCTCGGGTGGAGGCGCCGCACGGCCTCGAGCTGCTCCGGCGAGAGCGCGTCGCCGTGGCCGCCGCGCCGCCGGCGCCGTAGAGGGAGGGGTCGATGTCCTCGCCCTCGCAGAGGAGCACGCCGTGGATGGGCTCGAAGGAGTCAAGCATGGCGTGCACGCCGGCGACCCGCGGCACGATGACCGGCACCGCGCCGTAGCCCGCCACCAGGTCCAGGTGGTACTCCCCTGCATCCATCCATGGCCAAATGTCAGCATTCTTCCAACGAATCCAACACCTTCCCAAGATGGATTAAGTGATGAACAAGAAACATACCGACGAAGTCGACGAACTTGTTCTTGCGGACGGTACGGCGGGAGACGATGAGCACGCGGGGGAGGATCCGGGAGGGCAGATCAGGAGAGGGAGACATGGCTGGGCTAGCTACCTCTTGCCTCGAAATTCTCAACCAGAAGGTTGGAGATCAATGGTGGGTTGTCGGTGATCTTGTTGGTTTCCTTGGATTTCTGTGGGGAAGATGTATCTGGAATTCTGGATCGACGTATTTATAGAAGGCAATCGGGGGCGGTAGCTGATGCAGCAATCTTATCACGAAATCATCCTTGCTGTGAGTAAGAAATGATTTAGTGCCAAAACTAGAGCGTATTACCATGCGCGCTAAGACGAGGAAACTTGCGCCCACGTCATTAACCACGTCTGTGTGCAGGGCAACACCGTCTAGCCGCCGCGTGCAGACACCACAGGTCAAAGGGACCAATTGTGGTATTGCTACGTACACCCAAAAGTAAAAAGTTTTTTTTTTTGAAATATACTCTAGCTGGCCAGCACTCGTGATTGACGCATATCCAGCAGTCCAGCACAGCATATGCTACGGATTGCTCTAATCTCTTCAGTCTTCATCCCACAATGACATAAAAATCATACTCTACTACTTATTTATTTAATCTGCCAGAAAGCAATGTCAACTTTGGGCTCTATTTGGATTAGATGAACTTTAAGTTTGTATTCGCTCCTCCAGTGCTTATATATAGTGGTCGCTAGGTGTTCTACGGATTTGGATGTAATTTTTGTTGCTTCTGATATTTCTTTACTGCCACGACAGATGATGAATAGGTTGGAAGTTTTTCCTGAAGAAGAACAAAAAAAAAACAGCTACTACAGCTCGCACCAACCTCTACTCAGCCTCCATCACCACTGGGCGCTTAAACAATGGCCATGTTTCCAAAATTCTGATAGTTAAATAGATAATCGCCAATGCATTGCAACAGGGTATAAATATTCTAATATGTTAGCCCATTATTTACCTGCCCGTATTAATATGATTATGTAAATAAGTGTTTACCAAATAATTTCTGCATTTGATTTACCTGCCAAAATAAGTTTTAGGATTTTATTTGTTAAGCACTTATTGGCTTACCAAAGGAAAAAAAATGATAACTCAATAGACGGTGTGGCAATTAAGGCAGTTTTGATGATCCATATTATAAAATGCTACTCCCTCCGATCCATATTACTTGTCTCTAAAATGAATGTTATTTTTCAGTGCTTATAACTAGAAGAGATAAATGAAATTGGGCACATGCTCATAATAAATTGTACAAGATGCATGTATTTTTTACTTGTTTAATGGTTTCCAAGTTAGAGCAAATTGAAAATATCCTTCCTTTGGAATATTTGAGATGTTTACTATCCTTTTCTGATAGAGCAAAATAGTCATGCATGGATGGTCTCCGCCTATATATAACAATTTCTTTTCTAACACATATAGTACGTATGTGGTAACTTGTGCTTGTTCGAACGTTCTTATCGACCCATTAGAAGCAACCCTTATATTTTTTTTTGATTGTAAATTGACATGCTGTTTTGGTGATCATTCGTCTTTTTCACTTTTGTTTTGGCAATAAGAGATGAACTTGTTCAGACGTAGCATTTTTGCTTCAAGAATCTAGCATGACTAAAGTAATCTTAGAGGCATGTGCTTCTTGCTTCGCCACATGATTTTGACAAATTAGCTGTGTAATTTAAATGGGTTTAATTTGATAATATTGTTAGTAGTGAGGGCAGACGCGTACGTGTTTGGTCGTTATTCTGGGCAGGCCGATGACACGCAGCTGATGTGTACGTCTTAGACGCAGCTGATGTTTAGCCAGCTCGACCGTCTAACTGGCATGCAGGTCAAAGCTGCCGTTGTGCTACTACTAGCTAAGCTAGTTTGGCTCTACGGTGCTAGAAAGGACAGGTTTCCGGTCATAGTGGAGTACTCCTAGGTGCAATCGCACGTGTTTAAAGGTATGTGTTGGCTTCAATTATTTCGTGCTGGTTGGTTTGTACATATGTATATGTATATATCATTTTGCAATGCTGGTTGGTTTGTACTATTTTGTGTGTGAAATAGTTGTACTATTTTGATCTCACCTTATCCGCTCTAGCTATTAGTTGGTGAGAAATTTGATTCGCGTAATTAGTTCCTAGCCATACCTCTACTATTATATGCCCCCACCGAGATATGATTAAGAAAGAACACGAGCAGTGAGGCACGTTCCCTTTGGGAAAACATATGTTTATATCTTTACTATTATATAGGAGAACGTTTCACGCCTACACGCCGGCCCTCTGCCAGTCGTGCGCGCATGGTTCCATCTATTGACGATTGAAGTGCCTTGGTTCGCCACGTCATCTCACATGGACACTGGGATCAAAGGCATGGATATTGGGGGCCTAGGCACCGCTCGCGACCCGCGAACCCGCTACCTCTCTTCCTTATCCCTTCGATACCAATCCCAATACCTATCTCCCTCCTCCCGCTCGGCGCTCGTGACCCACTACTTCACTTCTATGCGCGCAAGAGAGAGAGAGAGAGAGAGAGAGAGAGAGAGAGAGAGAGAGAGAGAGAGAGAGAGAGAGAGAGAGAGAGATCATGCATTAGTTGTTATTTGGTTGTTCATTAGACAACTTGTTGTGACAAGTGCTCACATGTGCCTTTCAATGTAACAGAGTGCATAAGAATACTTTCTCAGCGAAAACTTGTGCTCTATGAGGGCATAATTAATGCCATGCTTCACCATCTGGAAAAAGCAAACTGTTCTGTGCTTAAATTCCCTAATGGTATTATGATTTCCATCTTTTCATACAGTGTATTCATATAATTTCATGGTCGATGTTCTAGAAAGATCCTACTCAATAAGGCATAAAGCTATGACACCGCTGCTCAACAAGGTGATCATTGATGCATAGGTGAGGAGGCAGAGTTGGACACGAGTAACAAGATGACAAGAAGGATCTTTGGGTAATTATGAAGTGTACTTTTGTGCTAAAAACTAATTTGGATGTCTTGTCGTTTATGATTGCTAGTTTTGGTACCACTTCAATGTTCTTTGTAACTAGGAGAAAAACTACAATTGTTTGTTATTTTGGTCTGTTATTATTATTTAATACTATGTTATATTTGGCAGTTTATTTTAATGGAAATCAACACAACCCATTGTGACCCAAATAATAATGTTGAAGAACTAGTATATCTGCTACATATTAGCTAGCTGCAATTTGCGCATGTGTTTGGAGGTACATGTTAGCTACGAATACAATTCAATCATATTTTACAACATCTATACAATTGGTAAGTATTGTTTAGTTGTAGAACGTAGATTTTTATATCATGTGGTTTGCTCTAGCTACTAGCGCGAAAATTGGCTCGCTTAATTATTTACTACCCATAGCTTTTCTTCTCCAAGGACATAGGTACACAAGAATGAGAAATGATGTTCATTGTGATTGTTTTATATTAAAAAAAGACACACATAAGGTGCATTTGGGAAAAATATAGGTTATATGACTACATGTGCAAGCATATGGAACACAATGCATTATTGGATTAAGAGCAGATAGACTAACTTAGTAATAACCGAGTGCAAGGTTGTAGTGCACTAAAAACAGATTATTATCACAATTTTGATGCCTACAACTAAGGCAATTTTGATGCCTACAACTAAGGCAATTTTGATGTTGGCATGTGGCTGGGAAATCACATTGACATCTCAATTTCCAAATTCATTTGCATCCGATCGACGCACACGATATGGCTAGAATTTTCTCGGCCAGTGTGTCCTCGTCTCCCGTGCTTGTTAGTTTGTTGATTACATAAGAAACTGAATAATTTATATCTTGCCTTTCGTTTTTCCCGATCACCCTTGCTGTTTTGCATTATGTAACAATATAATCGGTAGTTAAAACATCAAGCTACTTGCATTGTTTATCGTAAATTTTGGTTGTCATTATTGATTTGATTTATCCTCTGCTGTGTCTTTGTGGTCATGAATATGAAAACAATTCATTCAGTTTACATTTTTTTCCTTGATACCAAAATCCTATCTCCGGGTACCACTTAGCATGTTCATTATTCACCTGATCGCTAGATTATTATATGCTCATGATTGTCATTTCTTCTTTATGAAGATATTCTTGCAGATGCACCAGACACACCACATTGTAGTCCATACTTGTTAGGAAGGATAGTTGATGCTGAAAAATAAATAATAGCAATGTAGTAAGATATGATATGAAAGCAAGGCTTTTGATGGAAAAGTAATGTAGAATATAAATTTTATATTGCACCTCATGTTATGTGGAACTATCAAGCGATGAATATATTCTGTGTGGTGTTAGAGATAACCTAGACAAACATAATTATGTTTTTTTGGGGTGTGTGTGTGTGTGGGGGTTAAAAAATAAAATGTGAATTTCTAGGACGACAAATGACTATGTTTTTCCTAGCAAAGCGCCTCCAAAAATTGCTCTCATATTTTTTCAAAGCTGGCGATGGGGGCGTTTCTAAGATGTATATTGACGAATACAATATATATTATAAACTAGATGGTGCCTCCTGTGTTGCGGCAAGAATTCAGTGCTATATACTCTGATGGTATTTGATTATTTGGAACAACAATCTTTGGATAAATATATATAGGAACTAAGACTAAATATACATATGATTTGTTATATTTAATTACTATGGTTGGCCTTTTTCAAGCATGTTTGCATGTTGAGTTGGGTCTTTTTCATGCATGTAAGCGTGATAATGTGGCATATGTGCATGTTGAGAAATATGTTAATTGGGGCTAACTATTTAGATAGATAAATAATACATAAAATTTATTATATTTAATTACCGAGGTCGGGTTTTTTATGCATATTTGCATGTTGAAGTGGATCTTTTCTATGCATGTGTTGCAACATGATGTGGCATGTGTGCGTGTTGAGAAGCATAGGTTAACGAGGGCTAGTTAGTTAAATATAGAAGATACATGTTTGCATTTTCAGGTGGGTCTTTCCATTCATGTCTGCATGATGAGGTGACATGTATGTATGTTGAGAGAAATAGGTTAATGAGTGCGGACGCAGCGATTCGGTGCTCGAGCGCAGCTGCTCCCGAAATCGCTAGCGTTCGGTTGTGTCTGGGGATTCGCAGAAATCGGTCTGGCCCGTCTGCACCGATGCAGCGAAAAAGGAGGATACGGCGCGTATACACGTAGCGAACAGTGCGATTTAGTGGGCCCAGAAAGCGTGGGTGGACGGCCGTCTGCGCAGGGATTTTCCCTGGTCCGTGGACCAGAACGTTTACTTCTGGGCCGAGCCTTGAACAGGACGCAATCGAAACCTGTCGCCGCCATGGTCAGTTATTCCTTATTCCCTAGCCGGCGATGGAAGATGCAGAGCTGCAGTTCCCTGCTGGACGCCATCGACCGGTGAGTCAACCACGCTCCTTTCTGGATCTCCCAATTTTCACGTCCTCTCCCGTCTCCCAGACAGAGCGGATTGCTGACGATGGCTCTGCCGCGTGCCCCATGGCCGTGACTTGCAGCTTTCCTCTCCGGGAAGAGTTCGTGGACACCTTGGAGCGTCTAGATCCGGTCCCTCTAGCGGTGCTCCCGCGGCGCGATGGCAACAGTGCCCTGAGCCGGCTGACTCGAATGCCGGCTCCTGGTGCTGGCAGCATGTTGGCGGTGCTAGCACGGGCAGCCCGGAGAGCGACGGTCGCTGGCGACCGCAATCTTCTCCGACACGGCCAACGCAACCCACAGACCGGGCTGGACAAAAAAGTACGATCTGAAGCATATCCCGGGCAGCTGCGACTATTTTTCTGAATGTTGATCTGTTGTCCTGCACCGCTATGTCATTTGCACATACGATTGCAGAACATCCAAAATGGAAATGCTTGTTCATGCGATGTAGGGAAGGCTAGGCCAGTGGCTAATTCGACGTTTGTTTCATCCAATGTCGATTGACTGAACTTGGTTGCACTTGCTGATTAGTTTATTGGGAATGCTTGTGATAAGATGTTCAGTGTCTATGCAACTGTTTGGGAGATTTCCTTTTTTTGTGTGTGCAGTGCACCATCTACAACTCACATTGGTTGATAACTACTCGGGGCGCTGCAGATGATACCACACCCTGCCGCTGCTGGTGGGTGTGTTTGTGCGCTATGGGATTGAAAATTCGAATCGTTAGTGCAGTTTTCTAGTACTCCCTCCGTTCTGAATTACTTGTCGCACGAATGGATGTATCTAGATGTATTTTAGTTCTAGATACATCCATTTCAACGACGAGTAATTTGGAACGGAGGGAGTATTTGAGAAGAGCTAGTGCAGGGTTCCGACCCATTGGGCAATTATATAAGACTGATCGACCAGCTGCTGCCTTGGTAGCCACTAGCCAGCAGTAGAGATTTCAAACACAAAGACGTGCACCTCTGGGATGGCACCTTCCGTAGTGGAAGAAGCCACAAGTGGTACGGCGATGAGGTTCGCCGGCGGCGACGACGGAGCACATTGTCGTTGGCAATCAGCAACTCGTTCACGAACAGGAAGACACACACTGGCGATTAGCTCACGAACACAAAGATTTTGTGCCGCTCAACTGCCTGCGACGTTTTCTGTTTTCTCCTTTATTTATACTTGGCTACATGTATGGATTGCTAACTGAAAAGATCCTAACTAAGGGAAAAAAGGAAAAGATCCTAACAAATCGCCACGGCTGGTTACAGCGTCGGCCATCCTCGATGCCCAGCTGCGTGACTTCGTGCCCCGGCGGCCTTGCGCACGACTCGGACGGCACGCGCATGCAATATTTGAGGAGGCTCGCCGGCTCAGGGTGGCACAGGATAATGACTGAGCCGTGGCCGCATTTGTTGTTCCGCTTCTGCTCTACCGTCTGTCGCCGCAATTAATGCATCCACACGCTTTTTTAGCGGACAACCGATACAGCAGCTATACCACCAGAAATACGACGACATCCACGAATCCACATGCCAGCGGATGGATATGATTTCGGGATCAGCTGAGACTGGGCTCAGAAATGAATATCCCAATGAGTGCTAGCTATTTTGGATATAAAAGATGCATGTATTATATTTTGAGACAAGTCTTTCTCATGCATGTTTACAAGATGATGTGACATGTCTGCATGTTGAGCGAAATAGATTAATGTGAGCTAGCTATTTAGATATTGAAGATGAGAGAGTGCTCCAGCTGCCACAGGCGGCTTTTTTTTTCCAGCGAGGCCAATACTAGCTCTTCAAGAAATAATTTACACTCAGGCGGTGTTCTCTATCCTCTTTATTGTCCTTCCTCTGTACCATAGAAAACCTTCCTTGACATTATAATTAGTGACATATGTGACGTGCTTGCATATGCCCTAACTATTCCTCCAATTTGTGGGACTGCTTATGAATATACTGATGCTGTTATTGAAAGGCTCGTGATTGTGAAGAAAAGTTCCAAAATGCGGAGGGACTGCTACTACCCTAAGCTAGTTAAGTACTCCCTTCGTCCCATAATATAAGAACGTTTTTCAAATTATGTTAGCTTGAAAAACATTCTTATATTAGGGACAGAGGGAGTAACATCCTTGGAACATTCTTCTTTCTTTTTTCTTTTTTTTTTTGCATCGTTAAGAGTCCACGGACGCCGCCTGGATGGAGTGCGCGAGCTCCAGTTGCATTGCAGCCTCCAATAACGCCAAGCAAGATAGAGGTGGACTCCACTGCACCCATGGACGCACGCTGCTGCGGACGCCACGTACTACCGCACTACTGCTGCTCGGCGACGGCCATGACAGAGGTCGTATCTGGCCGCTAGTACGTCTGAGCACTCGGCCGGTTTGCACATCCAGGGGAGGTCATCCTCGGGACGCTTCAGCCTCACTCACACCTTCTTGGCTTCTTCTACTCCCACTTCCAAAAGTTCCCGGTGGGTGTCGGTGGGTGGGCATGAACTTTCGTGAATACTAAATAGTGGAGTAAAAGTTATTTAAAAAAATGTATTTTTGTCTGTAGCACATTTGTTCCAGGGTTTTATAACAGGAAATAATAAGACTAGCCATTATCGGTAGTAACATAGAGTAGTAACACGGGCATATTAAACTCTATGTTACTATCTCTATAGTGGGGATAACATATGTGTGAGGCTGGTCATAGGGAGTAACTTAGACTAGTGTCAT
This sequence comes from Aegilops speltoides, assembly GCA_021437245.1. Taxonomy (NCBI): domain Eukaryota; kingdom Viridiplantae; phylum Streptophyta; class Magnoliopsida; order Poales; family Poaceae; genus Aegilops; species Aegilops speltoides. The sequence continues at coordinate 19,341,292 of CM038143.1, forward strand.
GCATATCACACTAGTCTAAGTTACTATCTTCATAATGCAAAGTAACATAATAGTAGTATCATAGATGGCTTCATTTACTAGCTCATAGACTCATTTTTGTCTTGGAAAGCGCTATGTTACAAAGAATATATTATGTTACCACCTCTCATTAATTACTTGCCACATAAGCAGAATTTTCTCAAGAGCGCTATGTTACTAGCTGTTACTCCCACTATGACCAGCTTGATAACATGCAACACTTCATTTATTAGGCTATAGACTCATCTTGCCTTGATATGTGTGATGTTATTCATACTAGTAGAAACTCACTGCTAGGGAAAAGCCTATACACAGAATCTTACCAAATAGCGCTTTCAAAATACCACGCTATCGCTATTTAGCAGCAGCCGCTGTTATCAAAACGCGCTGCTGAGAGGAAAATAGCAAGAGCGGTCGTCCACCGATACAGCCGCATCGCTATAGTTGCTATGACCTCATATATAGCATACAGACTATACTAAATGCCATCAGATCAACTGTAGCTTTGGCAAACGCCACAACAATCCCTACCTTATCACACGCACACGACCGCCATCCCACTCACACACTCACAGAATCAGCTGCTGTGCCGCCGCCACTGTCCGTCCGTCCGCCGAGGTACTCCCTCCTTCCGTCCTCCTCCCTCCTCCTCACATCCTCCTCCGCCACGGCCGCCCTCCTCCTCCGCCCGCCCTCTTCCTCGGCCCGTCCCTCCTTCCTGCAGCCCTCCTCCCACCGCCTCGACCTCGCCGCCCCTAGCTACCTCTCCGCCCCCACCCCACCACTAGTTAGTACTAGATTTAGTAGTAGTAGATGTTAATTTAGGGTTCATAGCTAGTACTAGATGTTGCTTAGTTAGTACTAGATATTTAGTAGTAGTGGTAGTTGAACTACTTTAGTTGTAGTTGAACTAGTTTAGTAAGTAATTAATAAACTAGTTGAACTAGTTGAATTAATAGAACTAATGTATTTTAGTAAAATAATTAATATAACTAGTTGAACTACTTTATTTTTAGAAAGAACTAGTTTTTTCTATTTATAGTAAGTTTATATTTAGTAAGAACTATTTGAATTAATAAAACTAGTTGAACATGTCATATTTGTTGTTATTTTTTAGTTTAAGCAATTATTCGGGATGTATTAGTGATAACTTATATGGTTTCAGGTGACCACCGTCGTCCCCGTCACCGACCCCTCCGACATCCCGATGCGTCTCCACATGACCACCCTCCGACATCAAGGTGAGACCAGCCAAATATCCTTGTATATCTTGTGTTGTTGCTCAAATAGGATATGTGGTTGCCCAAGTGGCCGTTCATGTTCAGTTTACCTCCGAGTGGCCTACGCTTTTGCTAGAGTGTTGATTAATTTCCGTCCCGCAAATTTCAGTATTAGTCGATATGTCCGGACGCCGCCTGGATGGAGTGCGCGAGCTCCAGTTGCATTGCAGCCTCCAATAACGCCAAGCAAGATAGAGGTGGACTCCACTGCACCCATGGACGCACGCTGCTGCGGACGCCACGTACTACCGCACTACTGCTGCTCGGCGACGGCCATGACAGAGGTCGTATCTGGCCGCTAGTACGTCTGAGCACTCGGCCGGTTTGCACATCCAGGGGAGGTCATCCTCGGGACGCTTCAGCCTCACTCACACCTTCTTGGCTTCTTCTACTCCCACTTCCAAAAGTTCCCGGTGGGTGTCGGTGGGTGGGCATGAACTTTCGTGAATACTAAATAGTGGAGTAAAAGTTATTTAAAAAAATGTATTTTTGTCTGTAGCACATTTGTTCCAGGGTTTTATAACAGGAAATAATAAGACTAGCCATTATCGGTAGTAACATAGAGTAGTAACACGGGCATATTAAACTCTATGTTACTATCTCTATAGTGGGGATAACATATGTGTGAGGCTGGTCATAGTGGGGAGTAACTTAGACTAGTGTCATGCATATCACACTAGTCTAAGTTACTATCTTCATAATGCAAAGTAACATAATAGTAGTATCATAGATGGCTTCATTTACTAGCTCATAGACTCATTTTTGTCTTGGAAAGCGCTATGTTACAGTAATATATTATGTTACCACCTCTCATTAATTACTTGCCACATAAGCAGAATTTTCTCGAAGAGCGCTATGTTACTAGCTAAGTTACTCCCACTATGACCAGCTTGATAACATGCAACACTTCATTTATTAGGCTATAGACTCATCTTGCCTTGATATGTGTGATGTTATTCATACTAGTAGAAACTCACTGCTAGGGAAAAGCCTATACACAGAATCTTACCAGCAGCGCTCTTCAAAATACCACGCTACTGCTATTTAGCAGCAGCGCGTGTTATCAAAACGCGCTGCTGAGAGGAAAATAGCGATGGCGTCCACCGCATCTGGCCTACTGCTATAGTTGCCATGACCTCGCCCCGCTAGTTATAGCGATGGCGCACTATACTAAACAGCGCTCTCGCTATTCAGATATCAGTAGCGCGTTTTTTTGGCAAACGCGCTACAACTATCCCTACCTTATCCCCACGCACACGACCGCCATCTCACTCACACTCTCCTCGCATCACGTAACCGTGCTGTCGTCGTCGCGCCGCGCCGCCTTCGTCCGTCTGCCGAGGTACTCCCTCCTTCCGTCCTCCTCCTCCTCCTCGCACATCCTCCTCCGCCTCGGCCGCCCTCCCTCCTCCGCCGCCCTCTTCCCTCCGCTGCAGCCCGTCCCTCCTCCCTCCTCCATGCAGCCTCCTCCCACCGCCTCGACCTCGCCGCCCCTAGCTACCTCTCCGTCGCCCCCACCCCCTGCCACTAGTTAGTACTAGATTTAGTAGTAGTAGATGTTAATTTAGGGTTCATAGCTAGTACTAGATGTTGCTTAGTTAGTACTAGATATTTAGTAGTAGTGGTAGTTGAACTACTTTAGTTGTAGTTGAACTAGTTTAGTAAGTAATTAATAAACTAGTTGAACTAGTTGAATTAATAGAACTAATGTATTTTTAGTAAAATAATTAATATAACTAGTTGAACTACTTTATTTTTAGAAAGAACTAGTTTTTTTCTATTTATAGTAAGTTTATATTTAGTAAGAACTATTTGAATTAATAAAACTAGTTGAACATGTCATATTTGTTGTTATTTTTTAGTTTAAGCAATTATTCGGGATGTATTAGTGATAACTTATATGGTTTCAGGTGACCACCGTCGTCCCCGTCACCGACCCCCTCCGACATCCCCGCCGTCGTCCCAGTCACCGACCCCCTCCGACATCAAGGTGAGACCAGCCAAATATCCTTGTATATCTTGTGTTGTTGCTCAAATAGGATATGTGGTTGCCCAAGTGGCCGTTCATGTTCAGTTTACCTCCGAGTGGCCTACGTTTTGCTAGAGTGTTGATTAATTTCCGTTCCGGCAAATTTCAGGCGCTCGATATGTCTTTTTTTAGCAAAGGTCATGCCGGATTTTTTCATGAATTCTGGCATGACTTGCGCTATAATATGTACAAGTTTAATCTTTGAATTATGATTGTAGGAAATGTCGTACTCGGACGACGACAGTGTCCCGGGGGTGTGTAGCTGGTGCCACGACGATCGAGGTATGTGCGACAGGTTCGTTCGGCTGGACGAAGATCGGCGCTTCAGCATTAAGCTCAAGGAGACCTTCGATTGTGAAACGGTACGCAACAACGACAAGTGTTTTTTTCGTAATTAAGCATGACTTCAACTATTTCAACGTCTAATTTTCATATTTTACAATTCGACTAGCTTATCCCATGCCATGCAAGACGCTATGTCTTGGAGAGGATGGGTTTTGAAGACCATGAAAATTTTGAAGCAAAGAAAATACATCTAAGGACCCATCATGATATGGATTTTGAAGTAAATCTGTGCAATGCTCAGAGCGTAACCCATTTTGGTTGCAAAATTGGGAAGCACTTTGCAAAATGTATGGTTTTTATGAGGGTATGATTGTCACCATGGATCTTAGTGATCCTGACATCGAGGAAGACAATATGGACATTTGGTCCTTGTTGATACGCTTCCGATTGTACCGCTATGTGAGTTTCTCAAACATAGTTATTAACTAATTTATATTGTTTATTTTAAAATAGTTGATAGCTTATTTCCATTGACAGCTTATTTTGATTCTTCAAAGACTGTGCGGAAGATGGTAGATAAAACCCACTACACCGATAGCACCGAATTAACGTATAAGGAGAAAAATCATCTGATCGCATTTTGTACTCTTCTTGAGAATTACAATGACTATTATCGAACTCCTCCAAATTATGGTGAATACGTGCCACTAGTGCATGTGTTGAACCACGATAACTTCTCTGGAGATACCCTGATAAGATTTTTTACTATTACGACATCCGTGCATCTTTTGCATACTTCGAAAACTAGTACATCATTGCTAACTATGAAGTTATTATTATGTTTTTCAACAGAAACTCCCAATGGATTGTGTGCCTCATCTGATGTCTCTGCATGGTCGCCTCTCAGTTCTGAACATACTGCCAGGTAAATCTACGGAGCTCACCTGTGCATATCGGATTTCCAAAACCCATGAACACATGTTCATCAAAGAATGGAAGAAATGTATGGACATTCGCAAGGAGGTTCTTGGAAGTAACATTCTGCGAAAGGCAAGAATTGGAGACAGGCTAATCTCCATTCTCCATAATGGAGAGTCAGGGGCTATCTTGTTTTTTGCTATTTTACCTTAGAAAATGTAGTAGGTCTTAATCGAATGTAATAGGTCCTATGAGGTACAATATGTTTATTACGTGGTAATGTGTTAGAGTTGATAATGATGATCTTGAGGAGGTGTTATGTGATGTCAATGATGAAAACGATGATCTTGAGAAGGTGTTATATGACAATGATGTATTATGATGATAAGTTGTTAATGATATAATGATGATGATGATGATATTATATCATTGGGTGAAAGAACCGCGGATTAGTTTCAAGTGGATGGACATCCACTTGAAACTAGTCCACGGTTCTTTCACCCCATGATGTAATAACTCATTATGATGTAAAAACAATCTCTAAATTCCTGTTGTATGAAAACTTGTGTAAAGGTGTATGAATACAACATGAATAGAAAAGAAATAAAATACTAAATAATAGTAGTAGCGCGAGAGAGGAGAAGCGCTACTACTAATTACCAGTAGCGATGTTCTGAAGAAGCGCTACTACTAAGTCAATTTAGCAGTAGCGTGGGTCCAGACGCGTTATTGCTAAGCATTAGCTGTAGCGCCTTATCAGTTGCGCTCCTGCCCGCGCTACTGATAGGCCCAAAACACGCGCCGCTGCTAGGCTTTTCCCTAGTAGTGACTAGCTATGTTACCATATGCTTCTCTTTTTTTATTTATTATTTGTCGCATTATCTATTTTATCTAGATATATGTGATGTTACTACCTGTGTTACTCTCACTATGGGTAGTCTAATGAGTAAAGAGCAGTCAGTGACTCAGTGTTCTTTTATCCACATCGTGTTCTCCTCGACACCAAATATGAGTCGGGACAAGCGCGACCGCAACCCGAAAAGCATCCAGAACCCTGTGGACTGTGGTTACCTGGATCGATCTGGACGTGCGGCCGGCTAGCTGACAACTAGTTTGACATAAGCGTTATTGTTCGGTGGGCGCGGGTGACAGCAATTCTGTAGACCTCAAGTCTCAACAAAATGCAGCTTGGCATGCTACGTACACTCATCAAGCCATCACGAATGCATGCTGTAAAATTTAAATCTCAGCTTGAAATAAGTTTTGCATGCTTGCTTGCTTGCTTGCCTCTACGCGCCCTGGTTACATGCAAGCTTGTTTCTTGCGGACAGTGCGGCGGGATACGGTGAGCACGCAGGGGACGATCTGGCATCCGGGAGATGTTAGGCTAGGAAGAAATGGTTAATTTGCTACAGTCATCTTGGTCGACGCGGAATAAGATGGTGATTGAGGGGATATTTCTACGGCGGGCTTCTGACTCGTTCTTCAAATTCCTTGTTTTCTTGCAACACCGACACTCGTTTTCTAGGCAGCGGGACCGCGACCGTTTGTGGCTCATGCTGGATGTGCTTCTGGATACCGCCCGCCAGCTTTCTTCTCCATAGAGCTGATGAACTGGTTGCCATTAGGTGGCCTTTTTTTACTAGTTCTTTTTTGCTTTATTTGGGCATACTTGTGTTGTTGCCCCTAGTTTGATGGTTTGGTACTATATATGATTGTGGTTGTATGGCTGTTGGCTTAAGCAGGGCAAAAGCCTATTTGGAGAGCTACAGTCGCCTCATAAAGCGCAAGAAAAAGTGATTAACCAAGGACATATAAGCTCGGGACTAGAACTTAATATCCACGGCGGGACTAGAATATAGATAAATCCATCTTTTGATAAGACAATCCACCATTGAAAACACACATCACACCAAAATTTGGTGTTGATGCCATCCATTACCACCTAAGGTACTATATTCGTTCCAAAAGTTTTGGGTTTTCTCTAAGTCAAAGTTGTTCAAGTTTGACCAAATCTATTGAAAAATAGATCTAGAACACCAAATTAGTTTCATGAGATTCTTTATGAAATGTATTTTCGCATGTGTATTTTGTGTTATAGATCTTAGCACATTTTCTATATAGTTGGTCAAACTTAAGCAAGTTTGAGTTAGGAAAATTCTAGAACTTCAATTATTTTGCAAACGGAGGGAGTAGGTATCAAACTTTTCAGAATATGTAGGAATCACAGCAATTATATATTTTAGGACGATTCATGTGCATCCAGGCTCACAACCAGGTTATCATACAGTCACCACACTATTGTCTTAGTCATGTGGATACTCGTATATATGAACTTAGTATTCTTGTGTATCCCAAATGTGTACATATTGACAATACCATTAACGAACTTATGTAGGCTACCAAACAAGAACAATAAAATTTCGCGGATTAATGGCCCACCACCGTTCATTTGAATGTAGGTAGTTTTCAATTCCAGCTATATATACTACCCCTCATCACGTGAGAAGGCAACAAACTCCATCATCTAATTTATCCATATTTACACAATCGATAAAGCGGCGATTCATTTTTAGTATTTTCGTATAGAAATTAGCAAATAGTGTACATGGTAATTAAAGTAAACATAGGAGAAAAATGATTGGAAAACCAAGATGATATATGTCGAGAACGCGTAGGCATAAGACATATAAGGAATGAAAGTACCACACATTGGGCATCACCATGTGCTATTCAATTATGAGTTACATGAGCATCTTGTCCGCTCTTTTTTCCAAACTAGTGCAGTTCACTACTAGGGAAAAGACTAGCAGCGGCGCGGGTTTTGGGCCTATCAGTAGCGCGGGCAGGAGCGCTACTGATAAAGCGCTACAACTAATGCTTAGCAATAGCGTGTCTGGACCCACGCTACTGCTAAATTGACTTAGTAGTAGCGCTTCTTCAGAACATCGCTGCTGGTAATTAGTAGTAGCGCTTCTCCTCTCCCTCGCTACTACTATTATTTAGTATTTTATTTCTTTTCTATTTCATGTTGTATTCATACACCTTTACACAAGTTTTCATACAACAGGAATTTAGAGATTGTTTTTACATCATAATGAGTTATTACATCATGGAGTGAAAGAACCGTGGACTAGTTTCAAGTGGATGTCCATCCACTTAAAACTAATCCGCGGTTCTTTCACCCAATGATATAATAATATCATCATCATCATCATCATATCATTAACAACTTATCATCATAATAAATCATTGTCATATAACACCTCCTCAAGATCATCGTTTTCATCATTGACATCACATAACACCTCCTCAAGACCATCATTATCAACTCTAACACATTACCACATAATAAACATATTGTACCTCATAGGACCTATTACATTCGATTAAGACCTACTACATTTTCTAAGGTAAAATAGCAAAAAACAAGATAGCCCCTGACTCTCCATTATGGAGAATGGAGATTAGCCTGTCTCCAATTCTTGCCTTTCGCTGAATGTTACTTCCAAGAACCTCCTTGCGAATGTCCATACATTTCTTCCATTCTTTGATGAACATGTGTTCACGGGTTTTAGAAATCCGATATGCACTGGTGAGCTCCGTAGATTTACCTGGCAGTATGTTCAGAACTGAGAGGCGACCATGCAGAGACATCAGATGAGGCATACAATCCATCGGGAGTTTCTGTTGAAAAACATAATAATAACTTCGTAGTTAGCGATGATGTACTAGTTTTAGAGGTATGCAAAAGATGCACGGATGTCGTAATAGTAAAAAATCTTACCAGGATATTTCCAGAGAAGTTATCGTGGTTCAACACATGCACTAGTGGCACGTATTCACCATAATTTGGAGGAGTTCGATAATAGTCATTGTAATTCTCAAGAAGAGTACAAAATGCGATCAGATGATTTTTCTCCTTATACGTTAATTCGGTGCCATCGGTGTAGTGGGTTTTATCTACCATCTTCCGCACAGTCTTTGAAAAATCAAAATAAGCTGTCAATGGAAATAAGCTATCAACTATTTTGAAATAAACAATATAAATTAGTTAATAACTATGTTTGAGAAACTCACATAGCGGTACAATCGGAAGCGTATCAACAAGGACCCAAATGTCCATATTGTCTTCCTCGATGTCAGGATCATCAAGATCCATGGTGACAATCATACCCTCATAAAAACCATACATTTTGCAAAGTGCTTCCCAATTTTGGCAACCAAAATGGGTTACGCTCTGAGCATTGCACAGATTTACTTCAAAATCCATATCATGATGGGTCCTTAGGTGTATTTTCTTTGTTTCGAAATTTTCATGGTCTTCAAAACCCATCCTCTCCAACACATAGCGTCTTGCATGGCATGGAATAAGCTAGTCGAATTGTAAAATATGAAAATTAGACGTTGAAATAGTTGAAGTCATGCTTAATTACGAAAAAAACACTTGTCGTTGTTGCGTACCGTTTCACAATCGAAGGTCTCCTCGAGCTTAATGCTGAAGCGCCGATCGGCACCAGCTACACTCCCCCGGGAGACTGTCGTCGTCCGAGTACGACATTTCCTACAATCATAATTCAAAGATTAAACTTGTACATATTCTAGCACAAGTCATGCCAGAATTCACGAAAAAATCCGGCATGACCTTTGCTAAAAAAGGACATATCGAGCGCCTGAAATTTGCCGGAATGGAAATTAATCAACACTCCGGCAAAACATAGGCCACTCGGAGATGTAAACTGAACATGAACGGCCACTTGGGCAACCACATATCCTATTTGAGCAACAACACAAGATATACAAGGATATTTGGCTGGTCTCACCTCGATGTCGAAGGGGGTCGGTGACTGGGACAACGGCGGGGATGTCGGAGGGGGTCGGTGACGGGGACAACGGTGGTCACCTGAAACCATATAAGTTATCACTAATACATCCCGAATAATTGCTTAAACTAAAAAATAACAACAAATATGACATGTTCAACTAGTTTTATTAATTCAACTAGTTCTTACTAAATATAAACTTACTATAAATAGAAAAAAAACTAGTTCTTTCTAAAAATAAAGTAGTTCAACTAGTTATATTAATTATCTTACTAAAAATACATTAGTTCTATTAATTCAACTAGTTCAACTAGTTTATTAATTTACTTACTAAACTAGTTCAACTACAACTAAAGTAGTTCAACTACCACTACTACTACTAAAAATCTAGTATTAGCTATGAACCCTAAATTAACATCTACTACTACTAAATCTAGTACTAACTAGTGGCATGGGGTGGGGGGCGACGGAGAGGTAGCTAGGGGCGGCGAGGTCGAGGGCGGTGGGAGGAGGGCTGCCGACGGAGGAGGGAGGAGGGGCGGCCGCAGGCGGATGGAGGAGGGCGGCGGCGGAGGAGGGAGGGGCGGCCTCAGGCGGAGGGAGGATGTGCGAGGAGGAGGGAGGAGGGACGGAAGGAGGGGAGTACCTCGGCGGCGGACGGACGAAGGCGGCGGCGGCGACGCACGACGATGGTTACGCGAGCGAGAGTGAGAGTGTGAGTGAGAGGGCCGGTCGTGCGCGTGGGGATAAGGTAGGGATAGTTGTAGCGCGTTTGCCAAAACGCGCTACAGCTAATCTGAATAGCAGTAGCGCTGTTTAGTATAGTGCGCTACTGCTATAACTAGCGGGGGGAGGGGAGGGCGAGGTCATGGCAACTATAGCAGTAGCGCTGTATGCGGTGGACGCGCTACTGCTATTTTCCTGTCAGCAGCGCGTTTTGATAACACGCGCTGCTGCTAAATAGCAGTAGCGTGGTATTTTGAAGAGCGCTGCTGGTAAGATTTTGTGTATAGGCTTTTCCCTAGTAGTGGTTTGGAATGACACGTAGATGATGTTCGTAGATGTCGGGCCGTTCATGCGTGTGTGTCTCGGCCGTTAATTCGTGCCCTTGTGAGGTTTGTATCACGGTCAGTTTTGTCGTGCTTGGCTTGTGAGCCTGACTGGTGCCATTTTATCACTAAACTTTGTGTTGTAAACCATAAGGGCTTCAGCTCGGTAATGTTAGACATCTGCCTTGTTTCTAAAAACTGTTTTAGTCATGAAGATTATATTATGCTCGTTTAACGTGACATGCATTCCAGACTTGTTGGACTAATATATCATTTTCTTCTACTTCATGGTGTACAACTCCGACCGGTCATTTGAGGCATTATGTAGAAAATTTGTTACCGACTTCAAGTGGAGTGTCTACCTTTATCGCGGCCATAGGGACTATGATCTTGTGATTCAACCACAACGAATGGTATGTACATCTGGAACTTATGGATCAAGAAGAAAATTACTTTTAACTTTTATCTTTCTAATAAAAATTAATTGTGTGTATGGTCTATTTAATGTGAATATCATTGTTGGTTCGTAATACAAGTGATATCCAATGCAAAATTGTCTACATACTGACCATATCATATATACCTATATAAGTTATCCCCACTAACTATAATTCTCTCAACATGAAACTATGTCAACTCATCTATGGTAGGAATAGACTCATGTTAACAGGCATCATGCATATCACTCATATTTAATAAATATTCAACCACTATACAATAATGAGATACGATAACTTATAGAGAAAAGTATACTTTTAGTCCCTCAACTTTTGGCGAAGTCTAGATTTAGTCCCTTAATTTCGAAACCGGACAACTTGCACCTCCAACTCGTGAAACCAGAAAACTTTAGTCCCTTATCTCGGCTCACATGATATTACTGGTGACTCAGCACGGTTTTGATCAGTCTTCGTGCACGTAGCGGTATTTCTCTATCTTGCCTTCTTCCTTCTCACATTGGCTTACACGGGCATACCATTGAACACCTAGCATGCACTACCTGTACTGTCCATGACCGAACAGTGGCAGCTGCTCCCGCCGGTGCTCCTGTGGCTTCTGCACATGCTGCACGTGCGCCACGCCGCCGAAGGCTGCTAGCCGACGGCCTGTGCGACGACGTGCACGTATGCCACACCGCGGAGGGCTGCTGGTCGACGCCCTGTGCACGGTCGTGCGCGTGTGCGACACCGCGGACGGCTGCTGTCCGACGCCCTGTGCGCTGCGACCGCGCCCAGCATTCGCATGGTCACTGAACCCACCCATCCTCGACGCCCCCTTGTCAGGCTGCTCATGTGCGCCATATGGAGATGCCCACCGTTGTTAAGCTTCTCCTTGTGCGCCACCCGTGGACTGGCTTCCCTCGTCAGCGCACACCAGATCACGTGCTCTCAGGCAGTGGAGAAGAGGAGGTCGAAGAAGAGCATGAGGTATCTCCAGCGCTGGCGTGGTTTGCCTTCATCCTCCGCGGTCACCATGGTGATGCCGCCTGCTTGCCTTTGTAGTCGTCATGAAGGAGGAGTGGTCGTGGGCCCCGGTGGACGACGAGGTAGAATGGGACTGCCATGTCCAGCGAGGTGCAGCAACCAGCAAGCTCGCAGTGGCTGGCGAGGTAGAGCGTGGCTGGCTAGAGGGACTCACCAGGGTGCGGGGAGCAGGAAGGGTAGAGGAGAGAGAAAGAGTGGAGAAAGGAGAAGTCTAAAACCAGGCCACGTCATAGCTAATACCGCTTTGGCTGAGACAAAGGACTAAGGGCATCTCTAGCCGCGCCCTCAAGAAGGCCTCCCCAGGCGATTTTTTCGCGCCGGCGTCGAGAACGGCCGGTCGCGCCTCAGAGCCCGATTTTAGAGCTTGGACCGAAAACAGCGCCGCGGACTAAGCCCGAACCCGGCTACTGGGGCGCCCGGGCGCCATGAAGTTGTTTTACGCGAAGAAGCCGCGGGCCAGCAGCGTCGGCGACTTCGGCGCCTCGTCTCCCCTAACGACCTCGGTTCCCGCGGGGAATCAATGGCAAGGCTGCCGCCGGTCAGCCTTGCCATTGATTCCTTCATGGGCGGCGCGTCACGAGACGGCGCGCCGACGCCTCCCCTCCCTCGCACGCGTACACACGGGCGCGGCCCCGGCTATAAAAGCCGGCGGCCTCCACTCTCCTGTACCCACACCAGCCCCGCCCGGCCCCCTCGCCGCCGTCCAGCCCCTCCCTCTCCCTGCCTCTCCCGAGCGCCGTCGCCATGGCAGAACGTTTCCCCGGAGACGAGGTGGCGGCCAACGGCTTCGGCCGCCGTTCGCTCCGCGAACAGGAGTCCTGGCTCCTGTTCCAGGCGAACATCCCGGCGCCGTCGGACATGCGCGCCGGGCTATCGGGGTGGAGACTCAGTGCCGGGGGAGTGCCCATTCCCCCGTTGCCCGACGCCGTGGCGAAGCCGAAGTACTTCGCCGAGGAGGTCAAGATTGTGCGTGCGTCCCTCACCGACGCCCAACTCTCCCTCCCGCAGTACGCCGCCGACAACCACGCGGCCTGGGCGGCGTATTTCGAGCGCCGCCAGCAGCAGCGATTGGCGTCCACCAACGGCGCGCCGGTGGTCGGCGGGCGGCAGAACAGCGAGGGGCGCCGCCTCTGGTGGGGCGTCCCCGGCCGCACACTCGAGGGCGTGCTCACGTACCTCGAGGGCGGCAACGACCCGCCGTTGGCGTACCCCCCGGCGCAGCACCGACGCGTCGGGCCATGGGCGCCAAGGAGGTTTGGGTCCTCCTCCTCCTCTTCCTCCTCCCGATCCTCATCGCACTCCTCCGGCACTCCGGCCCTGCTCGGCGTAAAGGCCGAGCCCGCGGCGAAGTCGCCGCTCGGCCGGCGCACTCGCAGCGCCGGCATCGTCATCAACGAGGGCGGCCGACGCGCCTCCTCCTCGTCGGCTCCTCCGCGCTTCGTCAAGCCAAAGACGGAGCCGGGGCTGGCGCCGGTGAAGACGGAGCTGAGGCTGGCGCCGGTGAAGACGGAGCCGGGGCTGGTGCCGGTGAAGGCGGAGTTCGACGACGACGACGCGGCCCTAGAATGGGCGCGCCAGGACTCCATTGCGATGGAGAAGGCGCGCCGGGAGAAGGCGAAGGAGCGCCAGCGCGCCGCCCTGCGCCGCTTCGAGGAGCGTCGACGCGGCCGCGATGAAGACGGGGTCGTCGTCCTATGCGACAGCGACGACGACGACGCGCCGCCGCCGGTCCACAATGGCGACGTAGGGTCCAGCCGGGGCGCTCGCGTCAAGGAGGAGAAGGCCGACGACGACGATGGCGGCGACGGCGGCGACGACTTCAGCCCCTTTCTTTTTTAGATTAGCTTAATGTAATGAAAATGCGTGAATTTCGCTGAAATTTGCCATGTTTAGCCGAAATTTAACTACTTTTTATCATAACTTTGCCGAACGGTCCTTTTTTCCTAACACGCGCTGGGCGGCCTCAGGGGCCGACGGTGAGCACCGACTTCGCCTCAGGGCCTTTTTTGCTGGCTCACCCCAGCGGCGCTTTTAGACGCCCCCTGGGGGCCAACGGCTGGAGATGCCCTAAGGGGCTGTTTGGTTGCTACCCTGACCGACGTGCCTGAGATTATTCCCTACCTAAAAGTAGCATGAGCATGCTGAAAAAATTGCCTGGCTAGGCACACATGTTAGTCTAGGATGTGTTTGGTTGCCGTCCTGAAATTGTGCCTGTGTGGATAAAAGCTGCGGGCGGTGTTTGGTGAGGGAAAGGAAAAGGTCAAAAGGGGAGTGGAAACGTGAGAGGGCAACACTGATTTTGCTCAGGCAGGTGGGATGGAATCTTTAACAATCTCAGGCCTCCAATTTCCTAGGCCTGACTCAGGCACCTTGGCACAGGCACATACCTCAGGCTAAAAATCACAGGGTGGCAACCAAACAAACATCAGGCTGGTCATAGGCAGGGTCTCAGGTCAGGCCACGTTACACAGGGCAGCAACCAAACAGCCCCTAAACTTTTCCGGTTTTAACAATTCAAGGTGCAAGTTGTCTGGTTTAGAAGTTAAGGAACCAAATCTAGACTTCACCGAGAGTTATGGGACCAAATGGAGACGCCCTTGTTTCATAGTACAAAATCTCACTAAATAATTGCCCCCAATTCCCGCTGCAACGCACGGGGTGTCATCTCTAGTTGATATAGAGACTGAAAGTTGTTTTTAACATATGAAAGCTAAATGGCCCATCTTACATGCTATTTTTTAAAATAATTTGGTTATATACGAAGAGCAATTATTCCGTCATCTCATAGTCTTCGCTCTGTTCCTTGATGAAATATCACACGCGAAGAAAATACATGAATGTCTCGGGCGAATTTTAGGCGTGTGGCGGCCCGCCGGTGTGCTCCCGCCGGCTGGTATGGGTGGAATAGTAAGCGGCGGTGCCCCCCCGCCGCCAACCGCTACCGCTATATACAGGTCATTGGCGGGGCGAGGGGGAACCCGCGTTTTCACGGGTTGGGGTGGGACTTTTGCGGCGTCCCGTAAAAAATTTATTGGTCCGACACGTTTGTGGGGTCTGGTCGGCAGCATTTTCTGCGCGGACCATATTGTAACGGTTATTTTGCGGGTCAGCGCATTATACGTGGTCGCTAGAGATGCTCAGTAAGTGGATTTCGGGAAGTTTTTTGAGTAGTGCGAGCAATGGATTCCGGGTGGTGTCAATGCGTACGCGTTGGTCGTTATCCAGCTGGGCCAGTAGGCTAATAACACGCTGCTGATGTGTACGTCCAAGCGAGCGAGCTCGTCCTCGTCTTAAATGTGGAACACGTCAAGTGTTGAGCCAGTTTGATCATTCTAATTGCCACTCAAGTCCTTTTTTTTTAGCAGAAAGGTCTCTGTAATTTTTCAACTCCCGAAGAAATTATATCACCCCCGCAAAAAGAAGAGATAAGACATTATTATATCTATAGTTTGGCTCTACCCTGCAGGGAAGAGGCAGCGTTCCAGTCATAGTGGAGGAGTACTAGTACTTATATCTGCTAGGTACAGTTTGTGCACGTTTTTAAGCATCTATACCCTACTTAAAGTGTTGTTTTGTTGTACTATTTCGATCTGGCGTGATCTCTTCAACTAAAGAGCGAGGCGCGTTTGGAAATAAATACTACTCCATGTATATTAGTATCATGATTGTGTGCATCTTCATGATGCAGATCCATGATATCTCCTTTTGGGGACACACACACACACACACACACACACACACACACACACACACACACACACACACACACACACACACACACACACACACACACACACACACACACACACACACACACACACACACACACACACACACACACACACACACCATATTATCACTCCATGTACAGTCATGCGTATGGAACACAACGGGACCAAACACATCTGTGAAACACAAAAGGAAATGTTTTTTGGAAAGCTGTTTGGGATACTCTAACAACCAATACTACACCGATCGATATGATGCGAACTGCGCGACGGATTTCTCTACTCCTGTCTAACTAATTTGGCTCTACGTCACGACGAAGAGGTAGTATTCCAATCATAGTGTAATGCTAGTAGGTATTCCCTCCGTCCAGAAATACTTGTCATCAAAATGAATAAAAAGGGTTTCCACAAAAAAAATGAGTAAAAGGGGATGTATCTAGATGTATTTTAGTTTTAGATACATCCCTTTTTGTTTATTTTGATGACAAGTATTTTTGGACGGAGGTAGTACGTGCTAGCTAACTGCAGTTTGTGCACGTTAAGTGCTGTTTAGTTGTATTACGATCACGCCTGATCTGTTGTATCCATTGGCGAGTACATTGACTCCCTAAATTAGTCGCTCCCATAGCTTTCTTCTCCAAGGACATAGGCACAAGAATAAGACAGGTTGAGATATATCTATCATGCTTGTTTGCTTCTGGAGAAGATTAAGAAACAACATGAGTGAGGCGTGTTTTGGATGCATCATCCAAGTACAGTGACATACATACACATACAGATCAGGACATCAGGTTCAACTACCGTCAATGTATGTTAGTCCAAGAAAATTACGCTCCCTCTGTCCGAAAATACTGGTCATCAAAATGAATAAAAGGGAATGTATCTAGAATTAAAATACGTCTAGATACAACTCCGTTTGTTCATTTTGATGACAAGTATTTCCGGATGGAGGGAGTAGCTTGAGTTTAGACAGAATAGTCTCCGGGTGGGTACTGGTGCACTAGTATATCTGGTAGGCGCGGTTTGTGTGTATGTTTAGAGGTAGTACCTTCTAACTACAGTTTGTGCACGTTTCAAAGCATCTACTACCGTACTTAATATGTGTTGTTTAATTGTACTATTTCGATCCGGAGTGGTCTTCTCTAGCCACTCACTGGTAAATTGACTTGCTTTATACATTTGCTAGCGCCTACTTGTTGCTTTCTTCTTCAACGACATACACATAGAAGAATAAAACATGGTGATGATTGAGGTTGTTTGCTTTTGGGAGAAGATTAAGAAAGAACTCGGGTGACGTTTGTTTGGGGAAAATATGTGTCATCTGACTACATGCGCAGAGCATAAGGAACACGGTGCGTTATCGGATTATAAGACTAGGATACCTTGCTAATAACCGATACTGTGCATATATAATGAAAGCCACGTGACACAAGCGATTGATTGAGGCGAGCGCATATTGTGGTGCGGCATGGTGCATCTTTCATGTTGAGCAGGAAGAAAATCATTGCTTGGGTTCAGTTCAACTCGGCCTGCACATCCAAGATATATCCTTGCTACACTCAAATTGCTTTGATAGAAATTAGAGAAAGGTAAGTTATTCGACTTCTTTCATCTGGAGACACAAACGAAAAACCTGAAACATGCTCATGTCGCCCTTCTACCCGAAAAAGACTCGTGCCTGACCTTTATAGCCAATCTCTCTTCAGAACTCTCTGATCAAAGCGGTCGCTAAGGTTCTAACAAATTGGCTCAAACCATAAATCCCCCACATCGTACACGTAGACCAAATAGGCTTCATATATCTCTGGAATGAATATAGGAGAAACTTTTGCCTACACCACCGACATAATCAGTTCATAGATTCTAAATCTAGACTTTTCTAAAGCGTTCAACTCAGTTTCATGGTCCCATATATACAAAATTCTACTTCAACGAGGAATGCCACAACTCTATTGTTCTTGGATCCAAAACATCCTATCCACCGGTAAAACCGCCATAATGCTTAATAGTGTTCCGGCAGACTCGAGCAACTGCAAAAAAGGTATGAACGAAGGAGACCTCCTTCATCATAATGGCTGGCCTTGTGAAGTAACTCATCCACCAGAATTCCCACCCTCTAGTACTTCACCACCCTATCTTCACACACCTAACTCCAAACTGCCTGCAATACGCCGACGATACCCTTATCATCGCCGAGCAACTCGTGCCGCTACATCCTTTCCCAAAGACATCCTGCAAGATTTCACCCTAGCCACTAGTCTCTCTATAAACTTCTGTAAAACCACCTATGTCCCAATGAACTTGTATCACAACCGTGCACCAACAATTGAGATAACATTATTTACCCAATTTTGTCCTTCTCCCAAATCTACCTTGGATTACAACTCTCTCCCACTCAGACTTCCTTGTGATGCCTTCATGCCAATCCTGAAAAGTGTCCACAAATACCCTGCCGGCTGGAAAGCAAAGCTACATAATATGGATGACCACCTTATCCTTCTATCCACCGTAATAAGTTCTCTTGCTACATATTTCTTTACGGTCTTCCTTCACTAGTAGAAAACCACCAATCAGTCCCGGTTCGCAAGGGCCTTTAGTCCCGGTTCGGGAACCGGGACTAATGGGTCGTTACTAATACCTCAACCCATTAGTCCCGGTTCAAACACGAACCGGGACCAATGAGCCTCCACGTGGCCCCTGTCGCCGAGCCCAGTCAGGGGCCTTTGGTCCCGGTTGGTGGCTCCAACCGGGACCAAAAGGCGCCCACGTGTCTGCATTCCAAAGGGCCTGGTTTTTGTTTTTTTTGAAAGGAGGGGGTTGGGGGTTTTGGGGGTTTTGGGGGTTAATTTAGGTGTTTCTGTTAGCTAGCTAATTAATAGAGAGAAGTGTCCTCTCTAATTATGTCCGTGCTTGCTCGACGCCACGTAGTATATATACATAAGTGATCGAGAGAACCATTCAAGATGAAGTTCGCATGCATACCGAGAGAAGTGATCGATCGACCTCTCCTTCTACGAGAGATTGGTCGAACAACAAGTTTTACTGGCTACATACATGTACAATCTATATAAGATCTCTTAATTACAAACCACTAGCATTTGAATTCAAGTTCCACATGGTATTCTCCGGCTTTACTGATGACGTGTTCAAGAAAGAATCCTGCCAATTCCTCTTGAATTGCTTTCATGCGGTCTGGTGGTAGGAGTTCATCCCGCATCTGCCATGTCTAATTAATTTGAAGAAGGGGGTTAATTAATACATATATATGAATGAAACTCAACAGAAATGATGGTGTAATAAAATGAAATTGCGAATATTATTGCTTACGCACTTCATATTGTCTTCTAGAGTAGCCCCGCTTGTTTTTCAATGTCGCGTTGTGGATGAACTCGCACACGTAGTATCCACAAATCATTCCTTCCTCCTGCCACAAGCACTTTACGAGAAATAGAGGTCAATCAAACTGATAATGAAGCATTATATAAATGGCATTGATGAAAGTATAGCTATAGAATCAACGGAGATGCGCGCCAGAGTACTTACTTTGGTATGTATATCGCAGCTCCTTCGGCAGTCCCGAGCTTGTGCGGTGAACTGTTTCAAACCCTGCAAGACAAAGAAAATATTTGTTATTACTTGAGATATCAGAAATGAACAAAAAGTTGCCGATATGGTGCGATAATGATCGATTGAACTTACTTGCCGAGCATTTCAGTCATGTCCGCATAGGTGCTGGGATCTTTCCGTCTGAGTCTAAGACGGTTACTAGTCCACGCCAAGCTTAATCTCCGTAAGAATATAGTGGAACCTGCACGCATGCATAACTCATCAATTACATTAACCTCGCCGAGTAATAAGGAAAACCGAATATGCACACGACAAGAATACTCACGGGCCGTGGTAAGGAAAGAGTATGGTATCTTTGTTTTGATTTTTGATCAATGATTGTAGCAAGTTGTCCTCGGCCTCTTCGCGTGCTTTTCAACCAGAAAACATCTATGATATTTGTGTTAATGAACCCAATATCATAGATTTCATTTTTTTGCACTCGACGATCTTCAATCTGCATAATATATTGAGGATAATTAATTATAAATACATGCAATGAAAGAGCCGAGCTATATATAAAGACTAATGACAGAAATAGTACTTACAGCAGTAGCAAAAGACCATTAATTTATCGAGGGCCTTTTGATTGAAGAACTCAAGAACTCCTCAAATGGAATAGACAACAGATCATATGAAACGAGGTCGTGCTCCTCTTTAATATTCAGATACAAAGTGTTCGTCCCCTCGGACTCTCTGCAGGTTTTCATGTACCAACTGTGGAATCTTCGCATCATTGTTGTCGAGACTTTTCATCTTTGACGAGAGGCTTCCGTACATCAGATCTCGAATAAGTCCACCTCCATGAAATCGGAAGTGCATCGTCGGCAGGGTAATCTTCAAGATTGCCATAACCGCCACCGTCCCGGAGGATTAGACACATTCAGCGGGGGCACGATTGCTGTGCTTGTTCGCCGAAATGGGCAATTTTTTTCCCTTTGCCCGTTGTTCTTTAACCTTTTATCGCTGATAGTAGTTCCCACCGCTTGGCTTGGAGATATGTCTGCTCAAGAATGCGCTCATAGTTGGTTCTCGGCGGAGACTTTGGTGGTTTCCTCGGGGCATTGAGAGTGCGCTTTGCTTTCACCGGATCGACCTTCTCCTCCGGAGGTGGATGTATCTTTGCTTTAACCCCTTCAAAGAACTCATTCACTTGGGTCTCCACGATCGTGTCGTTTTCCTCCTTGCTCCTCTCATACGGTAACTTCTCTACAGTGCTTTAGAGGTGGACCGTGTCAGATTGCCTCTCTCTTCTTGTGCTGCTAGACGCCGGAGCAGACGGAGCGGCTGCGGCGTCTGTCTTCCTTCGTGCTTGCTTACGAGGCGGAGGAGAAGGACTACGACGCTGCCGGAGCAGCCGGGCGGGCGGGTCTCTTCCGCCCTTGCCGGCGAGGCGGAGAAGGAGGAGGCGGAGTGCCGCCACGCCGGAGAAGGGGCGGAGTGCCGCCACGCGTGCCTCGATCTTCACTCGCCAAGGAGGAGGCGGTGGAGGAGGCGGAGTGCCGCCATGCGTGCCTCGATCGTCACTCACGGAGGAGGAGGCGGTGGAGGAGGCGGAGTGCCCTGACTCGCGGATGAGGAGGAGGAGGCGGAGGCGTCCAGCCTGAAGGTCGATGAGCTCCTTCCGCCATAGGCATGGAGTCTTGAGCAGTAACCCAGCCTAGTCTCCCCTTCACCGGTAGGGTGCTCAAGCCGAGGTCCTCAAATCCTCCGTTATTTCATCAACCATCACCTTAGCAAATCCTTCCGAATCGGCCGGCAAGTGATAAGTTGTGCCGGGTCCACTAGGATAAACTTGGCCAACAGCCGCCTTGACCTTCAAATTCATGCATCGCGCCATAATGTGGCAATTTTGAGACTCCGTGATACCATCCACGGATAGCTGGCAGAGCCGTCAAGACATGCTCCGCTGAAGCAGCTCGGTGGAAGCAACGCTGCTTCGCGCTGAGATGGCGGGGTAGCCGGGGAAGCTTCGCATGTCGCTTGTTGCGATCTGCTGCTTCTCGTTCCTCTTCTCGATCCTCTAGCCCCATTACCCTTCCAAGCAGCGCCTGCATTTGGTCATGCTCCACTTTCTTCCTCCTCTCGTGGGTTTTGTAACCCCTGCGTCCGAAAACCAACCTTCCACGAAGCGAGCCTGGCGTGCCTCGTGTCCGTCCGTGGTGCTCGGGATTCCCAAGGGCCATTGTGAGCTCGTCCTTCTCCTGCTTTGGAAGGAACGTCCCTCGCGCAAAGATCAATATATTGTCGAAGTTTCTTGACTGGTGTTTGCGCTTGCTCGTTCGTCCATCGACATCGCCTCACATAGGTCCAAGGTTCCGCCAGCCCGAAGAACCAAGTCCGCAACGGTCCGCCAACAGATCGCCTCTGGTTCGATCCCTTTTCAAGCGAGATCATGCTCACCTTGGACCACTTAGGCGGGCTTTGAGGTAGCCACCGACCCGTGCGATGGTGAAGCGTCTTCTTCGCAGCATTTTTCTTGTTTGTCTCCGACATCTTCTTACTCTTTTCCGATGTCATGTGGGCCACAAATGCGGGCCGATGATCTTTGATCTTCTCATATTTGCCGATGAATTCTGGTGTCTCTTTTTCTTGACAAACTGGTTCAGCTCTTTCCTCCACCTCCTCATTAGGCCAGCCATCTTCTTAAGAGCACAAGACTTGATTAATTGCTCTTTAACTGCTTCTCCGGATCCTCCTCTGGCGGTAGGGTGAAATTTGCCTTCAGCTCATTCCAAAGATCTTCTTTCGCATATCATTGACATAAGACACCTCAGCGTCTTCATCCTTAGCAGCTTATACCATTCTTTGGATGTTGATCGGGATCTGTCCCTAACAAGAACCCCGTGACCGAGCGAAAATGCCTTCTTTGTCCGGTTGGGTTCAATCGGTTCGCCGTCGGTAGCGATTTCTATGATCTCAAACTTTTCATCCGAGCTCAACTTTTCTTGGGCCTCGCCTCCGTGCAAGTTGTGCTCGATCCGGAGGGCTAGAAATTATAAGGAAGAAAGACGACAATTACTTAATATGTGTACATATACCAAAACAATGGATGCATCAATTAACTTGTCGACGAAGCTTAACTAATATATATATACCTGGCCGGACTCGGTTCGGTGACTCGCTCGCACGGTCTCCTTCGTCTTGTACCTCCATTGTGTCACCGAGCCATCATGAACATAGTCCTCCTCTTGTACCGCACTAATGAGTCGAAGCCATCATAATCATAGCCCTCTTCTTCATCCATCGACCAACGGTGTCGATGAGAAATGACGCAACATCATCACTTCCATTTGCGATTATTTCCCCAACATCGCTTCGCTTTCTTCGTCTCGGAGTGCTCCATAGTTTCGCAAATATTGACAACATGTCAATTATTATTCAACATCGTTTTCTCTCTAGGGTTTGGGTGTCCTCGAGAGTTTTGGTCGAGCGAGAGGGCCGAGGGGGGTGCTGCAGTTGTATCTAGAGGGGGTTAATTATATCGACAACGACGCGACATACATATACATATCGGGAGGGGTATCGGTACCACCCCTCGTGTTTAAGTTTCTTCTTTCTCCTTTCCTTTCTTTCTTCTTCTCCTTTTCTTTTCTTCTTCTCCCTCGAGAAAGGAAAATAATTAAGGAAAAGGAAGAAAAGAGGAAGAAGGAAGAAGGAAGAAGAAGAAGAAGTAAAAGAAGAAAAAAAAAAGAGGAGAAGAAGAAAGGAATAGAGGAGAAGAAGAAAAAATAGAATTTCTCCTTTCTCCTCTATTCCTTTCTTCTTCTCCTCTTCTTTTCTTCTTTTTCCTCTTCTTATTTATTTCTCCTCTTCTTCCTCTCCTCTTTTCTCCTTTCTTCCACTTCTTATTTTCCTTTTCCTCTCATTCTTTTAGTATTGCTTGTTTTAAAAAAATGTTCAAATAGAAAATTCCAAAAAAAAAACAAAGGTTTTGCCTAATGCATTGTTCATATGAATATACCAACATTTGCATATTCTACAATAATTAATATCAACAAAAAGATCTGTGAACAGAAAAAAACGAACTTTTCTAAAAATCTATCTTTTGCATATATATAGCCACATATGAACAGAGCCGCATATATACATACACATATATGAACAGAAAAAAAACTAATAAAATGAAACATATACATAACATATATGAACATATATACATACACATACACATATATGCATTATATGAACAGAAAAAAACTAATAAAATGAAACATATATATAACATATATGAACATATACATACACATACACATATATGCATTATATGAACAGAAAAAAACTAATAAAAATGAAACATATACATAACATATATGAACATATACATACACATACACATATATGCATTATATGAACAGAAAAAAACTAAAATAATAAAATGAAAAAAGAGCCTGGCGGTGCGGGCGCGGTGGCTCACAGTGGCGTGGCGGAGCGCGGGCGGGGCGACGGCGACGGCGACGGCGACGGGCGCTGGGCGCTGGGGGCGGCGACAAGGAGTTTCGGCGGCGACAAGCGCAGAGCTCGGCGGCGATAACGGCGAAGCGCGGCTCGGGGAGGACGGCGACGACGACGGCGCGCGGCGACGGCGACGGCGAGCGGGCGGGCGGCGTCGGGGCAGCTGGCGGCGTCGATCGTTTCGGCGTCGTCGGGGGGGCAATGTGGCGATGAATCGCAAAACTGCAACGTGCCACTTATATACAAGATTGGTCCCGTTGGTGGCACCAACCGTGACTAATGCAACCTTTAGTCCCGGTTGGAGCCACCAACCGACCAAAGCCTCACTTCGGCAGCCCAAAGGGCGGGAAGTCGACCTTTGGTCCCGGTTGGTGGCTACAACCGACTAAAGTCTCTTTAGTCCCGGTTGGTGCCACCAACCGGACCAAAGGCCTCACGCTGCCTGCGTCGGGGCCAAAGTTTAGTCCCACTCGCTAGTTGAGAGGGGAGCGATGGGTTTATAAGCCCCACCGCCGCCCTCTTGAACTCCATTGAACTGCAGCTTATGGGCCTACTTGCTCCTTCGTTGCTGTTGGACCTTCTGGCCTTCAAGGGCCTGAATCTCGGCCCAAATAGGGATACCGATCGATTCGGGCCGTGGCGCCCAAGAGGTGGCATTTTTTTTCTTGCTTTATTTAATTTATTTTGTTTCTACTTACAACAAAATAGTTATTGTTGTTCTTTTGTTTTGTTTTCTGCATTATTTATTTTCTTTTGTTTTTTGCTCTATTTTTAAATCTTTTTGCTTCTAGTTTTAGGAAAATTATAAACTTTCTGTTAGTGCCATTACTAATTTTCAAATTTGAAAACACTTTTTTTGTTTTCTTTCTTGCTTTATTTAATTTATTTTGTTTCTACTTACAACAAAATACTTATTGTTGTTTTTTTGTTTTGTTTTCTGCATTATTTATTTTCTTTTGTTTTTGCTCTATTTTTAAATCTTTTTGCTTCTAGTTTTAGGAAAATTATAAACTTTCTGTTAGTGCCATTACTAATTTTCAAATTTGAAAACACTTTTTTTGTTTTCTTTCTTGCTTTATTTAATTTATTTTGTTTCTACTTACAACAAAATACTTATTGTTGTTTTTTGTTTTGTTTTCTGCATTATTTATTTTCTTTTGTTTTTGCTCTATTTTTAAATCTTTTTGCTTCTAGTTTTAGGAAAATTATAAACTTTCTGTTAGTGGCATTACTAATTTTCAAATTTGAAAACACTTTTTTTTGTTTTCTTTCTTGCTTTATTTAATTTATTTTGTTTCTACTTACAACAAAATACTTATTGTTGCTATTTTTAATTATTACGAGGGCGAACCATAAGACATTTCAAATGAACTCTGAAAAAGTTGAAAGTTGGCATGGTATCATAAATTGACCCACACATAGCATGTGCATGTACAAAACGAACAATGGTATCATACTCATCGGCCATAATATAATGGTATCATAAACGAACAATAGTTGCGGAGAAAGTCTTCACTTTTTCTTCGCTTGTGTCATTTGCTTATTGCGCCAGAACCATGGATAATCTTCATCGCTTATCGTGATGTTTGGGTCAGCCTTGACTTTAAAGGAGGAATTTCATGAAACTTTTCATAATCTTCGACATGTCATCTTGTCCTCCACTCCCACGATGTCCCTTTTTCCCGAAAGAACTATGTGGCGCTTTGGCTCATCGTATGATGTATTTGCTTCCTTATCTTTTCTCTTTCTCGGTCTCATCGGACATGTCCTTCACATAGATAACCTGTGCCACATCATTGGCTAGGACGAACGGTTCGTCGGTGTACCCAAGATTTTTCAGATCCACTGTTGTCATTCCGTCTCGTGGGTCTACCTGCACCTCGCCTCCCCGACAGATTGACCCATTTGCACTTAAACAAAGGGACCTTAAAATCATGTCCGTAGTCAAGTTCCCATATGTCCACTATGTAACCATAATATGTGTCCTTTCCACTCTCGGTTGTTGCATCAAAGCGACACCGCTGTTTTGGTTGGTGCTCTTTTGATCTTGGTCAATCGTGTAAAATGTATTCCCATTTATCTCGTATCCTTTCCAAATCAATACGGTCAAAGATGGTCCCCGGATAACAAGTACAGCTCCTCACAAACAGTCTTGTCACCTCGACACGTGCTTCCAACCAACTGCTGAAAGTCCCGATGTGTTCACATGTAATCCGATCGTCGACCGCCTCCGGTGTTTGAAGCGCAGATCGTTCTTGTGTTCATCGACATACGGGTCACCAAGGTAGAGTTCGTAGAAGCGTGTAGTGGGCTTGAGACCAAGAATATCCGTCCTGCATATTATTGAGTCCTTTCCAAGCGTGCCTTTTCGGTCAGTCTCCCCTCATACCGCGATTTAGGGAGACCTATCTTCTTAAGGCCAGGAATGAAGTCAACACAAAACCCGATGACATCCTCTCGCTTTGATGGCCCATGGAGATGCTTCCTTCGGCCTAGCGCGTTACGGACATATTTCTTTAGGACTCCATGAACCTCTCAAAGGGGTACATATTGTGTAGAAATACGGGCCCGTAATGACAATCTCGCCAACTAGATGAACAAGAACGTGCGTCATGATATTGAAGAAGGATGGTGGGAACACCAGCTCAAACCGACAAGACATTGCACCACATCACTCCTTAGCCTTGGTATGGTTTCGGATCGATCACCTTCGAGATATTGCATTGAGGAATGCACATAGCTTCACAATGGCTAATCGACGCTTTCCGGTAGAAGCCCCTCAATGCAACCGGAAGCGATTGCGTCATAATCACGTGGCGATCATGAGACTTTAGGTTCGAAACTTTTTCTCCGCCATATTTATTATTCCTTTATATTCGACGAGAAGCCGCCGGGACCTTCATACTAAGCGAGCATTCAAAGAAGATTTCCTTCTCTTCTTTGGTAAGAGCATAGTGACAGACCTTCATACTTTGCTTTGGAGGCATGCCGCCTTTTTCGTGCAAACGTTGCAGGTCCTCTCGTGCCTCACCAGTATCTTTTGTCTTCCCATACACGCCCAAGAAGCCTAGCAGGTTCACGCAAAGGTTCTTCGTCACGTGCATCACGTCGATCAAGAGCGGACCTCTAGGTCTTTCCAAAGAGGGTAGGTCCCAAAATATAGATTTCTTCTTCCACATGGGTGCGTGTCCTCGGCGTCACTCGAACAGCTAGTCCGCCGACCCTTTCCAAAGATTACGTGTAAATCATTGACCATAGCAAGTACGTGATCACCGATGCGCATGGCGGGCTTCTTCCGGTGATCTGCCTCGCTTTTGAAATGCTTGCCTTTCTTTCGACATTGATGGTTGGTCGGAAGAAATCGACGATGGCCTGTGTACACATTCTTCCCGCAGCTTGCGGTATATACTATCGCTGTCAAGTAAACCGTGCGTGCATGCGTGGTATCCCTTGTTTGTCTGTCTCCGAAGGTTACCGAGAGCGGGCCAATCGTTGATGGTCACGAACAGCAACGCCTTTAGGTTAAATTCTCCTGTTTGTGCTCATCCCACGTCGTACACCGCTTCCATTCCACAGCTGTAAAAGTTCTTCAACTAATGGCCTTAGGTACACATCAATGTCATTGCCGGGTTGCTTAGGGCCTTGGATGAGAACGGCATCATAATGAACTTCCGCTTCATGCACATCCAAGGAGGAAGGTTATACATACATAGAGTCACGGGCCAGTCTGCTGTGATTGCTGCTCTGCTCCCGAAAGGATTAATGCCATCCGCGCTTAAAGCAAACCATACGTTCCTTGGCTCACTTGCAAACTCATCCCAAGACTTTCTCTCGATTTTTCTCCATCTGCGACCCGTCGTGGTGCTCTCAACTTCCGTCTTTCTTACGGTCCTCACTGTGCCATCGCATCAACTTGGCATGCTCTCCGTTTACGAACAGACATTTCAACCGTGGTATTATAGGAGCATACCACATCACCTTCGCAGAACCCTCTTCCGGGGGCTCGCCGTCAACATCACCGTGGTCATCTCGTCCGATCTTATACCGTAATGCACCGCATACCGGGCATGCGTTCAGATCCTTGTACGCACCATGTAGAGGATGCAATCATTAGGGCATGCATGTATCTTCGCACCTCCAATCCTAGAGGGCATACGACCTTCTTTGCTGCGTATGTACCGTGTCGGGCAATTCGTTATCCTTTGGAAGCTTCTTCTTCAATATTTTAAGTAGCTTCTCAAATCTTTATCAGCACAAGATTCTCTGCCTTCCACCGCAGCAATTCCAAGACGGTACCTAGCTTTGTGTTGCCATCTTCGCAATTGGGGTACAACCCTTTTTGTGGTCCTCTAGCATGCGATCGAACTTCATCTTCTCTTTTGACTTTCGATTGCGTCCTTGCATCGACAATGACCCGGCGGAGATCATCATCATCGGGCACATCATCCGGTTCCTCTTGATCTTCAGCAGCTTCTCCCGTTGCAGATCATCGTGCACATCGTCTGGTTCCTCTTGATCTTCGGAGCATCATCGTATTCGGGGGCACATAGTTGTCATCGTACTCTTCTTCTTCGCCGCCTTCCATCATAACCCCTATTTCTCCGTGCCTCGTCCAAACATTATAGTGTGGCATGAAACCCTTGTAAAGCGGTGGGTGTGCAGGATTTTCCGGTCGAGTAAGACTTCGATTCCCACATATAGGGCATGGACAACACATAAAACCATTCTGCTTGTTTGCCTCAGCCACTTCGAGAAAATTATGCACGCCTTAATGTACTCGGAGGTGTGTCTTGAACCGTATATCCATTGCGGTTCATCTGTGTGCATTATATATAATTAAGTGTCAAAAATCATTAGAGAGATCATGAATAGATAATTAATTAAGTGACCAAATTAATAGAAGTTCATCATCACATTAAAACCAAAGTACATACATAGTTCTCATCTAACAACATAAAGCTCTGCAGAGCATCTAAATTAATTAAACCATACACCTGAAACTATGTAAAACATTTCAATGCGAAACAAATGCGATCATAATCGCAACCAATGTAACAACCGATCCAACGACATAATGATACCAAGCCTCGGTATGAATGGCATATTTTCTAATCTTTCTAATCTTCAAGCGCATTGCATCCATCTTGATCTTGTGATCATCGATTTACATCCGCAACATGCAACTCCAATATCATCTTCTCCTCCTCAATTTTTCTAATTTTTTCCTTCAACAAATTGTTTTCTTCTTCAACTAAATTTAACCTCTCGACAATAGGGTCGGTTGGAATTTCCGGTTCAACAACCTCCTAGATGAATAAAATCTATGTCACGTTGGTCGGCATAATTGTCATAAATTATAAATGAACCAATAGTTATGAAAAGATAATATATACCACATCCGAATCATAGACAGGACGAGGGCCGACGGGGGCGGATACCAAAACCATCGCACTATATAAGATGCAATAATAAAAGTAAGAAAATTATACAAGTATATATCTATCTAAACATACAAATAAGAATATTTTTCCTTTCGAAAGAAGATAAGAACAAGAGGCTCACCACGGTGGTGCCGCCGATGAGATCGGTGCGGTGATCGACGACGTTGAAGACGGGATGGGGCGTGACGGACCGCTAAACCTAGACAAATATGGAGGAAAATGGAGCTTGGCGGTCGAGCTTGGAGAGGAGAAACCTTAAGTAGTGTGGCTCGGGCATTCCATCGAACACCTTGTGTGCATATGAGGTGAGCTAGAGCACCACTGAAGCCCTCTCCCCTCGGCCAGAAAAAACAGAGCAAAGGTGCTCGCTTCTTGCTCTGGGGGGTATATATAGGCACCACCATTGGTCCCGGTTGGTCGCATCTAACCGACTAAGGGTTTTTTTTGGTCCTGGTTCGTGCTACGAACCGGACGAATGGTTAATGGGCCAGAGCGGGGATCATTGGTCCCGGTTCATCCCACCAACCGGGACCAAAGGTCCAGACGAACCGGGACCAATGGCCCACGTGGCCGGCCGGCCCTCGGCTCACGAACCGGTCCGATGCCCCATTGGTCCCGGTTCGATTGAACCGGACTAATGGGCTGGACCGGCCTGGACCATTGCCCCCTTTTCTACTAGTGCTTATCCCCAAGAAAGTTTCTAAAAACAACAACGTTATTTCTAGCTAGCATCATTTAGCTGTAGGGATTTTTAGTAAGTTAAGAAAAAAAGGAGCATATGCATCTCCAATTCTATTTCTACCATGAATCATTTGCATCATAATGTAGCATATATGTAACTTTGGAACAAAAATAGTCTTGGTGAATAGTTTGAAATTTTCATATAAGCACAAGGGTAACTACTTTGCAAAGGTATGTGTATTGTAACGACAGACTATAACCTTTGGCAACTGAATTTGGGTCCACCCTCTTGTCCTGGTGGGCCGATGATGACCGCCGCTCCTTTGGCCCAAGTTTTTTTGTGAAGTCGACCCAGAAGACCCATGGGCCTTGAAATTATGTGTCGGACCAGTGTCCCAATGGGTAATGTCGGCCCATTCCATCGCGAGTTTCATTCACTTGTGGAGATAGGAGAGTATGGCTTAAAAAGTCACTTTGGTGCTCGAGCTCTAGTAAGTCCTATATTTTGAATACTGCCAAAATGATATTTTGAAGTTCCATTTTTTTTAAATGCAGCATGTTATGGATGTATTTTACACATGTGCAAATTCCAATGATGAAATAAGTAACCATGTGAGGTACACAAAATTGATAAAATCATGATTCTAGAGAGATAAACATTCTTCACTCAAAAAAAAATAGATGAACATTGCATGTATTATTTAAAATCACCATTTTGTCGTTTTTGTATAGCTCACAAGTTTACTTATTTCATCACCAAACTTTACACATGTATAATATACATCCATATGATCAGGTAAAATTCTTTTCCGAATTTTCTGAAACTTAAGATGTGATATTTAATAAACTATATAAAATGAGGTGCCTCAAAAATCCACAACATGGTTGAACTTTCCAACATCCAAGCACCTTCTTACTACTGCCGGCCCATGCATGATAGGTGTCGGCTGAGGGCCAAAGACAAGATTGATTCGGCGGAGAGTGCGGTGGGCCGCCGGCAGTATTTATGGACCATCCAGATCCCGTTATAGCAAAAATATTATTTTGAATAATTTTATTTTCCGTCACATTAGCACTAGTTGTCTAGTGGTAGAATAGTACCCTGCCACGGTACAGACCTGGGTTCGATTCCCGGCTGGTGCAGTCTTGTTTTTGTTTTATCTTTTCCCCTTTTTTTGGCTAATGTCAATGATAATTTGCCACTTTACAGGTTACTGTTTCCCCTGGTACGCAGTGCAAATTTGTGCTCTATCTGCAGCAAGAACTTTTTCTTTTTTGGGCAAAACAGAGGCGTCCACAAAACGAGATGCTAATCCTCTCCCATTCTTCAAAACGAGATGCTCGTAGTCTCGTACACAAAATCTTCACTTTTATTGATCCACAAATGCCACATCATTCGACGATAGACACCTCAGAAACATGGAAAGGGTAGTCCATTTATTCCAGAAAAATACAAAGGAGAACACTGAAGGAGCAATTACAGGTTGTACTACAGTACAGCAACAATGCCAGCCAAGCTGGACTTCTGAACGTTTCTATCTACAGCCTGATCAAATACATAAACGGGAGCTTCACCACTATATATAGCGTACAATTGATTGTGTTACATTTCGGCTCCACATGATTGCCGTCGGGTGTGATAACTTCTACGCTCTATACTGAACGCGCTGATATGCTTTATAAAGTTCCTCCCGGAGGATAAGGCGTGTGTTAACCATCTTCATTTCTGAAAAAGGAAAATCAAATGTGTGCCTGTTTAGACATAGTACCAATAATAAGATTAAAGAAGACGTTGGTTTCAATATGCAACTCTTATGCACATTTTCATTTTTATAAAGGATAAAATCCCTCTTGTCAGGTCATATTTAATAGGTGAGAGGCGATGTAAAGGTATCTGACAGGCAAATTCAAGTTTACTGCAGCCCGAGACAATGTTTGTAACTGGCTACATTTTAAGGTGATTACAATATTTTGAATGTTGAGAACTACAAACAATATCTGCAGGAAGTGGCGGTTCATGAGCGAGCTATGACATACCCATCCATTATTGTTGTCCCAATGAAGGAAACCGCCATGGCCTCGAGCATTCTTAAACTTGTAGACAGGTCCAGAAGCTGATAATAGAAGTCGATTAAGACAATAAGTACAGTCCAGAGAGCAGAGATAATAATCTGATTTTATTGATTCATTACTCTGAAAATCCATAGCATAGCTTGCGATGAAGAGAACAACAGATTTTGCACAAACATGAATAGAGCAGTATTTTGCTTTGAGATGTCAGCACATAAGCATTGGCATGCCAGCTTAATAACTCTTAGTAGCAATAAACAACTGACAGGTAACAGCATATTTTTCATAATGTGGACTGGTTTTCGAAAACGAAATCTTGGAAAGAAACATCTGCGGCATTACATGAAACAAACTGAAAGTATAACTGTGATTGAAAAATAAACTGAAATTTTAGTATACATGAAACAAAAGGAAATTGCAGCTGTACAGGATTTTGTGTAGGAATATATACCTTCATAGCCACCGTAGACTGGATCTTCGGATAATAAAAGAGGTGCATCCAGGTCAATAAAACTGCAACAACAAAAGAAGAAGAAACATTTAAGCACATGATCTGACAGACATAAGGTCTAAAACTTCATGCCATCATTTCTAGATTGAACTTCCAAGTGATAGTGCCTTCAGGTGTAAGAAAACCATACTTTTCACAAGTAATCTTTTTTGCAGTGAATTTTCACAATTATTCAACCTGAAACAACCAAGCCCAGCGGCGAGATGACCGGCAAAGCCCATGGAAATCCTAGTCTCGATCATACCACCAATCATGAGTGCAATACCAGCTTTTCTTGCAGCATCAATTACTTCGAGGGCTCCAAGAACCCCCAACTTTGCCAGTTTGATGTTGATAACATGAGCAAGGTTTCCACGTATAATTTTCTGAGCATCATGTAAACCACGACAGCTTTCATCAGCAGCAACAGCAATTCTGTATTTCTCCATAGCAGCAATGCTAACATCACGGAGACCTTCCCAGTCATCTCTATGTACTGGTTGCTCAAAGAGTACAGGGGTCACTCCCATTTCTGAAACCAATGAAATAAATAAGATACGGTACTAGAGAAGTACAGATACCATAGAACGTCACACTGACTGAGATATTAATTAAAGAGTGAAAAGATTGAACATGGTGTAGTGAGAGCACACACCGTTTAGTCTGTCAAGAAGTTCAATTGCTTGGTTTGCTGTGTACCCTTGATTTGCATCCAAGATAAATGAGCAGTCCGGATGGACAAGCCGTATAGCCTTGAGGACTTCTATGTCTGAGTCCATGTTTTCCCCTACTTTGAGCTTCAGAGTTTGAAACCCTTGTCCCCGATATTTCGCAGCCAATTGAGCGGCTTCATTTGGGGTCACAATTGGAATCTAAATTCAGAAATAGATGAACTTAGCAATTTTGATGACACAAACGTAAGGATGTTGGACCCACTGAAGAGAATACTTTGATAACCATACCGTCATGTCTGTTGTCACAGTGTTTGATGCTCCCCCAAATAATCTCCACAAGGGTATGCGGATGCTGTTAGCTACCGCATCAATCACTGCCATCTCCACTCCTGCTCTGGCCTTTGTTGGAAAAAAGAACAAGTAAATACACATCAGGGGAAGATTCTTGTTTCTTTAGATATGGAGGAGGACCCCCGGCCTCTGCATCTGGACGATGCATGCAGCCACTTTATTAATTATTCATACAAGACCTTACAAAGTAATACAACAATCAGACTAAAGCCACCGTCTAGGCAACATATGTTGCTACTTCTATCCAGTTGATGAAGGGATGCTGATAGTCTGGGCCTAATACCAAAACAGACCTCGCAGCCAAACCTACCATCTAAGACCTAAGGTCCCAACCAGGACGCCTGCCGGGTATGGGGCACCCACCAGTCCGGCGCACTTCTCAACCAGGACACCTGCCGGGTATGAGGCCGCCGCAGCCACCTGCCACCAATCCATCTTCAGTGTTGTACTGCTGAATCAACCTTGCCCGATCTATCTGCAGTCGACGCCACCACGACGCCAGACAGCGCCACCTCCCTGCGCGAGTCCATCTCCGCGCATCAGACGTCGAGTCTTCACGGCGCCATGCCGCCCAGATCCGCCGCCATCAATGTGTAAGTTGAAGCACCGCTCCACCAAAAAGCCTTCCACTGGTCCCTCGGTCCGTGTACACCTCCACGAATGACGCCCCCAAGAGGGAAACGACACCATAGCGCCGCCGTCATCTGATCTACTGATCTAGGGTTTCCCCCGAAGGTAGCATAGAGTGGCCTTGAGCTTCTCCACGGCGATGCCTTCAAGAAAGGAAGGACGCAGACAAAGCTGCCACCGCAGGCCTTGGCAGCTAGCCGAGAGCAGGTTTTCACCCAGGTCAGTTCGAAGATCCTCCCTCAAGCATCTTGTGCACGGACTGCTGCCATCTCTGTCGGGGACTGGACGAAAGGGATCCAGGCCACCGCAGCCTGACCGGCCATGGCACCACCACGGTGCCTACAGCCGGCGCCGTCAGGCCCATTGCGCTTGCCTGTAGATGCACACCGGAACTGCCAGCCCGCCCAAGCCCATCTGGGCAAGACCAGATCGGCAATCTCGGCCACCGCGGGGAGGTTGCGCCTCCGCTGATGCCGCCGTCACGCATGCCGTAGGGATCCCGCCGCTCCTTGCCGCCGGATCTGCGTCGAACGATGCGCCGCCGCCGCCCGGAAAAAAACGCCACCACCGCGCGAGGGATAAGGCCCTACCGCCGCCATCATAGGCCAGGCTTCGCCGGTGAGACCTCAGGCGGCGGCAGGACGGAGGAGGCGAGGGGAGGGGGCCTAGGGCCGGTGGCGTGGTCGCCCCCCGTGTCGCCTAGGGTTGGCGACGCGGGGTGGGTGCGTGGGTGCGTGGGTTCAAGTTTTGGTAAAGAAGATGAAGAAGGGGAAGATTCTTGTGTCCGAACACTTCTGAAATCATGAAAAGAAAAAGAAAAATGATACATTTGACCAAGTTCCAAGAGAAACAATTAAGCAGTTCTATGTGCACCAAAAGGATCAAACTCTAAGAACTGAGAACCAACTTTCAGCTTGAAGGTAGGCCTTCCCTGATTGTAGATGCAAAATCTTTGTTATTGCTGGCTTGTGTTCAGAGTCCCTTAATTACCTTTTATGGTATCAGGTGTTGTAAAAAGTAGATTCTGAGTGCGAAATTGTCGTTCATTTGGGATCAGGGCATGATCCAGTTGTCAACCACCTCAATCGGTTCAGTGGTCAGAGCAATATCAGGGCGATCTCCATCTACATCAAGGCCTAGCATTCAAACTCCAATTCCCCATCCTTCCATCAACATCAGCTAAAAGAACTGACTTCTGAACTCTGAAGACTCAAAGCGAATCCCTCTACTGTCTTGTGGTGGAGGACTCCTCAAACTGTCAAACTCTGCATGAAGACTGAACCCATTTTTTCCCCCAAGATTAGGATGTGCAAGCAGGTGTGGATGGATGTCTCACCGATGCGAAGGCGCGTCCGGGGAGCGCATCGGCGACGTCCTGGAGCACGGCGCCGAGAGGTGCGCTCCGGGCGGCCACGAGCGCGGCGCAGGCGCGTCGGACGGCGGCGAGCGCGGTGGGCTGGTCCTCGGCGGTGACGGGGTGGTGGACCGGGGCCTCGCCCCAGCCGACGTTGCCGCTGGAGAGCTCAACCCGCACGGCGACGTTGGCGACGGCCTCGAGGCGCGAGGAGGAGATGGTGAAGGGCGCGGCGAGCGGCAGGTTGAGCGGGCGCGCCTCAGCCGCCACCACGTCCACCGAGAAGGTCTCCTTGAGCGCGTCGAAGCCGAATGCCTCCATCGGCTTCTGCTGCTGCAGCGTCGGTGGGGACGGCGACGGCAACGGCGAGATGGCGCGGAGGCGGGTGACGCCGGCGGGCTGGCGGGGGAGCTGCAGGCCAGAGCAAGCCGGCCGCTTTCTTATAGAGTTGTTGGCGCAGTGGTGACTGACAGGGTGGGGCCGCATCGCCAGTGGCACGCCGGTGGCCGTCGCTGGCATCTCCACTGCTCCGTGACGGGGAGGTGTCGGATCAGTGCACGGGAGCGGGCCCACGTGTCAGCCAAGCGCATAACTGTTCGGGGTCGCGAGGCTCGGGCATGGCTGTGTTAGAAGTGACAGAGAGGATTGGTGAAATACTCACTCTGTGCCAAAATTATTTGTCTTAGATTTGTCTACATACGAGTCTCATTTTTTGAAAAACTCCACTGTGACGCCCCCGATTCAATCGTACACTAATCATGCACGCAAACGTGTGCGATCAAGATCGCGACTCACGGAAGATATCACAACACAACTCTAAAACATAAATAAGTCATACAAGCATCATAATACAAGCTAGGGGCCTCGAGGGCTCGAATACAAGTGCTCGATCATAGACGAGTCACGGAAACAACAATATCCGAGTACGCATATAAGTTAAACAAGTTTGCCTTAAGAAGGCTAGCACAAACCGATACAGACGAAGAGGCGATGCCTCCTCGCACAGGATCCTCCTAACTACTCATGGTCGCCGCCGCCCGCACGTAGTAGTAGGCACCTCCAAAGTAGTATGAGTCATTGTCGACGGT
The DNA here is from genome assembly GCA_021437245.1 of Aegilops speltoides. Taxonomy (NCBI): domain Eukaryota; kingdom Viridiplantae; phylum Streptophyta; class Magnoliopsida; order Poales; family Poaceae; genus Aegilops; species Aegilops speltoides. Next base: position 19,377,743 of record CM038143.1, read on the forward strand.
GGCGTCTGCTCTGGTTTCCGAGATCTGGTTGCGACAACCGTAAAGAAAGGAAAGGGGAAAAAGGGGAGAAAGCAACCGTGAGTACTCATCCAAAGTACTGCAAGCAAGGAACTACACTACATATGCATGGGTATATGTGTAAAGGGCCATATCGGTGGACCGAATGCAGAATGCCGTAATAAGAGGGGATAGCTAATCCTATCGAAGACTACGCTCGCGAGACTCAAGCCTTGCACATGTAGAAGAGAGTAGATTGAAGTCCTCCAAGTAGCATCTCCAAGTAGCATCTCCGGTAGCATCACATAGCATAATCCTACCCGACGATCCTCTCCTCGCCGCCTGTGGAAAAGCGATCACCGGGTTGTTCGTGGAACTTGGAAGGGTGTGTTTTATTAAGTATCCGGTTCTAGTTGTCATAAGGTGAAGGTATAACTCCAAGTCGTCCTGCTATCAAGATCACGGCTATTCAATAGATTAACTTCCTGCAGGGTGCACCACATAACCCAACACGCCGATCCCATTTGGCCGGACACACTTTTCTCGGTCATGCCCGCCTCGGAAGATCAACACGTGGCAGCCCCACCTAGGCACAAGAGAGAGGTCACCACGGTCCTAAATCCTATGCGCCGCAGGGTCAGGCCCATCCCATTGCACACCAAGCACATTGCGTGGCGGCCGAAAGCGCACCTAGCAACCTACATTACAAAGGAAGTTGCGTTAACGCAGCCCAATCCGGCGCTAGCGCCGCTCGTCACCGACGTCAAGAAGGCTTCGGTGATACCACGACGTCGGGATACCCATAACTACTCCCCGTAGATGGTTAGTGCGATAGACCAAATGGCCGGACTCGGATCAAATACCTGTGTCTCGTTAAGCGTGTTAAGTATCCGCGAACGCCCGAGCAGGCGAGCCACCTCTCTCCTAGGTGGTCTCAACCTGCCCTGCCGCTCCGCCACAAGTAACAGTCGGGGGCCGTCGGGAACCCAGGCCCACCTCTACCGGGATGGAGCCACCTGTCCTTTTAGCCCCCATCTCCGCACAGTATCACAGGTAATGTATCAGTGTAAAGTATATAGTATATGCCCGTGATCACCTCCCAAGTGATCACAGCCCAAAGAGTATAGCATGGCGATGAGACAAGAGTGTAGGGCCACCGATGGAACACTAGCATCCTATACTAAGCAGTAGGATAGCAGGTAAAGGTAACAACAGTAGTAGCAAGGACAGGCTATGCATCAGGATAGGAATAACGGAAAACAATAACATGCTACACTACTCTAATGCAAGCAGTATAGAGTATAATAGGCGATATCTGGTGATCAAGGGGGGGGGCTTGCTATTTTTGTTTTGTTTTGTTTTGTTTCTTTTTATTTATTTTCCTTTCTGTTTTATTCAATTTAAAACATTTATGCATTTTCTAAAAATGTGTTTACTTCACCATAATTATCTATGCAATATTTGACACGATCCGAACATTTTTGTTTTAAAGTTTGAAAACTTTGTTTGTTTGCCAAAATTCAAGTTTGAATTGAATAGTTTTGAACTAACGAGATTAGCGACGATGTGGAGGTGACATGGCGTCATTAGCGAGGTTCTTGTAGCTTGATTATCCGGCGTCACAATTCTCCTCCATTACAAGAAATCTCGTCCCCGAGATTTAAGAGGGAGTAAGGGGAAAGTTCGTTACGGTATTCTAACGGATCTTCTCGGTCTTGGTTGCTCTTCTCGGCGGTCGATCCATTATGTTGATGTCTTCATTTCTCTCGCTTGAGCCATCATGATGTAGTACATCCTTTCTTCGGATCTTCATCGTTACTTACGGAAAGGATAAAGGGTGGGCATTCCGGGAGTACGGACCTCTTCAAGGTCGACTATCTGGTCGATAACATCGGGGAGGGTGGCGGATAGCAACTATCGAATTGAAACTTAAGAAAATATCGTGAGCAAAGTAAGAAGGTGCAAAATAGAAGTTTCAAGCGCATAGGCAATCGTTCGTTGCCTGAAACAAAGTGTGAAAGCGGTTCAGAGCAATGGGAATAAGTATTGCGTCTGATAGCAGAACTGGTGATCTCTCGGAAGGTGGCTCGTAAATTACTTACGAGGCCATGCGCGAGGAACAACCTTGGCAATAGGGGGTTTACCGGAGAGTCAGGTTTTGATCCGGTGGAACTGTGGGTTATGGGCCCTGTTGGGGAACGTAGTAATTTCAAAAAAATTCCTACGCACACGCAAGATCATGGTGATGCATAGCAACGAGAGGGGAGAGTGTTGTCTCGTGCCCTCGTGAGACCGAAGCGAAGCGTTGACGCAACGTAGATGAAGTAGTCGTCGTCCTCCGGTTCAGCCGATCCAAGCACCGTTACTCGGCACCTCCGAGTTCTTGACACACGTCTGCTCGATGACGCACCCGTTCTCCGATCCAGCAGAGCGCTGGGAGGAGTTCCACAAGACGACGGCGTGGTGATGATCTTGATGTTCTCTGTCGCGAGGCTTCGCCTAAGCACCGCTACAATATGACCGAGGTGTAATATCGTGGAGGGGGCACCGCACACGGCTAAGGAACGATCTCAATGATCAACTTGTGTGTCTAGGGTGCCCCCTACCCCGTATATAAAGGAGGGAGGGAGGCCGGCCGGCCCCCTGGGGCGCGCGCCAAGGAGGAGGAATCCTCCTCCTAGTAGGAGTAGGATTCCTCCTTTCCTACTCCTACTAGGAGGGAAGGAAGGAGGAGGGGGAAGGAAGGGGCCGCCTCCTCCTAGTCCACCGGATTGGAGGAGAGGGGGCACGTGGCCCACCCCGCCGCCTCTCTCTTCCCACCTAGGCCCATGTGGCCCATTAACTCTCCCGGGGGGTTCCGGTAACCCCCCCGGCACTCCGGCTTTCTCCGAAAACTTCCGGAACCTTTCGGTGTCCGAATATAGTCGTCCAATATATCAATCTTTATGTCTCGACCATTCCGAGACTCCTCGTCATGTCCATGATCACATCCGGACTTGAACAAACTTGATACATCAAAATGCATAAACTCATAATATAAGCATCATGAAACCTTAAGCGTGCGGACCCTACGGTTCAAGAACAATGTAGACATGACCGAGACCGTCTCGGTCAATAACCAATAGCGAGGACACGGATGCCCATATTTGTTCCTACATATTCTCGAAGATCTTTATCGGTCAAACCGCCTGAACAACATCGTTGTTCCCTTTGTCATCGGTATGTTACTTGCGAGATTTGATCGTCGGTATCCAATACCTAGTTCAATCTCGTTACGGCAAGTCTCTTTACTCGTTCCGTGTCGTCATCTCATAACTAACTCATTAGTTATATGCTTGCAAGGCTTAGGTGATGAGTATTACAGAGGGCCAAGATACCTCTCAGAGCAATCGGATGACAAATCCTAATCTCGAATTATGCCAACTCAACATGTACCTTGGAAACACACATAGAGCACCTTTATAATCACCCAGTTATGTTGTGACGTTTGGTAGCACACAAAGTGTTCTTTAGTTAACGGAGTTGCACAATCTCATAGTTGCGGGAACTTTGTATATGTCATGAAGAAAGCAATAGCGATATACTAAGCGATGAAGTGCTAGGCTAACGAGAATGGGTCATGTCAATCACATCATTCTTCCAATGATGTGATCCCACTAATCAAATGACAACACATGTCTATGGTGGAAACATAACCATCTTTGATTAATGAGCTAGTCAAGTAGAGGCATACTAGTGACTATAGTTTTGTCTATGTATTCACACATGTATTATGTTTCCGGTTAATACAATTCTTGAAGGAAATATGCCCTAGAGGCAATAATAAAGTTATTATTTATTTCCTTATTTCGTGATAAATGTTTATTATTCATGCTAGAACTGTATTAACCTGAAACATAATACATGTGTGAATACATAGACAAACATAGTGTCACTAGTATGCCTCTACTTGACTAGCTCTGCTTATCGTAGATGGTTATGTTTCCAGCCATGGACAAAAGAGTTGTCATTTGATTAATGGGATCACATCATTAGGAGAATGATGTGATTGACTTGACCCATTCCGTTAGCTTAGCACTTGATCGCTTAGTATGTTGCTATTGCTTTCTTCATAACTTATACATGTTCCTCAGAATTATGAGATTATGCAACTCCCTGCTTATCGGAGGAACACTTTGGGTACTACCAAACGCCACAACATAATCGGGTGATCATAAAGGAGTACTACAGGTGTCTCCGAAGGTACATGTTGAGTTGGCGATTTCGAGATTAGGTTTTGTCACTCCGATTGCTCTGAGAGAGTATCTCGGTCTCTCGTAATGCACATCATTATAAGCCTTGCAAGCAATATAACCAATGAGTTGGTTACGGATGATGCATTACGAACGAGTAAAGAGACTTGCCGTGACGAGATTGAACTAGGTATTGATACCGACGATCAATCTCGCAAGTAACATACCGATGACAAAGGGAACAACGATGTTGTTATGCGGTTTGACCGATAAAGATCTTCGAGAATATGTAGGAGCCAATATGGGCATCCAGGTCCCGCTTATTGGTTATTGACCGAGAATAGTTCTAGGTCATGTCTACATAGTTCTCGAACCCGTAGGGTCCGCACGCTAAGGTTTCGGCGATGCTTATATTATGAGTTTATGAGTTTTGATGTATCAAGGAGTTCTCGAGTCCCGGATGAGATCGACATGACGAGGAGTCTCAAATGGTCGAGACGTAAAGATCAATATATTGGACGACTATATTCGAGTTCGAAAGGTTCCGAGTGATTCGGTATTTTTCGAGTACCGGGAGAGTTACGGAATTCGTATTGGGCCTTAATGGGCCATACAGAAAGGAGAAAAAGGGCCATAAGGGTGGCCGCACCCCCCCATGGACTAGTCCGAATTGGAGTAGGGAAGGGGCGCCTTCCTTCCTTCTCCTTTTCCTTCCCTTTCCTTCTCTCCTACTCCTACTACATGGAAGGGTTACTAGTTGGACTAGGAAGGGGAATCCTACTCGGTGGGAGTAGGACTCCCCTAGGGCGCGCCATAGAGAGGCCGCCCTCCCTCCTCCACTCCTTTATATACAGGGGCAGGGGGCACCCCATAGACACACAAGTTGATCTACGGATCATTCCTTAGCCGTGTGCGGTGCCCCCTTCCACCATATTCCACCTCGGTCATATCGTCGCGAAGCTTAGGCGAAGCCCTCGCGATAGAACATCAAGATCGCCACCACGCCGTCGTCTCGACGGAACTCTCCTCGACACTCGGCTGGATCGGAGTTCGAGGGACGCATCGAGCTGAACGTGCTGAACTCGGAGGTGCCGTGACGCTCGTACTTGGATCGGTCGGATCGTGAAGACGTCGACTACATCAACCGCGTTGTCATAACGCTTCGCTTACGGTCTCGAGGGTACGTGGACAACACTCTCCCTCTCGCTGCTATACCATCACCATGATCTTGCATGTGCGAGGAATTTTTGAAATTACTACGCTCCCCAACAAAGGGCATCCGAGCCTAGGTTTTATGCGTTGATGTTATATGCACGAGTAGAACACAAGTGAGTTGTGGATGATATAAGTCATACCGCCTACCAAAGATGTCATACTTTGGTTCAACGGTATTGTTGGATGAAGCGGCCCGGACCGACATTACGCGTACGCTTACGCGAGACTGGTTCTACCGACGTGCTTTGCACACAGGTGGCTGGTGGGTGTCAGTTTCTCCAACTTTAGTTGAACCGAGTGTGGCTACGCCGGTCCTTGCGAAGGTTAAAGCGAGTCTATTTGACAAACTATCGTTGTGGTTTTGATGCGTGGGTAAGAACGGTTCTTGCTAAGCCCGTAGCAGCCACGTAAAATTTGCAACAACAAAGTAGAGGACGTCTAACTTGTTTTTGCAGGGCATGTTGTGATGTGATATGGTCAAGACGTGATGCTATATTTTATTGTATGAGATGATCATGTTTTGTAACCGGTTATCGGCAATCGGCGAGGAGCCATATGGTTGTCGCTTTATTGTATGAAATGCAACGCCTACAGTAATTGCTTTACTTTATCACTAAGCGGTAGCGATAGTCGAGAAGCAATAGATGGCGAACGACAACGATGCTACGATGGAGATCAAGGTGTCGCGCCGGTGACGATGGTGATCACGACGGTGCTTCGGAGATGGAGATCACAATCACAAGATGATGATGGCCATATCATATCACTTATATTGATTGCATGTGATGTTTATCCTTTATGAATCTTATCTTGCTTTGATTGACGGTAGCATTTTAAGATGATCTCTCACTAATTATCAAGAAGTGTTCTCCCGAGTATGCACCGCTATGAAAGTTCTTCGTCTTTGAGACACCACGTGATGATCGGGTGTGATAGGCTCTATGTTCAAATACAGCGGGTGCAAAACAGTTGCACACGCGAATACTCAGGTTATACTTGACGAGCCTAGCATATACAGATATGGCCTCGGAACACGGAGACCGAAAGGTCGAGCGTGAATCATATAGTAGATATGATCAACATAGTGATGTTCACCATTGAAACTACTCCATCTCACGTGATGATCGGACATGGTTTAGTTGATTTGGATCACGTGATCACCTAGATGACTAGAGAGATGTCTGTCTAAGTGGGAGTTCTTAAGTAATATGATTAATTGAACTTAAATTTATCATGAACTTAGTCCTGGTAGTATTTTGCAAATTATGTTGTAGATCAATAGCTCGCATTGTTGCTTTCATATGTTTATTTTGATATGTTCCTAGAGAAAATTATGTTGAAAGATGTTAGTAGCAATGATACGGATTGGATCCGTGATCTGAGGTTTATCCTCATTGCTGCACAGAAGAATTATGTCCTTAATGCACCGCTAGGTGACAAACCTACTGTAGGAGCAGATGCAGACGTTATGAACGTTTGGCTAGCTCAATATGATGACTACTTGATAGTTTAGTGCACCATGCTTAACGGCTTAGAATCGGGACTTCAAAGACGTTTTGAACGTCATGGACCATATGAGATGTTCCAGGAATTGAAGTTAATATTTCAAGCAAATACCGAGTTGAGAGATATGAAGTCTCCAACAAGTTCTATAGCTAAAAGATGGAGGAGAATCGCTCAACTAGTGAGCATGTGCTCAGATTGTCCAGGTACTTCAATCGCTTGAATCAAGTGGGAGTTAATCTTCCGATAAGATAGTGATTGATGAATTCTCTAGTCACCATCACTAAGTTACTAGAACTTCGTGATGAACTATAGTATGCAAGGGATGACGAAAACGATTCTCGAGCTCTTCGTGATGTTGAAATCAACGAAGGTAGAAATCAAGAAAGAGCATCAAGTGTTGATGGTTAACAAGATCACTAGTTTCAAGAAAAGGGCAAAGGGAAAGAAAGGGAACTTGAAGTGGAAAGACAAGCAAGTTGTCACTCCTACGAAGAAGCCTAAAGCTGGACCATAGCCTAAAACTGAGTGTTTACACTGCAAAGGAAATGGTCACTGGAAGCGGAAATACCCTGAATATTTGGTGGATAAGAAGGATGGCAAAGTGAACAAGGGTATATTTGATATACTGATTATTGATGTGTGCCTTACTAGTGTTTATAGTAGCCCCGAGTATTTGATACTTGTTCGGTTGCTAAGATTAGTAACTCAAACAGGAGTTACGTATCAAACAGAGACTAGTTGAAGGAAAGTGACGATGAGTGTTGGAAGTAGTTCCAAGATTGATATGATCATCATCGCACACTCCCTATACTTTCGGGATTAGTGTTAAACCTAAATAAATGTTATTTGGCGCTTATGTTGAGCATGAATATGATTTGATCGTGTTTATTGCAATACGGTTATTCATTTAAAATCGAGAGAATAAGTGTTGTTCGCTTACATGAATAAAACCTTCAATGGTCATACACCCAATGAAAATAGTTTGTTGGATCTCGATCGTAGTGATACACATATTCATAATATTGAGGCCAAAAGATGCAAAGTTAATAATGATAGTGCAACTTATTTGTGGCAATCGCCGCTTGGGTCATATCGATGTAAAGCGCATGAAGAAACTCCATAAAGATGGATTTTCGGAATCACTTGGTTATGAATCATTTGATGCTTGCGAACCGTGCCTTTTGGGCAAGATGACTAAAACTCCGTTCTTCGGAACAATGGAACGAGCTACCGACTTATTGGAAATAATACATACCGATGTATGCGCACCAATGAGTATGAAGGCTCGTGGCAAGTATCGTTATTTTCTAACCTTCACAAGATGATTTGAGCAGATATGGGTATATCTACTTGATGAAACATAAGTCTGAAATAGTTGAAAGGTTCAAAGAATTTCAGAGTGAAGTGGAAAATCATCGTAACAAGAAAATAAAGTTTCTGCGATCTGATCGTGGAGACGAATATTTGAGTTACGAGTTTGGTCTTCAATTAAAACAATGTGGAATAGTTTCACAAACTCACGCCACCGAACACCACAATGTAATGGTGTGTCCGAACGTCAGAATCGTACTTTACTAGATATGGTGCGATCTATGATCTCTCTTATCGATTTACCACTATCGCTTTTGGGGATATGCATTAAAGACAGCTTGCATTCACGCTTAATAGGGCACCATCTAAATCCGCTGAAACGACACCGTATGAACTATGGTTTAGCAAGAAACCTGAGTTGTCGTTTTTAAAGTTTGGAGTTGTGATGCTTATATGAAAAAGGGTTTTCAACTTGATAAGCTCGAACCCAAATCGAGAAGTGCGTCTTCATAGAATACCCAAAGGAAATTTTTGGGTACACCTTCTATCACAGATCCGAAGGCAAATTTGTTGTTGATAATAGATCCTTTCTAGAGAAGGAGTTTCTCTCGAAAGAAGTGAGTGGGAGGAAAGTAGAACTTGATGAGGTAATCGTACCTACTCCCTTATTGGAAAGTAGTTCATCACGAAATCAGTTCCATGATTCCTACACCAATTAGTGAGGAAGCTAATGATGATGATCATGAAACTTCGATCAAGTTACTACGAACCTCGTAGGTCTTCCAGAGTACGGTCCGCACTAAAGGTGGTACGGTAATCCTGTTCTGAAAGTCATGTTACTAGACCATGATAAACCTACGAACTATGAGGAAGCGATGATGAGCCCAGATTCCGCAAAATGGCTTGAGGCCATAAAATCTGAGATATGATCCATGTATGAAAACAAAGTATGGACTTTGATTGACTTGCTCGATGATCAGCAAGCCATGTTAAATAAATGGATCTTCAAGAGGAAGACGGACACTGATAGTAGTGTTACTATCCACTAAGCTCGACTTGTTACAAAAGGTTTTCAACAAGTTCAAGGGGTTGAATACGATGAGATTTTCTCACTCGTATCGATACTTAAGTCTGTCTGAATCATATTAGCAATTGCCACATTTTATGAAATCTGGCAAATGGATGTCAAAACTGCATTCCTTAATGGATTTATTAAAGAAGAGTTGTATATGATGCAACCAGAAGGTTTTGTCAACCCTAAAGGTGCTAACAAAATGTGCAAGCTCCAATGATCCATCTATGGACTGGTGCAAGCATCTCGAGTTGGAATATACGCTTTGATAAGTTGATCAAAGCATATAGTTTTATATGGACTTACGATGAAGCCTCAGATTTACAATAAAGTGAGTGGGAGCACTACAGCCTTTCTCGATTAGTATATGTGAGTGACATATTGTTGATCGAAATGATGTAGAATTTTTCTCGCAAAGCATAAAGGAGTGTTTTAAAGGAGTTCTTTAAAAGAAAAGACCTCAAGAAAGCTACTTACATATTGAGCATCAAGATCTATTGAGATAGATCAAGACGCTTGATAAGATTTTCAATGAGTACATACCTTGGCAAGATTTTGAAATAATTCAAAATGGAACAGTCAAAGAAAGAGTTCTTGCCTGTGTTGCAAAGGTATGAAATTGAGTAAGACTCAAATCCCGACCACAAAGAGAAAATAGGAAGAGAATGAAAAGTCATTCCCTATGCGTCGATCATAGGTTCTATAAAGTATGCTATGTACCGCACCTATTGTATACCTTGCTCAATTTGGCGAGGAGTACAATAGTGATCTAGGAGTAGATCATCGGACATTGGTCAAGAATATCCTTAGTAAGGACTAAGGAGATGTTTCTCGATTATGGAGGTGATAAAAGAGTTTGTTGTAAAAGTTACATCAAGGCAAACTTTTACACCGATCCGATGACTCTAAGTCTCAACTGGATACATATTGAAAGTGGGAGCGATTAGCTAGAGTAGCTCCGCAAGAGCATTGTAGACATAGAATATTTGCAAAATACATACGGCTCAATGTGATGACCCTTGACTAAGCTTCTCTCACGAGCAAAACATGATCACACCTTAGTACTCTTTGGGTGTTAATCACATAGCGATGTGAACTAGATTATTGACTCTAGTAAACCCTTTGGGTGTTGGTCACATGATGATGTGAACTATGGGTGTTAATCATATACAGATATGAATATTGGTGTTAAATCACATGACGATGTGAACTAGATTATTGACTCTAGTGCAAGTGGGAGACTGAAGGAAATATGCCCTAGAGGCAATAATAAAGTTATTATTTATTTCCTTCTTTCATGATAAATTTTTATTATTCATGCTAGAATTGTATTAACCGGAAACATAATACATGTGTGAATACATAGACAAACATAGTGTCACTAGTATGCCTCTACTTGACTAGCTCGCTTATCGAGATGGTTATGTTTCCTAGCCATGGACAAAAGAGTTGTCATTTGATTAACGGGATCACATCATTAGGAGAATGATGTGATTGACTTGACCCATTCCGTTAGCTTAGCACTTGATCGCTTAGTATGTTGCTATTGCTTTCTTCATAACTTATACATGTTCCTATAACTATGAGATTATGCAACTCCGCTTACGGAGGAACACTTTGGTACTACCAAACGTCACAACGAATCGGGTGATCATAAAGGAGTACTACAGGTGTCTCCGAAGGTACATGTTGAGTTGGCGATTTCGAGATTAGGTTTTGTCACTCCGATTGCTCGGAGAGGTATCTCTGGGCCCTCTCGGTAATGCACATCATTATAAGCCTTGCAAGCAATGTAACCAATGAGTTGGTTACGGATGATGCATTACGTAACGAGTAAAGAGACTTGCCGGTGACGAGATTGAACTAGGTATTGATACCGACGATCGAATCTCGGGCAAGTAACATACCGATGACAAAGGAACAACGATGTTGTTATGCGGTTTGACCGATAAAGATCTTCGAGAATATGTAGGAGCCAATATGGGCATCCAGGTCCCGCTATTGGTTATTGACCGAGAATAGTTCTAGGTCATGTCTACATAGTTCTCGAACCCGTAGGGTCCGCACGCTTAAGGTTTCGATGATGCTTATATTATGAGTTTATGAGTTTTGATGTACCGAAGGAGTTCGAGTCCCGGATGAGATCGGGGACATGACGAGGAGTCTCAAATGGTCGAGACATAAAGATCGATATATTGGACGACTATATTCGGAGTTTGGAAAGGTTCCGAGTGATTCGGGTATTTTTCGGAGTACCGGAGAGTTACGGGAATTCGTATTGGGCCTTAATGGGCCATACGGGAAAGGAGAAAAAAGGCCATAAGGGTGGCCGCACCCCTCCCCATGGACTAGTCCGAATTGGACTAGGGAGGGGGGGCGCCCCCTTCCTTCCTTCTCCTTTTCCCTTCCCTTTCCTTCTCTCCTACTCCTACTACATGGAAGGGTTACTAGTTGGACTAGGAAAGGGGGAATCCTACTCCTGGTGGGAGTAGGACTCCCCTAGGGCGCGCCATAGAGAGGCCGGCCCTCCCTCCTCCACTCCTTTATATACAAAGGGGGGCACCCCATAGACACACAAGTTGATCTACGGATCGTTCCTTAGCCGTGTGCGGTGCCCCTTCCACCATATTCCACCTCACCATATCGTCATGAAGCTTAGGCGAAGCCCTCTACCGGTAGAACATCAAGATCGCCACCACGCCGTCAGGTTGACGGAACTCTCCCTCGACACTCGGCTGGATCGGAGTTCGAGGGACGTAATCGAGTTGAACGTGTGCTGAACTCGGAGGTGCCGTACGTTCGGTACTTGGATCGGTCGGATCGTGAAGACGTACGACTACATCAACCGCGTTGTCATAACGCTTCCGCTTACGGTCTACGAGGGTACATGGACGAACACTCTCCCCTCTCGTTGCTATACCATCACCATGATCTTGCATGTGCGTAGGAAATTTTTTGAAATTACTACGTTCCCCAACAATTCTAGCATTAATAATAAACATTTATCATGATATGAGGAAATAAATAATAACTTTATTATTGCCTCTAGGGCATATTTCCTTCAGTCTCCCACTTGCACTAGAGTCAATAATCTAGATTACATAGTAATGATTCTAACACCCATGGAGTCTTGGTGCTGATCATGTTTTGCTCGTGAGAGAGGATTAGTCAACGGGTCTACAACATTCAGATCCGTATGTATCTTGCAAATCTCTATGTCTCCCACTTGGACTTGGTCCCAATGGAATTGAAGCGCCTCTTGATGTGCTTGGTCCTCTTGTGAAATCTGGATTCCTTTGCTAAAGCAATTGCACCAAGATTGTCACAGAAGATCTTCATTGGTTCCGATGCACTAGGTATTACACCTAGATCGGAAATGAACTCCTTCATCCGCACTCCTTCATTTGCTGCTTCGTAAGCAGCTATGTACTCCGCTTCACATGTAGATCCCGCCACGACGCTTTGTTTAGAACTGCACCAACTTACAGCTCCACCGCTTAATATAAACACGATCCGGTTTGCGATTTAGAATCGTCCGGATCGAGGTCAAAGCTTGCATCGACGTAACCATTTACGACTAGCTCTTTGTCACCTCCATATACGAGAAACATATTCTTAGTCCTTTTCGTATTTCAGATGTTCTTGACCGCTGTCCAGTGATCCACTCGGATTACTTTGGTACCTTCCCCGCTAAGCTTATTGCTAAGCACACGTCAGTCTGGTACACAAGATTGCATACATGATAGAGCCTATGGCTGAAGCATAGGAAACATTTTTCATTTTCTCTATCTTCTGCTGTGGTCGGGCATTGAGTTCGACTCAACTTTACACCTTGTAGCACGTGCAAGAATCCTTTCTTTGCTCGATCCATATTGAACTTTTTCAATATTTTGTCAAGGTATGTGCTTTGTGAAAGTCCTATTAAGCGCCTTGATCTATCTCTATAGATCTTGATGCATAATATGTAACCAGCTTCACCGAGGTCTTTCATCGAAAAACTTTTATTCAAGTATCCCTTTATGCTATCCAGAAATTCTATATCATTTCCAATTAATAATATGTCATCAACATATAAAACTAGAAATTCTACAGAGCTCCCACTCACTTTCTTGTAAATACAGGCTTCTCCAAAAGTCTGTATAAAACCATATGCCTTGATCACACTATCAAAACGCTTATTTCAACTCCGAGATGCTTGCACCAGTCCATAAATGGAACGCTGGAGCTTGCACACTTTGTCAAGACCTTTTGGATCAACAAAACCTTCCGCTGCATCATATACAACTCTTCTTCTAGAAATCCATTCAAGAATGCAGTCTTGACATCCATTTGCCAAATTTCATAATCATGAAATGCAGCAATGGCCAACATGATTCGGACAGACTTAAGCATCGCCACGGGTGAGAAAGTCTCATCGTAGTCAACCCCTTGAACTTGTCGAAAACCTTTCGCAACAAGTCGAGCTTTATAGACGAAATATTACCATCGCGCCGCCTTCTTCTTAAAGATCCATTTATTCTCAATGGCTTGCCGATCATCGGCAAGTCAACCAAAGTCCATACTTTGTTTTCATACATGGATCCTATCTCGCACTTCATGGCCTCTAGCCATTTTATGAATCTGGCTCATCATCGCTTCCTCATAGTTCGTGAGGTTCATCATGGTCAAGTAACATGACTTCCGAATAGGATTACCGCACCACTCGTGCGGATCTTACTCGTAAACCCACGAGGTTCAAGAGAAACTTGATCCAAGTTTCATGATCAATATCGTTAGCTTCCTCACTAATTGGTGTAGTTGTCACGGAACCGGTTCTCGTGATGAACTACCTTCCAATAAGGGAGTTGATACGCTTATCTCATCAAGTTCTACTTTCCTCCCATTCACTTCTTTCGAGAGAAACTCCTTCTCTAGAAAGGATCCATTCTTAGCAACGAATGTTTTGCCTTCGGATCTGTGATAGAAGGTGTACCCAATAGCCTCTTTTGGGTATCCTATGAAGACACATTCTCGATTTGGGTTCGAGCTTATCTGGTTGAAGTTTCTTCACATAAGCATTGCAGCCCCAAACTTTAAGAAATTACAACTTTGGTTTCTTTCCAAACCATAGTTCATAAGGCGCCGCCTCAACGGATTTTGATGGTGCCCTATTTAACGTGAATGCGCCGCCTCTAAAGCATAACCCCAAAATGATAGCGTAAATCAAGAAGAGACATCATAGATCGCACCATATCAAGTAAAGTACGACACGACGCCGACACACCATTTCGCTGTGGTGTTCCAGTGGCGGAGTTGTGAAACTATTCCGCATTGTTTCAAATGTAAACCAAACTCAGAACTCAAATATTCTCCTCCACGATCAGATCGTAGAAATTTTATTTTCTTGTTACGATGATTCTCCACTTCACTCAAATTCTTTGAACTTTTCAAATGTTTCAGACTTGTGCTTCAAGAAGTAGATATACCCATATCTGCTTAAATCATCTGTGAAGGTGAGAAAATAACGATACCCGCCACGAGCCTCAACATTCATCGGACCACATACATCTCAGTATGTATGATTTCCAACAAATCTGTTGCTCTCTCCATAGTACCGAGAACGGTGTTTTAGTCATCTTGACCATGAGGAACGGTTCGCAAGTACCAAGTGATTCATAATCAAGTGATTCCGTAAGTCCATCAAGATGGAGTTTCTTCATGCTTTTACAATCGATATGACCTAAACGGCAAGTACCACAAATAAGTTGCACTATCATTATCAACTCTGCATCTTTTGGCTTCAACATTATGAATATGTGTATCACTACTATCGAGATTCAATAAAAATAGACCACTCTTCAAGGGCGATGACCATAAAAGATATTACTCATATAAATAGAACAACCATTATTCTCTCGATTTAAATGAATAACCGCCTCGCATCAAACAAGATCCAGATATAATGTTCATGCTCAACGCAGCACCAAATAACAATTATTCAGGTCTAAAACTAATCCCGATGGTAGATGTAGAGGTAGCGTGTCGACGGGCGATCACATCGACTTTGGAACCGCTTTCCCACGCCAGATCGTCACCTCGCCCTGGCGATGCTCGCTTATTCCGTAGTCACTGCTTCGAGTTGCAAATATTAGCAATGTAACGAGTATCAAATACCCAGTGCTACTACGAGCTCTAGTTAGGTACACATCAATAACATGTATATCACATATACCTTTGTTTACTTTGCCATCCTTCTTATCCGCCAAATACTTGGGGCAGTTCCGCTTCCAAAGGTCCATCCGCTTGCAAGAGAAGCACTTAGTTTCGTGCTTAGGTCCGACTTGGGTTTCTTCTCTTGAGCAACAACTTGCTTGCCGCTCTTTTGAAGTTCCCTTCTTCTTCCCTTTGCCCTTTTCTTGAAACTAGTGGTCTTGTTGACCATCAACACTTGATGCTCCTTCTGATTTCTACCTCCGCTGCCTTCAAAGATCACGTAAGAGCTCGAATAGTCTTGTTCATCCCTTGCATATTATAGTTCATCACGAAGCTCTTGTAGCTTGGTGGCGTGATTGAAGAATTCATCAATGACACTATCATCGTGAAGATTAACTCCCGCTTGAATCAAGTGATTGTTATACCCGCACATTCTCGAGTATATGTTCACCGACGTAACTATTCTCCTCCATCTTGCAGCTATAGAACTTATTGGAGACTTCATATCTCTCAATCCGGCATTTGCTTGAAATATTAACTTCAACTCTGGAACATCTCATATGCTCGATGACGCTCAAAACGCCGTTGAAGACCCGGTTCTAAGCCGTAAAGCATGGCACACTCGAACTATAGAGTAGTCATCAGTTTTGCTCGCCAGACGTTCTTAACATCGCTGGCCAGCATCAAGAAGAAGTTCGGCACCAGCGGTGCTTCCAGACGTAACTCTTCAGGCAAAGAATGAGGATAATCTCGAAGTTACGGACCCAGTCCGTAATTGCTACCATCATCTTTCAACTTTGCTTTCTCAAGGAACGCATTAAAATTCAACGAACAACAAAGATGAGCCATCTATCTACAAACAAACATAGACAAGCAAGATACTATCAGTACTAAGTTCATGATAAATTTAAGTTCAATTAATCATATTACTTAAGAACTCCCACTTAGACAGACATCTCTAGTCATCTAAGTGATCACGTGATCCAAATCAACTAAACCATAACCGATCATCACGTGAGATGGAGTAGTTTTCAATGGTGAACATCACTATGTTGATCATATCTACTATATGATTCACGCCGACCTTTCGGTCCCGTGTTCGAGGCCATATCTGCATATGCTAGGCTCGTCAAGTTTAACTCTGAGTATTCTCGCGGTGCAAAACTGGCTTGCACCCGCTGTAGATGGACGAGAGCTTATCACACCCGATCATCACGTGGTGTCTCGCACGATTTAACTTTGGCAACGGTGCATACTCGGGAGAACACTTCTTGATAAATTTAGTGAGAGATCATCTTAAAATGCTACCGTCAATCAAAACAAGATAAGATGCATAAAGGATAAACATCACATGCAATCAATATAAGTGATATGATATGGCCATCATCATCTTGTGCTTGTGATCTCTATCTCCGAAGCACCGTCATGATCACCATCGCCACCGGCGTGACACCTTGATCTCCATCGCAGATCGTTGTCGCTTCGCCGCCTATTGCTTCTACGATCACCGCTACCGCTTAGTGATAAAGTAAAGCAATTACAGGCGCTTGCATTTCATACAATAAAGCGACAACCATATGGCTCCTGCCATTGCCGATAACTTCGTTACAAAACATGATCATCTCATACAATAAAATATAGCATCACGCCTTGACCATATCACATCACAACATGCCCCGCAAAAACAAATTAGACGTCCTCTACTTTGTTGTTGCAAATTTTACGTGGCTGCTACGGGCTTAGCAAGAACCGTTCTACCTCGCATCAAAAACCACAACGATAGTTTGTCAAATAGACTCGCTTTAACCTTCACAAGGACCGGGCGAGTCACACTCGGTTCAACTAAAGTGAGAGAGACAGACACCCGCCAGCCACCTTTAAGCACGAGTGCTCGTAACGGTGAAACCAGTCTCGCGTAATCGTACGCGTAATGTCGGTCCGGGCCGCTTCATCATACAATACCGCTGAACCAAAGTATAACATGCTGGTAGGCAGATGACTTATATCGCCCACAACACACTTGTGTTCTACTCGTGCATATAACATCAACGATAAAACCTAGGCTCGGATGCCACTGCTGGGGAACGAGTAATTTCAAAAATTTCCTACGCACACGCAAGATCATGGTGATGCATAGCAACGAGAGGGAGAGTGTTGTCTACGCACTCGTGAGACCGAAGCGAAGCGCTGACGCAACGTAGAGGAAGTAGTCATACGCCCTCCCGGTTCAACCGATCCAAGCACCGCATTCGCACCTCCGAGTTCTTGACACACGTACAGCTCGATGACGCACCCCATTCTCTCGATCCAGCAGAGGCGCTGGAGGAGTTCCGTCAAGACGACGGCGTGGTGACGATCTTGATGTTCTCTCGTCGCAGGCTTCGCCTAAGCACCGCTACAATATGACCGAGGTGTAATATCGTGGAGGGGGCACCGCACACTGCTAAGGAATGATCTCAATGATCAACTTGTGTGTCTAGGGTGCCCCTACCCCCGTATATAAAGGAGGGAGGGGAGGCCGGCCGCCCCTTTGGGCGCGCCAAGGAGGAGGAATCCTCCTCCTAGTAGGAGTAGGATTCCTCCTTTCCTACTCCTACTAGGAGGGGAAGGAAGGAGGAGAGGGGAAGGAAAGGCGCCCGCCTCCTAGTCCACCCGGACCGGAGGGAGAGGGCGCGCCCACCCCGGCCGCCTCTCTCTCTCCCACCTAGGCCCATGTGGCCTATTAACTCTCCCGGGGTTCCGTAACCCCCAAGACTCGTTTTCTCCAAAACTTCCTAACCTTTTCGTGTCCGAATATCGTGGTCCAATATATCAATCTTTATGTCTCGACCATTCCAAGACTCCTCGTCATGTCCGTGATCACATCCGGGACTCCGAACAAACTTCGGTACATCAAAACGCATAAACTCATAATATAACTGTCATCGAAACCTTAAGCGTGCGGACCCTACGGTTCGAGAACAATGTAGACATGACCGAGACACGTCTCCGGTAAATAACCAATAGCGGGACCTGGATGCCCATATTGGTTCCTACATATTCTACGAAGATCTTTATCGGTCAAACCGCACAACAACATACGTTGTTCCCTTTGTCATCGGTATGTTACTTGCCCGAGATTTGATCGTCGGTATCCAATACCTAGTTCAATCTCGCTATCGCAAGTCTATTTACTCGCTCCGTAATACATCATCTCATAACTAACTCATTAGTTATATGCTTGCAAGGCTTAGGTGATGAGTATTACCGAGAGGGCCCAGAGATACCTCTCCGACAATCGGAGTGACAAATCCTAATCTCGAATTATGCCAACTCAACATGTACCTTCGGAAACACCTGTAGAGCACCTTTATAATCACCCGATTCATGCTGACTTTTGGTAGCACACAAAGTGTTCTTCCGTAAACGGAGTTGCACAATCTCATAGTTGCAGGAACTTTGTATATGTCATGAAGAAAGCAATAGCAGATACTAAACGATCAAGTGCTAGGCTAATGAGATGGGTCATGTCAATCACATAATTCTTCCAATGATGTGATCCCACTAATCAAATGACAACACATGTCTATGGTTAGGAAACATAACCATCTTTGATTAATGAGCTAGTCAAGTAGATGCATACTAGTGACTATAGTTTTGTCTATGTATTCACACATGTATTATGTTTCCGGTTAATACAATTCTAGCATGAATAATAAACATTTATCATGATATGAGGAAATAAATAATAACTTTATTATTGCCTCTAGGGCATATTTCCTTCAGGCCCACCATGTGGGTTAAGTAGAAAGGGGGCTGGCATCTTGCACGGTCACGAAAGCAAGGCATGTCAGAGGGTACCATGTCAGTTATGTCGGCAACAACATCGGTACCAAGGGCGAGGGACGAAGAGAACCATTTTCCTGCTCGTTGAATGAGGCGGACCAATAGGCAAAGTTCTCGTCCATCGGTGGTTAGCAGAATGCTATCAACAAATGCAACAGGGTCTTGCTGACAGAATTGTACACCGGGGTGTTTACACAAGCAGGAAAATATCACTGCTTAGATCATATATATCACAAGAAAGATTAAACCAAATAATGGAAAGGAAAATATGATTATCAGAGTAACAGAACATTGGAAAGGAAAATGTGTTTAAACACATCTTTCAGGGATATATCCTTCCCAAGGACAAGCGGAGCATGATATCCGTGGCAGGATATAATGTAGAAAACTCTTTAGGTAGGGGAGAGGAATTTCATGACATTACCCATACAACTGTGTTTGGATAATTGAGCAGGAAACATTTAGCATTGGGGCTTCAAATGTTCTTGTTGAAAATCGGAGTACCACAAACATGCTTCGAGATAGCATTGCATGGTCTTCAAGCAAAGATCAGACTTTGGATACTCATAGGATTCATCAGGAATAACTTATAGAATAAGTTTTATAATTTCCTTCAGGAAGAATAGTTATCCTTGCAAAGGAAATTATGATGATAGGTCCTCCAGCCAGGGGGGTGCTAGGCATGACATCATATTACTGGGTAATCAAAGGACCAACATCATATCTCGTGAAAAGTTGTCCCAACCATCATATCAGACCGAGTTTCAGATCCGATTGGTGTCATGATACCTCGCACTCGGGATGTCCGAGAAGAAAAGGTGCGACTTAATTGGCGAAATGACATTGCAAGATTCTCGGAAATGACTATGGAAGTGAGTTCAAGACAAGGATTCATCATCATTAAACCAAGGAGAGGATGAGGGGGGGGGCTGATGGAATCAGCGACAATTTATCGAGATTAACAAAAGATGGATTTCCACAATTATGTGAACAAGGAGATAACCTTTGTCAGATCAAATGGTATAACGATGTATGCTCGAGGAAAACATACACAATTAAACATTGGTTGAGAGGTACACCCGAAATATGGGTTGGGTTGCACGACCAATGTCAGAATGGTGATTCAATAATAATAAATAGTCTAAGAGTGAACGGCCGACCATAATATTCAAAGCAATATGGTTGCTAGAAGGGCAGAACCCAAACATCACCGATCGAATCATCACGAGGACCAAGAAAGAATGGTGATGGAGAGAAGTATCACTATACCAAGAATTCTTAAGAGGTGGAGTAATCCTCACGACATTCTTGACCTAACAGATGATAATACTTCAAGGTAGAACATCATACAAGCTGGATAGCAAGTACCATCCATAACATGAACAAGTTTGTGTTAGGGGAAGGCAAGAATGTTGTCGATGATAACGCAATCATCGAGGGGCAAGGATGGTATTTCCCATCATGAATTTGATTGATATCCTGGAAGAGCACGGAATGGTGATGATGATCATCACAAATTTTATTGAGAGGTTTCATGAAGATGTAATCGAACATCCACTACATCAAGTAAAAGGACTGATGCAGCAAAAGATTTTTTTTTGAACCACGGATACGACACCAGCTCGGAATCAACCTTGTTGTTCAAGGTGGAATGATAAGACGAGGAAATCGACATAAGCTTAGCTCATCATCGAAGGTTGTGCTCCAGGATTAAGGACCAGGTAGCACAGTTAAATTTAGCACGATAATGATATAGCCGATCAGGCTAGGAATGACTTGAAGGATTATTTAACTTGTAAGCAATGAAAATTACTTAGAGTTATTGAATCGAAGTGCAGAATCGATTCACTTACCGGTGTTCTCGAGTGAAATAACTCAGAACCCGGGGGAAATCTGAAATCGGTGAGAAGCAATAGTAGATGAAGGTGAAGGAAATATGCCCTAGAGGCAATAATAAAGTTATTATTTATTTCCTCATATCATGATAAATGTTTATTATTCATGCTAGAATTGTATTAACCGGAAACATAATACATGTGTGAATATATAGACAAACAGAGTGTCACTAGTATGCCTCTACTTGACTAGCTTGTTAATCAAAGATGGTTATGTTTCCACCATGAACAAGGAGTTGTTATTTGATTAACAAGGTCACATCATTAGTTGAATGATCTGATTGACATGACCCATTCCGTTAGCTTAGCACACGATCATTTAGTATGTTGCTATTGCTTCCTTCATGACTTATACATGTTCCTATGACTATGAGATTATGCAACTCCGCTTACGGAGGAACACTTTGTGTGCTACCAAACGTCACAACGAATCGGGTGATTATAAAGGTGCTCTCTGGTGTCTCCAAGGTACTTGTTGAGTTGGCGATTTCGAGATTAGGATTTGTCACTCCAATGTCGGAGAGGTATCTCTGGGCCCTCTCGGTAATGCACATCACTTAAGCCATGCAAGCATTTCAACTAATGAGTTAGTTGTGAGATGATGTATTACGGAACGAGTAAAGAGACTTGCCGGTAACGAGATTGAACTAGGTATTGGATACCGACGATCGAATCTCGGGCAAGTAACATACCGATGACAAAGGGAACAACGTATGTTGTTGTGCGGTTTGACCGATAAAGATCTTCGTAGAATATGTAGGAACCAATATGGGCATGTAGGTCCCGCTATTGGTTATTGACCGGAGACATGTCTCGGTCATGTCTACATTATTCTCGAACCGTAGGGTCCCCACGCTTAAGGTTTCGATGACAGTTATATTATGAGTTTATGTATTTTGATGTACCGAAGATTGTTCGGAGTCCCGGATATGACCACGGACAGGACGAGGAGTCTCGAAATGATCGAGACATAAAGAGGGATATATTGGACGGATATATTTGGACACCGGAAAGGTTCCGGAGAAGTTTGGAGCTCCGGGAGGTTACCGGAACCCCCCGGGAGGTATATGGGCCTTATTGGGCCCATGTAAGAGGAAGGAGAAGGAACAAGGGAGGCGCGCCCAAGCCCAATCCGACTGGGGAGGGGGCCGCCCCTTCCTTTCTCCTTCCCTTCTTCCTATTACTACTACTAGTACTACTTCCTAATACTAGTACTCTTTCCTTCCCTCCAAATAAGATAAGGAAAGGAGGAAACCTACTTGGAGTAGGTTTCCCCTCCTCTATGGCGCCCCTTGGGCCGCCACCTCCTCCCTCCCTCCTTTATATACGAGGGTAGGGGGCACCCTAGAACACACAAGTTGATCATTGAGATCGCCTTAGCCGTGTGCGGTGCCCCCTCCACGATATTACACCTCGGTCATATTGTAGCGGTGCTTAGGCGAAGCCCGCGACAGAGAACATCAAGATCGCCACCACGCCATCGTCTTGACGGAACTCCCCTCAAAGCCTCTACCGGATTGGAGATCGAGGTGTGTCATCGAGCTGTACGCGTGTCAAGAACTCGGAGGTGCCGAGATAATGTTGCTTGGATCGGTTGGACCGGAGGACGACGACTACTTCCTCTACGCCAGTCAACGCTCCGCTTCGGTCTCACGAGGGTACGAGACAACACTCTCCCTCTCGTTGCTATGCATCACCATGATCTTGCGTGTGCGTAGAAATTTTTGAAATTACTACGTTACCCAACAAAGGCATCCGAGCCTAGGTTTTATGGTTTGATGTTATATGCACGAGTAGAACACAAGTGAGTTGTGGGTGATATAAGTCATACTGCTTACCAGCATGTCACACTTTGGTTCGGCGGTATTGTTGGATGAAGCGGCCCGGACCGACATTACGCGTACGCTTACGCGAGACTGGTTTTACCGCCGTGCTTTGCACACGGTGACTAGCGGGTGTCGGTTTCTCAACTTTAGTTGAACCGAGTGTGCCTACGCCCGGTCCTTGCGAAGGTTAAAACAACATCAACTTGACAAACTATCGCTGTGGTTTTGATGCGAGGTGAGATTGGTTCTTACTTAAGCCCGTAGCAGCCACGTAAAACTTGCAACAACAAAGTAGAGGACGCCTAACTTGTTTTTGCATGGGCATGTTGTGATGTGATATGGTCAAGACATGATGCTATATTTTATTGTATGAGATGATCATGTTTTGTAACCGGTTATCGGCAATCGGCGAAGCCATATGGTTGTCGCTTATTGTATGAAATGCAACGCTACATAATTGCTTTACTTTATCACTAAGCGGTAGCGATAGTCGAGAAGCAATAGATGGCGAAACGACAACGATGCTACGATGGAGATCAAGGTGTCGCGCCGTGACGATGGTGATCATGATGGTGCTTCGAGATGGAGATCACAAGCACAAGAAGATGATGGCCATATCATATCACTTATATTGATTGCATGTGATGTTTATCTTTTATGCATCTTATCTTGTTTTGATTGACGGTAGCATTTTAAGATGATCTCTCACTAAAATTATCAAGTAGTGTTCTCCCGAGTATGCACCGCTGCCAAAGTTCGTCGTGCCCGCACACCACGTGATGATCGGGTGTGATAAGCTCTCGTCCATCTACAACGGGTGCAAGCCAGTTTTGCACACGCAGAATACTCAAGTTATACTTGACGAGCCTAGCATATGCAGATATGGCCTCGAACACGGAGACCGAAAGGTCGAGCGTGAATCATATAGTAGATATGATCAACATAAGACATTCACCATTGAAAACTACTCCATCTCACGTGATGATCGGTTATGGTTTAGTTGATTTGGATCACGTGATCACTTAGATGACTAGAGAGATGTCTGCCTAAGTGGGAGTTCTTAAGTAATATGATTAATTGAACTAAAATTTATCATGAACTTAGTACCGATAGTATCTTGCTTGTCTATGTTGTTTGTAGATAGATGGCCCGTCTGTTGTTCCGTTGAATTTTAATGCGTTCCTTGAGAAAGCTAAGTTGAAAGATGATGGTAGCAACTATGCGGACGGGTCATTAACTTGAGGATTATCCTCATTGCTGCACGTAAAAATTACGCCCCGGAAGCACCGCTGGGTGCCAACCTGCTGCCGATGCAACCGACGACGTTAAGAACGTCTCGCGAGCAAAGTCGATGACTACTCGATAGTTCAATGTGCCATGCTTTACGGCTTAGAACCGGACTTCAACGACGTTTTGAACGCCATGGAGCATATGAGATGTTTCAGAGTTGAAGTTAATATTCCGAAGAATGCCCGGATTGAGAGATATGAAGTCTCCAATAAGTTCTATAGCTGCAAGATGGAGGAGAATAGTTCATCGGTGAGCACATACTCAAGATGTCCGGTATTGTAATCACTTAATTCAACTGGGAGTTACTCTTCCGATGATAGCCTCATTGATGAATTCTCCAATCACTTCCACCAAGCTAAAAAAGCTTCGTGATGAACTATAATATGCAAGGGATGGATAAGACGATTCCGAGCTCTTCGCAATGCTAAAGGCTGCGGAGGTAGAAATCAAGAAGGAGCATCAAGTGTTGATGGTTAACAAGACCACTAGTTTCAAGAAAAAGGGCAAAGGGAAGAAGAAGGGGAACTTCAAGAAGAACAGCAAACAAGTTGTCGCTCAAGAGAAGAAACCCAAGTCCGACCTAAGCCTGAAATCGAGTGCTTCTACTGCAAGCAGACTAGTCACTGGAAGCGGAACTGCCCCAAGTATTTGGCGGATAAGAAGGATGGCAAAGTGAACAAAGGTATATGTGATATACATGTTATTGATGTGTACCTTACTAGAGCTCGCAGAGCACTGGTATTTGATACGGTTACATGCTAATATTTGCAACTCAAAGCAGGACTACGGATTGCTTAACACCGCAAAGGACGAGGTGACGACGCGCGGGAAATGGTTCCAAAGTCGATGTGATCGCGGTCGGCACGCTACCTCTACATCTACCTTCGGGATTAGTATTAGACCTAAATAATTGTTACTTGGTGCCGCCGTTGAGCATGAACATTATATCTGGATCTTGTTTGATGCGAGACGGTTATTCATTTAAATCGAGAATAATGGTTGTTCTATTTATATGAGTAATATCTTTTATGGTCATGCACCCTGAAGAGTGGTCTATTTTTTATGAATCTCGATAGTAGTGATACACATATTCATAGTGTTGAAGCCAAAAGATGCAGAGTTGATAATGATAGTGCAACTTATTTGTGGCACTGCCGTTTGGGTCATATCGGTATAAAGCGCATGAAGAAACTTCATACTGATGGACTTTTGGAACCACTTGATTATGAATCACTTGGTACTTGCGAACCGTGCCTCATGGGCAAGATGACCAAAACGCCGTTCTCCGGTACTATGGAGAGAGCAACAGATTTGTTGGAAATCATACATACGTATGTATGTGGTCCAATGAATGTTGAGGCTCGTGGCGGATATCGTTATTTTCTCACCTCACAGATGATTTAAGCGAGATATGGGTATATCTACTTAATGAAACATAAGTCTGAAACATTTGAAAAGTTCAAAGAATTTCAGAGTGAAGTTGAAAATCATCGTAACAAGAAAATAAAGTTTCTACGATCTGATCGTGGAGGAGAATATTTGAGTTACGAGTTTGGTTTACACTTAAAACAATGTGGAATAGTTTCACAACTCACGCCACCCGGAACACCACAGCGTAATGGTGTGTCCGAACGTCGTAATCGTACTTTACTTGATATGGTGCGGTCTATGATGTCTCTTACAGATTTACCGCTATCATTTTGGGGTTATGCTCTAGAGACAGCCACATTCATGTTAAATAGGGCACCGTCGAAATCCGTTGAGACGACACCTTATGAACTATGGTTTGGCAAGAAACCAAAGTTGTCATTTCTTAAAGTTTGGGGTTGCGATGCTTATGTGAAAAAGCTTCAACCTGATAAGCTCGAACCCAAATCGGAGAAATGTGTCTTCATAGGATACCCAAAGGAAACAGTTGGGTACACCTTCTATCACAGATCCGAAGGCAAGACATTCGTTGCTAAGAATGGATCCTTTCTAGAGAAGGAGTTTCTCTCGAAAGAAGTGAGCGGGAGGAAAGTAGAACTTGATGAGGTAACTGTACCTACTCCCTTGTTGGAAAATAGTACATCACAGGAACCGGTTTCTGTGACGTCAAAACCAACTAGTGAGGAAGTTGATGATGATGATCATAGAACTTCAGATCAAGTTAATACAGAACCACGTAGGTCGAACAGAGTAAGATCCGCACCAGAGTGGTACGGTAATCCTATCCTGGAAGTCATGCTACTAGATCATGATGAATCTACGAACTATGAAGAAGCGATGGTGAGCCCAGGTTCCACAAAATGGCTTGAAGCCATGAAATCTGAGATGGGATCCATGTATGAGAACAAAGTATGGACTTTGGTTGACTTGCCCGATGATCGGCAAGCAATTGAGAATAAATGGATCTTCAAGAAGAAGACTGACGCTGACGGTAATGTTACTGTCTACAAAGCTCGACTTGTTGCAAAAGGTTTTCGACAAGTTCAAGGGGTTGACTATGATGAGACCTTCTCACCCGTAGCGATGCTTAACTCGTCTCGAATCATGTTAGCAATTGCCGCATTTTATGATTATGAAATTTGGCAAATGGATGTAAAACTGCATTCTGAATGGATTTACGGAAGAAGAGTTGTATATGGTGCAACCGAAGGTTTTATCGATCCAAAGGAGCTAACAAAGTGTGCAAGCTCCAACGCTCCATTTATGGACTGGTGCAAGCCTCTCGGAGTTGGAATAAACGCTTTGATAGTGTGATCAAAGCATTTGGTTTTATATGCACTTTTGGAGAAGCCTCAGATTTACAAGAAAGTGAGTGGGAGCTCAGAGCATTTCTAATATTACATGTGGATGACATATTATTGATTGGAAATGATATAGAATTTCTGGATAGCATAAAGGGATACTTGAATAAAAGTTTTTGAATGAAAGACCTCGGTGAAGCTGCTTACATATTGGGCATTAAGATCTATAGAGATAGATCAAGACACTTAATTGGACTTTCACAAAGCACATACCTTGACAAAATTTTGAAGAAGTTCAAAATGGATCAAGCAAAGAAAGGGTTCTTGCTCAGATTGCAAGGTGTGAAGTTGAGTAAGACTCAAAGCCCGACCACTACGAAGATAGAGAGAAAATGAAAAGTGTTCCCTATGCTTCAGCCATAGGCTCTATCATGTATGCAATGTCAGGTACCGACCTGATGTGTGCCTTGCTATAAGTCTAGCAGGAGGTACCAAAGTAATCCAGAGTGGATCATCGACAGCGTCAAGAACATCCTGAAATACGAAAAGGACTAAGGATATGTTTCTCGTATATGGAGGTGACAAAGAGCTCATCGTAAATGGTTACATTGATGCAAGCTTTGACACTGATCCGGACGATTCTAAATCGCAAACCGGATATGTGTTTACATTAAACGGTGGAGCTGTCGGTTAGTGCAGTTCAAAGCAAAGCGTCGTGGCGGGATCTACATGTGAAGCGGAATACATAGCTGCCGAAGCAGCCAATGAAGGAGTCGGATGAAGGAGTTCATATCCGATCTAGGTGTCATACCTAGTGCATCGGGTCCAATGAAAATCTTTTGTGACAATATCGAGCGATTGCCTTAGCGAAGAATCCAGATTTCACAAGAGAACCAAGCACATCAAGAGACGCTTCAATTCCATCCGGATCTAGTCCGGTGGGAGACATAGAGATTTGCAAGATACATACGGATCTGAATGTTGCGAGACCGCTGACTAAGCCTCTTCCACGAGCAAAACATGATCAACACCAAGACTCCATGGGTGTTAGAATCATTATGTGTAATCTAGATTATTGACTCTAGTGCAAGTGGGAGATCAAGGAAATATGCCCTAGAGGCAATAATAAAGTTATTATTTATTTCCTCATATCATGATAAATGTTTATTATTCATGCTAGAATTGTATTAACCGGAAACATAATACATGTGTGAATATATAGACAAACAGAGTGTCACTAGTATGCCTCTACTTGACTAGCTTGTTAATCAAAGATGGTTATGTTTCCTGACCATGAACAAGGAGTTGTTATTTGATTAACAAGGTCACATCATTAGTTGAATGATCTGATTGACATGACCCATTTCGTTAGCTTAGCACACAATCATTTAGTATGTTGCTATTGCTTCCTTCATGACTTATACATGTTCCTATGACTATGAGATTATGCAACTCCGCTTACGGAGGAACACTTTGTGTGCTACCAAACGTCACAACGTAATCGGGTGATTATAAAGGTGCTCTCTGGTGTCTCCGAAGGTACTTGTTGAGTTGGCATATTTGAGATTAGGATTTGTCACTCCAATGTCGGAGAGGTATCTCTGGCCCTCTCGGTAATGAACATCACTTAAGCCTTGCAAGCATTTCAACTAATGAGTTAGTTGTGAGATGATGTATTACGGAACGAGTAAAGAGACTTGCCGGTAACGAGATTGAACTAGGTATTGGATACCGACGATCGAATCTCGGGCAAGTAACATACCGATGACAAAGGAACAACGTATGTTGTTGTGCGGTTTGACCGATAAAGATCTTCAGAGAATATGTAGGAACCAATATGGGCATCCAGGTCCCGCTATTGGTTATTGACCGGAGACATGTCTCGGTCATGTCTACATTATTCTCGAACCGTAGGGTCCGCACGCTTAAGGTTTCGATGATGCTTATATTATGAGTTTATGTATTTTGATGTACCAAGATTGTTCGAGTCCGGATATGATCACGGACAGACGAGGAGTCTCGAAATGGTCGAGACATAAAGAGGATATATTGGACGGATATATTTGGACACCGGAAAGGTTCCGGAGAAGTTTGGAGCTCCGGAGGTTACCGAACCCCGGGAGGTATATGGGCCTTATTGGGCCCATGTAAGAGGAAGGAGAAGGAACAAGGGAGGCGCCCCAAGCCCAATCCGACTGGGGAGGGGGCCGCCCCTTTCCTTTCTCCTTCCCTTCTTCCTATTACTACTACTAGTACTACTTCCTAATACTAGTACTCTTTCCTTCCCTCCAAATAAGATAAGGAAGGGAGGAAACCTACTTGGAGTAGGTTTCCCCCTCCTCTATGGCGCCCCCTTGGGCCGGCCACCTCCTCCCTCCCTCCTTTATATACGGGGGTAGGGGGGCACCCTAGAACACACAAGTTGATCATTGAGATCGTTCCTTAGCCGTGTGCGGTGCCCCCCTCCACGATTTTACACCTCGGTCATATTGTAGCGGTGCTTAGGCGAAGCCCTACGACAGGAGAACATCAAGATCGTCACCACGCCGTCGTGCTGATGGAACTCCCCCTCGAAGCCTCTACTGGATTGGAGATCGAGGGTGCGTCATCGAGCTGTACGCGTGTCAAGAACTCGGAGGTGCCGGAGTAACGGTGCTTGGATCGGTTGGACCGGGAGGACGTACGACTACTTCCTCTACGTTGTGTCAACGCTTCCGCTTCGGTCTACGAGGGTACGTAGACAACACTCTCCCCTCTCGTTGCTATGCATCACCATGATCTTGCGTGTGCGTAGGAATTTTTTTGAAATTACTACGTTACCCAACAGAAGGCTCATAAGAAGCAACACAGTTCTTAGATATTCTCGAGATACCCGAGGGTAGATCAAGGTAGAGGTTGGACTGGTGTATTGACTTGCAAAAGACAAGTGCTTAAACTTGCACAAGAAATGGTATTTAAAGGAGAACATGGCCGGAACCACGATTGCAAAAGGCCAGATCTCAGATATAAGATGAACTTATACCAAAGGAATAATTAATTTAAGAGAAGCTTTAATGATACGATCTACATCGTGTCCATGGGCATGAACACAAAGTTCAAGGTCGACTCCCACTTCTCTAATGCATAACCTTTCATTCACTTCTCATTTTCGAAGAAGTTGTAATGTTGACATTTTTATCTAGCAAAATACCAGAAGAGTATGACTTGTGAAAACTTTCGAGTTCACACATATTAAGGAAGGTGTAGGTTCAACCCGTCAGGGTATCGTGGAAACATATACCACAAGCTTCAATAGTAAATACCACCAGCTCGAAAGCAGAGCATGGTTGGCCAAGCAGATGATACAATTTACCAAAGGCACTATGTATCAGGGGAAGAACTCACAAGGTGATTGACTATGAAGGACACTATCAGATAACAATCCAACAATGGATCGGGTGATCCACAACGGAGCTGATGTGAGTATCGGTACTCCATCAGAGGAAGAAAGAAGGCACGAGCATCATATTATAGAACATCGGAATAACTCGATGCTTAGATAACAAAGGTGCTACAATTTCCAAAACAAAGGATCAAAAGCAGTCGCTCTGATCAAGGATGGATAAGTTGGATAGACCAGAGGCACAATTGGCGACAAATAGTTTGGTCGAGAACCAGCTCATGTTCAAAAATGATGTCTGAGCCGGAAAGATAATTTAGAAGGGTTGATAGATGATTCTGTGCATTCGCACACATGTTGAATCAATAGGATCAAAATGACGGTGTCAAAAGATACTAGTGTATATTGCCATATATATGGGAAGCATCCATAATGCTAGTAGACAAGTATTTGCAGAGCAATAAAGCTGCTAAGGATTTTCGGAGGATTGAATAGTATTTCAAAGACTTTTGTGAAACACCTGAACAACTGGGATGAGCGGACACTCGGAAGGTGCAAGAAATTATTCTTAGGGGTATTCAGGTGGCAAAGAACTGCAAGGCAGTAGGCACAAAATATTCTCGGGGTATCTTGTAATAACAAGATCAATGGGGGATGATCGTATGAATGGTAGGTGTAAGTTGTTATCCATAAGGATTTATCGGTGGTCGGGAATAGCAAAGTGATGGGCACAAAGTCTCGAGAGAATATCAAAGAGTATCTACGAAATCTTCTGGTGCAGTCGGTGATCATCTGGACTGAAGGGCCTCTCCGGGAGAAAGTATTTTCGAGAACCTAAAGTTAGATTTTAGTAAAAATCGTTTAACCCGAATAGAAGAGAGTTCAGAATCCCAGAGTAAAGGTCGAGGAGTAAAAGATCCTAGTGCCACCCAATGGCGACGTGGGCCCGTAAGGCACACAACCAAGTGAGTAAAAGTATTTTGCAATGTCTAGACTCGACTTCGGCCAAGGAGTTGGGAAGGGGGATACCTACAAGCAGTCGGCTCTGATACCAACTTGTGACGCCCCCGATTCAATCGTACACTAATCATGCACGCAAACGTGTACGATCAAGATCAGGGACTCACGGGAAGATATCACAACACAACTCTAAAACATAAATAAGTCATACAAGCATCATAATACAAGCCAGGGGCCTCGAGGGCTCGAATAAAAGTGCTCGATCATAGACGAGTCAGCGGAAGCAACAATATCTAAGTACAGAGATAAGTTAAACAAGTTTGCCTTAAGAAGGCTAGCACAAACTGGGATACAGATCGAAAGAGGCGCAAGCCTCCTACCTGGGATCCTCCTAACTACTCATGGTCGTCGTCAGCGGCCTGCACGTAGTAGTAGGCACCTCCAGTGTAATATGAGTCATCGTCGACGGTGGCGTCTGGCTCCTGGGCTCCAGCATCTGGTTGCGACAACCAGAAAGAAAGGAAAGGGGAAAAAGGGGGAGAAAGCAACCATGAGTACTCATCCAAAGTACTCAAAAGCAAGGAACTACACTACATATGCATGGGTATATGTGTAAAGGGCCATATCGGTGGACCGAACTACGTAATGCCGTAATAAGAGGGGATAGCTAATCCTCGTCAAGACTACGCTCGGCAGCCTCCGCCTTGCAAAGATGTAGAAGAGAGTAGATTGAAGTCCTCCAAGTAGCATCTCCAAGTAGCATCTCCAAGTAGCATCTCCGTAGCATCGCATAGCATAATCCTACCCGCGATCCTCTCCTCGCCGCCTGGGAAAAGTGATCACCGGGTTGTCTCGTGGAACTTGGAAGGGTGTGTTTTATTAAGTATCCGGTTCTAGTTGTCATAAGGTCAAGGTACAACTCCAAGTCGTCCTGTTACCGAAGATCACGGCTATTCGAATAGATTAACTTCCCTGCAGGGATGCACCACATAACCCAACACGCTCGATCCTCTGGGTCATGCCCGGCCTCGGAAGATCAACACGTGGCAGCCCCACCTAGGCACAACAGAGAGGTCAGCCCGCCGGTCTAAATCCTATGCGCGCGCAGGGTCAGGGCCCATCGCCCATTGCACACCAAGACGCTATGCGGGCGGCCGGAAGCAGACCTAGCAACCTCCATTACAAAGGAAGTTGCGTTAATGCAGTCCAATCCGGCGCGCGCCGCTCCGTCGCTGACGTCAAGAAGGCTTCGGCTGATACCACGACGTCGGGATACCCATAACTACTCCCGCGTAGATGGTTAGTGCGTATAGACCAAATGGCGGACTCGGATCAAATACCCAGATCTCGTTAAGCGTGTTAAGTATCCGCGAACACCGAGCAGGCCAGCCACCTCTCTCTAGGTGGTCTCAACCTGCCCCCCGCCTCCGCCACAAGTAACAGTCGGGGGCCGTCGGGAATCCAGGCTCACCTCTACCGGGATGGAGCCACCTGTCCTTTCAGCCCCCATCTCCGCACAGTATCACAGGTAATGTATCCGTGTAAAGTATATAGTATATGCCCGTGATCACCTCCCGAAGTGATCATAGCCCAGTAGTATAGCATGGCAGACGGACAAGAGTGTAGGGCCACTGATGGAACACTAGCATCCTATACTAAGCAGTAGGATAGCAGGTAAAGGTAACAACAGTAGTAGCAAGGACAGGCTATGCATCAGGATAGGAATAACGGAAAACAATAACATGCTACACTACTCTAATGCAAGCAGTATAGAGTAGAATAGGCGATATCTGGTGATCAAGGGGGGGGGGAGGGCTTGCTATTTTTGTTTTGTTTTGTTTTGTTTCTTTTTATTTATTTTCCTTTCTATTTTATTCAATTTAAAACATTTATGCATTTTCTAAAAATGTGTTTACTTCAGCATAATTATCTATGCAATATTTGACACGATCCGAACATTTTTGTTTTAAAGTTTGAAAACTTTGTTTGTTTGCCAAAAATTCAAGTTTGAATTCGAATCGTTTTGAACTAACGCGAGATTAGCGACAGTAACGGAGGTGACATGGCGTCATTAGCAGAGGTTACTGTAGCTTGATTATCCAGGCGTCACAACTCCACCCTTTTCCTCCCGGGCTGCTCGCGCGGGCGGCTCCGGAGGCAAACCCTAGCCCCCGAGCGCACCCCTCTCTCCGTGGCCCCTGGCCGCCGCCGCCGGCGGCTTCAGCGGTGGTGGCGGCGACCGGCCGTCAAAGGCGGCGGGCGAGTTCCGCACGCCCTGACGGGCCTTCTTCACGCGGAGAAGGGCGTCTTGCGGGCGGCGTGGTGGCAGCCGGATTCCAGTGAGGTGGGCACATGGCGGGGAGCGCGGTGGAGAGGCGGAGCGTGGTCGTAAGGCGGTGCGGGCGGCTACCTTCTTCGGGTGGCATGTTGGGAGCCGGAGGTTGCGGTGCGGGGTCCTGGTGGATGTGGATCGCAGCCAGGTGCGGCGGCCGGGATTCACGGCGGTAACCGGGACGCGCGTCGCGCGTGGCTCGAGGAAGACGCCCCCTTTTGGGGTGTTGGGGGTGTCGTGGTCTGGATCTAGCCGGAGGCCGGAGCGGGGTCTCTCGCAGGGGAGTTCAAGTGGGCACGCGTGGTCGCGGCGGGTGGCTCGGCGCGCCAGCTCCTCCCCTGCTGGACCCTGTGCTGCAGCAGCGGCATGGATGGCGGCCAGGTGATGGTGTGGCCAGCCCATGCCTATTGGTGTAGTGGATCTGGGCGGCGCTGAAGGTCTGAAGCTGGAGAAGTTTCCTTCGACCGTGCAGGTGCTGGTTGGTGGTGCGTGTGCTCTCGGTCGTGTGAGGGTTTGGTGTTCGACGGCGGTTTGATCACGATGGCGAGGTGCTGCGGCAGCGGCGATGTGCCCCCAACAGTTGGGCCTAATATGTTGACAGAGGGTGGAGGTGCGCGACGTTCAGATGAAAATCCTGCTCCTCTTCGGTCGGAGTTGGCGGCGACGGCGCCCGTGGGTGTCATTTCCCTCCTTGAAGGTGTCGCCGTGGTGTGTCGACATCTCCCCTTCTTGACCTGGTTGTGGTCTTCGGGCGAAAGCCTTGGTCCGCTGCAGGACCGGCGATGGTGGCGGCGTGGCGTCGTTCCTCTGTTGAGAGCATCGCAGGTGAAGACTTGGCTTGGGTTCTATTTGTGGTTCTCCGGTGCTCGCCGTTGTTCGAGCTGATCTTCATGGGCGCTATGCACGCAGCCGCCGGCGTATCCAAGACGATGGCTTTCCCGGGCCCGACCGAATCCTGCTATCCACTCACTGTCTCCTCTTAGGCATCCAAAGGTGGGTAGTGCGTTGGCAAGGAGTTTCCGGTTACAGTTGTTGCTTCGAGGAGGCCGGCATTTGTTGTGACGCGGCTACATGATTGGTTTAGGACAGGCATTTTGTGTTGGGTTTATAATTTTCAAGGTGGAGTGTGGAGTTCCAGCTACACTTATTGTTCGCAGCAAGTTGTAGTTTCTTGTACTATATTTCTGTCTTCTATAAAAATATGGTACGCCTAGGCGTACTCTCGAAAAAAATTTGTCTACATACAGATGTATCTATTCACATTTTAGTGTTAGATACATCTGTATCTAGATAAATCTAAGACATGAAAATATATGCCTCAAGCAATAATATATATATCGGGCTTGCTAAAAATCAGTCGACTGAGATTTAACGAAGTCTCAGTCGACCTTGCAGTATTTTGTCCTATCGTTTGCAACATTTTTTCTGTCGGTTACAACATCCGTCTTGATGGTTGTACAATGTCATTCCTCGTCGATTGTAGCACGTTATCTCACCGTTCGCAACATCCTCCTTCGACGGTTGTAGCATTTTTTATCAAAGCAGTTGTAGCATATGTTGTCGTTGCTTGAAGTACCGTTGCAACATTTTTCAACACCGTTTGTAGCATCCAGCCATGCCGCTTGCAGCACCACAACTACGCTGACGTCACTCGACTGAGACTTCGTTAACTCTCAGTCGACTAAGTTCTAGATATAGGAGTACAATGATCAACTTAGAGTACGAGACAAGGTAGGACCAAATCCTAGTCTATCGTATACTTTCTAATAATCATATACTCAACAGCCCCCCACAGTCACAACGACAGCGATGTAGACGGCGAGATTGGAGTAGAATCCAAAGGCAAGCCGACGGACCCCCCCCCACACACACACACACAGTCGTAATGGTCGACGCCTCGCGGAAGGCATGACTGGAGTGAAAACCGACGAGGTTGCTCAAGCTGGGGCGGTAGCCCATTGTGCCATTGTCGAGGTAGCCGAGAGCGTAGGATGATGGAGCCGTGGCCAAGGTAGCCATGCGAAGAATGTCGTGGTCGATGTCGAGTCGAGGTAGCCGGTGTCGAGGAAGTCGCCGTGGAGCCGCGGGTGCAATGAGGCGCCGAGTTAGTCATGGGCGCAGTGGTGTTGAAGTAGTGGTGCGCCAGGAAGAAGACGATGTTGACGAGGCGTCGCGCCGGGTTTGCCAAGCCCGGGGACACATCGTGGACAAAGTCATGCATTGGTGTTCTAGCACCGGGCATGCGTAGATTGACGAAGACAAAGTTGACGAAGCGCCGACCAGACTTGTGAGGCCCGGTGACACGTCGTGGATGAAGGCACGCATCGGTGTTGCCAGCATCGGGCATGCGTAGATGAGGGATCTGCACGAGTTGTACGCCATGTCGAGGAGTCGTAGGGTGATAACCCACAAGTATAGGGGATCGTTTGTGGCCTTCTTCGATAAATAAGAGTGTTGAACCCAACGAGGAGCTAAAGGCAGAACAAATATTCCCTGAAGTTTTATCGACCACTGATACAACTCTAGCACACTTAACGTTTGCTTTACCGAAACAAGTATGAAACTATTTTGCGAAAATAAAACTACGAGTACTTTGTGAGAATAAAACTACGAATAAAATGAAGGGTAGTAAAAGTGGATAGCTTTTGTCAACAAGAAAGTCATTTGTCCCTAGGCAATCGATAACAAGTACCCGTAATAATTCTTATAATTAACATACTTTCTCTACTTGGATCATATGCACTTATGATTGGAACTCTAGCAAGCATCCATAACTACTAAAGATCATTAAGGTCGTGAAACCCAACCATAGCATTAAGTATCAAGTCCTCTTTACTCCCATACGCCATAACCCACTTATCCGCGTTTAGGCTGCTGTCATCCCCCGCAACACTGACAATAAACAAATCATGAACATATTGCAACACCCTACAACGGGGGCCCCTCACGTTTGCGCAAGACGGAGGGCACCGTAGGACAACACCATAAATAAAATATACAACCATACCAACCAAGATCACGATTAACCCATAGGACAAAACGGATCTACTCAAACATCGTAGGATAATCATAGATCCTTGGGAAATAATATATGGAGTTGAGCACAATGTTTAAGTAGAGATTATAGCGGGGAGAAGAGGTGTTACACCGCTGCATAGAGAGGGAGAAATTTGGTGTTGACGGTAGCAAGATTATTGATGTAGATTACCGTCACGATCCTAGCCCCGGCGGCACTCCGGCTCCATCGGGAGAGAGGGGGAAAGAGTCCCCCTCCTTCTTCTTCTTCCTTGGCCTCCCCCCTAGATGGGAGGAGGGTTCCCCTCTGGTCCATGGTCTCCATGGCGGTGGAGGGGCGGGAGCCCCTCCGAGATTGGATCTCCCTCTCTGTTCTTTTCTGTTTCGCGCTCCCCAGATCTGGCCCTTCACGGTTTCTTAAATTCCCGGAGATCCGTAACTCCAATCGCGCTGAGATTTTTACACGATTTTTTTTCCGGATATAAGCTTCCTTAGGCTCGAAGTAT
Organism: Aegilops speltoides; assembly: GCA_021437245.1. Classification (NCBI taxonomy): domain Eukaryota; kingdom Viridiplantae; phylum Streptophyta; class Magnoliopsida; order Poales; family Poaceae; genus Aegilops; species Aegilops speltoides. Next base: position 19,415,025 of record CM038143.1, read on the forward strand.
AGCTCCAACCGACGTTCGAGGAGGGCACGACTAGGGCGCGCATGGGCCCTGGTGGCACGCCCTGGTGGGTTGTGGTGGCCTCGTGCCTCCGTTTACGTTGATTCCACCTCCTAAAATTCATGAATATTCCAAAATAACTCTCCGTAGATTTTCATCATGTTTGGACTTTGTTTGATATGGATTTTCTGCGATACAAAAAACATGCAAAAAACAGGAACTGACACTGGGCACTGGATCAATAGGTAGTCCAAGAAATCATATAAAAAATTGCCAAAAATATGTGAAAGTTGAATAATATTGGCATGGAACAATAAAAAATTATAGATATGACGGAGACGTATCATAGGGCAGCAGAAAAGAAGACCCGATGGCAGTTGCAGCGTCAATCGGCACGGGGCCGGTGTCGCCGACGATGGTCGGAGTAGACGAAGTGGTCAAGGAAGAAGACGGCGACGCTGGCGACCGGCTGGTGCTTGACGAAGACGAAGGGGGTGGACGGGCGGCGGCGGTTACGAGGGACGCAACAGCGGTGGCCGAAGAAGAGCGGCGGCGATGGGCTAACTGCGGTGGCGGTGGCTAGGTTAGGAGCGCGGCGGCGGTGCTCGAAGTAGGCGAAGAACCTGACAGAATGACAAAGACTGGCGCGGACGGTGGCGTTCCTCACTGAGGATGCGCACGCGAGCATGCCACGAAAGTCGACGCGGTGGCAATGAGTGGACCGCGCGCCGCGGTGCTCTGACTCGGCGAGCGACGCAGCGGCGGCGAGCAGGTCGGGGTGACGGTGATAAGACCTCGGGGCAGCGTGGACCGCGTGCCGTGGCACTATTGCCTGAAGGTGCGGCGCAGCGGCGGGCGCGGGTCGATGATACCACAGGGACAGCCTCGGGCGGCAGCAGGGACCACGTTTTGCGACGCTACAGCCCGAAGAGGCGGTGCAGCGGCGGCTCGTTGGTCGGGGCAACCGCAGGGTGAACCACTGGCGGGGGCGACGACCCGTCAGGAGGATGCATGGACCCAGTGCCACGACATGTCAGCCCTAAGGGGCGACGCAAAGGCGACGGCGGCTACGTGGGTAGCCGGAGGGAGGATCTCGGGGCGGCAGCGTGGACCGCGGGCCGCGACGCGACCGCCCCAAGGGACGTCAACGGGAGTGGCGCAGGTCGGAAGCAGCCGGCGGGAAGACCTTGGGGCGACGACGCAGTGGTCCGAAGGGACGACGCGACGGCAACCTGTGGCTCGATCGGTGGTAGGCGCGTGCTCGGGGATGTGCTTGGCGAAGACAGGCGCGTGAACGGTTGATCAGACCGACGACGGCGTTGTAGCGCCATGGCGGGGACGACACGCAGATCGGAGTCGATGGCGACGTTGTCGGTGATGTCCCGGACGATGACGGCGAAGACGTACCGGCAATGGAGACCGTGCTGATGAGCGACCGACGGTGATGCACGAAGGCCTCCGTTGGGCGGCGCATCCAGCGTTGCCGCGCGGTTGATGACGAAGAGGTCGGTGTAGTCGACGCCAATGTTAGAGTAGAGGCGCTGGGTTCGACGGCGGCGGCAGACAACGCAAACCGATTTAGATCGGAAAACCAAAAAGTAAACGTCGACCAAAGCGACCGGCAAGAGAGAGAGAAAAATCCAAGCAAGGGCTCGGTAAAAAGACTTTTTAGGACAGCCGGTCAACACGACCGACGGTGATCGGCACGTGGGCAGAAGAAGTAGCCGGTCTGTCGGTTGGGGGGACCACCCGTCGGTGAGCGCCAGGGCCCGCTGAAGCCTGAAGGTGACTGTGCATGCACGTTTGGCAGACTGTTTGTTTAGTCGTCAGACGATCGTCCTAGTGCGTCCTGCCGCATGGTGGGCAGTGGGCACACACACAAATGAAGATGATGAGCACATTCAACACATGGCATGGCCCCGCGCTTGCATTCGCTCGTGATGAGGAACACTGTGCTCTTCGGTGCCAAGTCCGTATCACCACTGTTACCCCATTTCTCACTCACTGTCGAAATAATTAATATCTCCTCCGTTGAATTATTGTCAGAAAAATGGATGTATCTGAGACGCTTTTAGTTAGAGATACATCCATTTCCGGCATGCGAATTTCGAACGATGAAAGAAGATGATTGATTGATTGTGGTCATCAACCGATCTGCCCCTTGCGGCCTCCAAGGAGGCACCACTTTTGTATGGGTCCAGACATCTAGTTATTGATGATAAGTTCGCACTATATGTAGTACTAGTACAGTACTACTGTGTGTGCGAAAACTACATTCAACATATACAATGCATGGGTGGAGTATACGCATATGTAGGATTAGGGACTTGGACAGAGAAGCATCGCTGGTTTTCTACACCTCTGCGTCGCAGCACGTGCTTGCAACAACTAAAATCAATATTTTTTTTTTTTTTTTTGAAACGAAGGCAAAGTTTTGCCTTATTCATTGATTAAGAAGAAGAGAGTTGCCTGGTTAATTTACGGAAAACCGGGCGAAAACCGTTACATGCTTGGCCCTGAAGGACAACCAAGCCACAATCTCATGATACAAGCGGACTACTCCCAAATCATAAGACCACAAGACCACAAAGAAACACAGACAAACTCCCCCATCACGCCACCCCTACAATCCGCTTGCACATGAAATTCAACTTCACAAGTGAGCCCCCACATATCGAAGGTAACTAGAGGACCCAACATCGGCAAAGACCATGGACCTGAGCACACCCGTGATGACATGTCCAAACACTGAGAGCTATCCATCAAGCAACCGCCGACGCCTTTTCTATAGCGCCACTCTTCTTGGTTCTGCACTTGTTTGATTTCTCCTTCAAGACAACAGGACGAGAGCTAGCACCACCACTTTTCTTATCCCTGATGGCCTTCTCCTTAAGGAGACACCCAATTGTCTTGCCGGATCCAGGGTTAGCAGCGTCCAAGGTAGCGAGGAAATCGCAAATCTCTTTCGCTATGAGAGCCCCAGGCACACGAGCCAATGCTCTGGGTGCGACAACCATATCACCTACAGGAACCACTTGCCCAATGGACACGGACGAGCAAGACATTGCAATGTCGGAATCCCCCTTCTCAGAGTCGAGCATCTGGCTGGGCTCGAGGGGTGGTAATGGTGGTAATGCCACAACCGAGCTCTCGAGGGGGTCCACCTTCAGTTGCTCGACGGACAGAGGCAGAGTCGACTCCCCACACAGCTCCAGAAGCTCGGGCATGATCTGTAGCACCGGAGCCACAACCACATCAATGCACGAACCCTCAAAGGCAGATAACGGTGATCCGACCCCAGCACGAGGAGAGAAACGTCCATGAAGCCCATCTCCATTCTCGTCCTCAAGGTTGACATCAGGCACAATCAAGGGGTGCTGCATAGGAGCAGTTTGCAACACAGGTGACACCTGCGAGAGCCCACTCAGAACAGCCTCAGCTCGCTCAAGAAAGTTCCCCATCTGAAGCATCCAACCTTTCATGGAGTCAACGACATCGCGCAGAGGTTGAACTGTTTCCTCGAGTCGAAAGGAAGCCATGTTGAGGAGCTCAGAGCGCAGCAGCTCCGCTTGTCCCTCCATGGCGGACCGCAACGACACATCTGCCATGGCCACAGAGGCAACAGGAGCAGAAACAATGGATGCCCAAGAATCACGACGAAACGTCTTGGGAAGGAATGGGGCTTCTATCTGGGCCTGGCAAGGAGCTGGAGCTTCACGATGCTCGGCGACGGGGCAGGTCAAAGGCGATGCGGCAAGACTTGCCAACAAGCTGAGCGGACGCCACGCGTTGCGACAACGAATAGAGATGTAGGTTTAGGTTAGCCTCGTGCACAACGAATAGGCACAACATTATTTTCCCTAAGCTGTCGGCAGGCGGCCTAAACGGGTGTCTTCACCTTGATATAAAAAAAAACACTTCATATGCAGAGCCATCTGATCGCGATACAATCTTGATCGGACTGTTGTGGATTGTGTGAGTGACCATAGGTAGCCGGTGATCAACCAAGGAAGATAGTATATGCGGAAATTTGAACTGGTTCGCAGTCCAAGCATGTGATTCCTGCTTCATGTTATAGTGCCTTAAAGTTGATTTGCATAATTAAGAAAGCTTTATGTCTTCCTCATGGTGGTTGCATCTTTTCAAAAGCAAGACTCGCTGCATTTTCCTCGGCAAGGTCGCGTGTGCCCTTCAAAATTTCACCATTTATCTCCTGAAGTAGTTGGAGATAACACGTTAAATGCGCCATATATTATTTTCTTTCATAAAAGCAAAGATTTTGTGATCTTTTGGTCACTGCTTCTGGACAGGCAGTATACACATTAGCGGAAACACACACATTTGTAAAAGAAATGTGGCCACTTATCATATTATTCTCCATCATTCTTTGTGATTCCTTATGTTACAAATTATAAAGATGAAATTCACATAGGATATTACTTTAAGATTAACTAAGGAAATAGAAAAAAGAGAGGTGGTATTCCTCTTGCTCTATAAGATTTTAGATGTTCATCATTTCGGTTGTAGCACAAATAAAAAAGAGGCAATGTGATCAATTTATGGTCAAAGCAGGCCCTCCACATTGGAATCGATCGGTACCAGATTATCAACGCATGATTTCGGTGAACCGCTACGCTGTGGACTTGGAGACATGATTTTTACTCTATATCCTTGATACTCTTTCCTTGTGCCTCAAAATACCTCCATAGATGGAATCCTGGTGAAGATATACAAAAGGGTCCACGGACACGGTAAACTGCTGAAAATCCTAACACTGCACGGCGACGTTGACGACGGCCTCGAGGCGCGAGGAGGCGATGGTGAAGGGCGCGGCGAGCGGCACGTTGAGCGGGCGCGCCTCGGCCGCCGCCACGTCCACCGAGAAGGTCTCCTTGAGGGCGTCGAAGCCGAACGCCTCCATCGGCTGCTGCGGCGTCGGTGGGGACGGCGACGGGAACGGCGAGATGGCGCGGAGGACGCGTAGGGCGGGGTTGAGGCCAGAGCGAGCCGGCCGCTTTCTATAGAGTGGTTGGCGCAGTTGTGACTCGCAGGGTGGGGCCACGTCGCCATTGGCACGCCGGTGGCCGTCACTGCCATCTCCACTGCTCCGTGACGGGGAGGTGGCGGAGCAGTGCACGGGAGCTGGCCCACGTGTCAGCCGAGCACGGAACTGTTGGGTGTCGCGACACTCGGGCGTGGCTGTGTTAGGAGGGAGAGCGAGGATTGGCAGAATAGTTGGTATTATTGCTTGAGTCTCATGAGCATATATGAGAAAATTGCTTCTATGTCATGGACAACCTCAGCAATGGCTCATTTGCCATCCAACAAAGCTCCGGTGCTTATATACCAGACACGAACAAATTCTATTGCTTTTTTGCCACTGCCGTTAGTCTGTCGTTAGATAGTGTCCGTTTTCCTTGTCAGATTTCCCACAAATTCCAAATTTACCCTTAGTTTAGAAAAAAAAACTCACGCACGCACCCGACCCTCCCCATCCCACGACTCCATGCCCGACCATCCCCAATCCGCACGCACGCGCAGCGCAGCGCCGGCCTCGAGCGAGCCGCAATGGAGGAACCCCCGCCGGCGCCACCACAACCCCCACCGCCACTCCCCCACCCCCCTCCGGTGCCACATCATGGTGGAATCGCCGCTGGCGCTTCCTCAGGTCTCTCGCCCACCGCATCTCCGATGCTATCTAGGCGGTGCTTCATGGCGGAACCGCCGCCGACGCTTCCCCAGCCCCTGTCACATGGCCCCATCGCCGCCGCGCCTGTACCACCGCGTCTCACCGCGTCTTCGACGGCCAACACATGGGGGCCAGCAGCACCAACCTCTCCTAGTGGCCATGTCGCACAGAACCCTAGCATCGGGGATTCCGGCGAGGTGGAGAGTGGGGTAGTGGCGCCGACGGCTGAGGCCCTCCCCAAGATCAACTCCTTTGTGGGCGCACTTGCAGCAGCCCATCTGCCCCAGAATTCCATGCCCGACGAGGAGGACGGCATAGCTGATGAATGCGGCTCGACCTCTCTCTCTGCTATTTGCGCTAGGTAATTTCTCGAGCTCTCTATCCCTTTTTGCTGCAATTTTTGGTAGTAGAATGCACAATTGACATGGTTTGCGTCATCCACAGGATGATCTAGTCTTGTAGCTACACAGTAGAGGTGAAGGTTTGTGGCAGTGGAACCAAAATCACTGGGGATTCAATATTTAGTTGGCAGATTATTGAGGGTAGTAGGACAAGTATGAAGGATTTGCTGGCTTGTATTGCCGGAAATTTTGCTTTATGCTCAGAGGATAATATATTTCTTGAGTACTTTGATTCCATTAGTGGCAAAAATATCTCTGCGTCAAATGATGAAGAATGCATGAAAATGTTTGCATGTTTTGATCAGAATAGAAGTGGCCATTTGATCATCAAATATTCCGAGAGAAGTGTTAATGTTGATGTTCCATGTACTCCTTCGAACCAAACACCATCTATAGCACTGCCTAGTCAACCAAGTAGCGTCATTGATGAAGCTAGTGTATGCCTAAGAGATACATATCTTGACAATCCGCATGAAGAATATGAACATGTTGGTGTAGATGAGAAGGACCAGTACTCAATTGGCAGTGTTGGTTTCGATAGTGATGATGAGGTCGAAGAAAAAGATATACCAAATAATGATTATGTTGAGGATAGCAGTGATGATGACAAATAATTTGGCCGAGTGTTTCAACAACTGGATCCGCAAGCACAAAAGTCTCATGTTGTTTCAGCTCATGGACAAGATCAGGAGAAAGATTACTGTCAAGTTTGAGAAGAGGAGAAGGGTAGCTAGAAAATTTCAAGGTCGGCGTATACTTCCAAGTGTCATGAAGGAGTTGAATGACATAAGCAGGGGGCTGGACATTGAATATGAGAGAATAGATGACATGATTGCAGAGGTGAGTGAGAGTGTTGCACTAGGTGGCAAGCGCCACGTCACTGATCTAGCAAATAGGACATGCACATGCATGGCATTTCAAGTCTCTGGGAAGCCTTGCAAACAGGCAATTAGCTTTATTACTGGAATTAGGGGGGTCACAATAGAAGACTTCGTTGATGATTGTTACAGCGTTGCCAAGTTCGCTGCAGCTTATGCTCCTATTCTTCCTGGCCTAACTGACATGTCTCAATGGCCTAGTGTGAACAAAGAATTCTTCTTGAATCCCCCAATCCTTAGGAGGGCCCCTGGGAGGCCAAAGGTGCAGAGGCACAAAAGTGGTGCTGAGAATAGCAAGGGGAAGGGAAAGAAAGGCCAGCACCAGTGTCCAATTTGCAAAGCTTATGGACATACATGGCAAAGCTGCAAAGATGCTGCTCCTGAAGCACTAGAAGCCTATGCAGAAGTAGCAAAGCAAAAAAGGTACTTGCTATGTCAATATGAGATTTCTGTTCCACCTTACTCTTGTCTTACTTAAGCTAATATATGAAACTCATGCAGGGACAAAAGAAAGAAAAAAACCATTACAAAAGCTATTTGTACAACATCAGATCAAGCAACCGATGGTACACTACCTCTGCTTCCATGTCCAAGAGAAAATGAAACTGCACTAGCTCTACTTTCTTGTCCAAGTGATGCAATTGAAGACGATGTTGCCAAGTCGACATCATCGAAGACTACTTCTAAATCTAGAAGGTATGAAAACTGCACCAAATTTACTTATATTCTGGAGATCTCTATATTTTGTGAGTCTACCATAGTATGTAATCAAAAAAATTGATGCAGATCAAAGGTCATATCCGATGCGCCTGACAGCCCCGCAATGGGCACTCGAAGCAAGAAGAGAGCTGCGCCTAACAGCCAAGCAATGGCCAGTCGAAGCAAAAAAAAAGTTGAAACAGTGAAATTCTCTAAAATCTCGCATATTATTTATGTATTGCACCTCCTCATTTGCATGCTATTTTATTTAGAGACTTGCTTGTGTGAACAACATATTTTGGCTGTGGTATTTTGGTTCTGGATGATGTCAACTTGGTACTGATTGTGTAAGATTTAATATGGTGCTTGCTGAATCTCTTCTAAATGATGTGGATTTTCTTGAGTATTACTCTGTTGCTGCAAATATTTGTATGCTGGAATTGTTAGATAGTCACTATATATTTGCTGGAATGTTGAAAATAGAGGGGGACTGCTGTCAAATTTTTTTCTGGACATGTTTCACAGTTTGCTTATTTGCCATTGAGGGCAGAATAGTCATTTTGGCCACTTACCGGTGTGAGATAACGCTGGACTAACTGCTAGTGGTATATAAGCAATAGAATTTGTTCGTGTTTGGTATATAAGCACTGGAGCTTTGCTGGATGGCAAATCAACCATTCTTGAGATTGTCGATGGTATAGAAGCAATTTTCTCTCTATATATATAGGAGTATAATGATCAACTTAAAGTACAAAACAAGGCAGGACCAAATCCTGGTTTATCTTATACTTCCTTATAATCATATACTCAACATTCCCCCGCAGTCACAACGGTAGCGACACAGACGGTGAGACTGGAGTAGAATCCGAAGGCAAGCCGAGGGACACCCCCCCTCCATAGTGGTAACGGTCGACGCATCGCGGAAGGCGTGGCTGGAGTGAAAACCGACGAGGTTGCTCAAGCAGGGCGGTAGCCCTTTGTGCCATTGTCGAGGTAGCCGAGAGTAGGATGATGGAGGCCGTGGTCGAGGTAGCCGTGCAAGGAATGTCGTGGTCGATGTCGAGTCGAGGTGGCCGGTGTCGAGGAAGTCGCCGTGGAGCCGCGGGCGCAACGGCGCCGAGTTAGTCATGGGCGCAGTGATGTTAAAGTAGTGGTGCACCAAGAAGAAGACGATGTTGACGAGGCGTCATGCCGGATTTGCCAAGCCCGAAGACACTTCGTGGACGAAGGCATGCATTGGTGTTCCAGCACCGAGCATGCGTTGACAGACGAACATGAAGTTGATGAAGCGCCGACCAGGCTTGCCAGGCCCGATGACACGTCATGAATGAAGGCACGTATCGATGTTGCCAGCGCGTCCTGCGGCATGGTGGGCAGTGGGCACATTCAGCACATGGCATGGGCCCCTCGCTCGCATTCGCTCGTGATGAGGAACACTGGGCTCTTCGGTGCCAAGTCGTACCATCACTGTTACCCATTTCTCACTCACTGTCGAAATAATTAATATATATAGTACTAATTGATTGATTGTGGTCATCAACAGATCTGCCCCTTGCGGCCTCCAAGAGGCACCACTTTTGTATGGGTCCAGACATGTACTCCCTCATTTCAAAATAGATGATTTAAATTTGTATGAACTTTGTCTACAGTTAGTACTCCCTCCGTCCGAAAATACTTGTCCTCAAAATGGATAAAAAGAGATGTATCTAAAACTAAAATACATCTAGATACATTCCCTTTTATTTATTTTGATGACAAGTATTTTCAGACGGAGGAAGTATAAATTTGGGTCATCTAGTTTGAAACGAAGGAAATAGTTATTGATGATAAGCTCACACTATATGACTAGTACTTCCTCCGTCCGAAAATACTTGTCATCAAAATGGATAAAAGGGGATGTATCTAGACGTATTTTAGTTCTAGATACATTTCTTTCTATCCATTTTGATGACAAATATTTTCGGACGGAGGGAGTACTATTGTGTGTGCGAAAACTACATTCAACATCTACAATGCAAAGGTGGAGTATACGCATATGCAGGATTAGGGATTTAGACAGAGAAGAATCGCTGATTTTCACCACCTCTGCGTCGCAGCACGCAGGGACGGAGCCAGGAATTTGGTATTGGGGGGGGGGGGGGGGGGTGGGCGAGTTCCTTACTTGATCTCTTACATACTAATGAGCTTCGACCCAGCCAAAAACATTAAGACCGTGTAAAAGGCCAAAACTGAAACCATGTTTTCAACACTAGAAGAAGACTACCAAATTGTCCATCTTTGGTAAGACAACTTCATTTTTTATTAAATTTATATAGCAAAATTTGGTACAATGTACTATAAATAATTAATTCCAATCTAATTTTCATGCGCATCAATCAACGATCATTCAAGTTAGACAATTTCTTTTAGAAGATTTGAAGTTGATGAGAGGGCTCGTACCATGAAGGTATAGCGGAAGTCAGGTCCATGGCGGCTCCTTGTCACGGTGCTTCCCCTAATCCACTTTATGTTGGCTAAAACAATGATCAGGTTGATAATCATCTTCAGCAGAATAAGGGTAGTTCTCTTGGCTAGGTTGCAGATCGTTTGCGTTTGCATCATGTTCACATGGCTGACAGCTTGAACCAATTGGCATAAAAAAATTATGAATTGATTCATCTCTCTTCATCTTCATGTCTACACAAACACAATTAGAGAATCAAAAAATTTCTGATTAGTTCTCCTCGTATGTAGTTCTATAATTACATTACAAGACACAAACTCATCTCATTCTATAAAAAACTAACCCTTTTTCCTCGCTTGGACGATGTCGGCCGGCCAGAATATGCATGTGGATCTGCGCAATGGCGCTTGCCTGTCTGCCTACTAGGCGGAGGTGGAGGCGCGGCGGTGGCGGAGACGGCGGAGGCGGGGGAGGCAGCAGCGGCGGCGAGGTTTTTCCGATTGTACGAAGGCAGATTAGAAACAAAGCGACGAGAGAAAACTGCCGTGCGACGTGCGTGAGCCACCCGGGTCCTCTTTCACGTGGGCTGTTTTTCTTTTCTTTTTCTTCTCCTAATATTTGGGCCTTTCACCTTTGACCTGCTACCTACGTGCATATATATGGGCTTTGACCTGCTGCTGCCTGCAATCACTACGTGATATATAGATGGGCTTTCATTATGGGGGCAAGGGGGGGGCGAGACGACCACAAATCGTATGCGTACACACAAAAATCTGCTAAAACCTCATCGATATCAAGGGGCAAGGTGATCGTGGGGGGGTCTAGCCCCCTCGCTCCCCCTTGGAATCGTCCCTGGCAGCACGTGATTGCAACAACTAAAATCAATAGATTAGCCTCGTGCACAACATTATTTTCCGTGAGCTGTCGGCAGGCGGCCTAAACTAGTGTCTTTACCTTGATATAAAAAGAAACACTTCATATGTAGAGCCATCTGATCGTGATACAATCTTGATCGGACTGTTGTGGATTGTGTGGGTGACCAGAGGTATCGGGTGATCAACCAAAGAATATAGTATATGCGGAAATTTGAAGTGGTTCGCAGTCGAAGCATGTGATTCCCGCTTCATGTTATACTGCCTTAAAGTTGATTTGCATAATTAAGAAAGCTTTATGTCTCCCTCATGGTGGTTGCATCTTTTCAAAAGCAAGACTCGCTGCATTTTGCTCGGCAAGGTCACGTGTGCCCTTCAAAATTTCACCATTTATCTCCTGAAGCAGTTGGAGATAACACGTTAAATGCGCCATATATCATTTTCTTTCATAAATGCAAAGATTTTGTGATCTTTTGGTCACTGCTTCTGGACAGGCAGTATACACATTAGCGGAAACACACACATTTGTAAAAAAATGTGGCGACTTATCAAATTATTCTCCATCATTCTTTGTGATTACTTATGTTACAAATTACAAAGATGAAATTCACATAGGATGTTACTTTAAGATTAACTAAGGAAATAGCAAAAAGAGAGGTGGTATTCCTCTTGCTCTATAAGATTTCACATGTTCATCATTTCGGTTGTAGCACAAATAAAAAGAGGCAATGTGATCAATTTATGGTCAAAGCAGGCCCTCCACATTGGAATCGATCGGTACAAGATTATCAACGCATGATTTCAGTGAACCGCTACGCTATGGACTTGGAGACATGATTTTTACACTATATCCTTGATATTCTTTCCTTGTGCCTCAAAATACCTCCATATATGGAATCCTGGTGAAGATATACAAAAGGTTGCGCGGACACGGTAAACTGCTGAAAGTCCTAACACTAAGATGCAAAATAAAAGGTATAAAATGATGCAAAAATTAGACCCATAAACTCTGCCCATGCTTAAAGTTTTGCTTGTCCCCGAGCAAATGCAGCAGCTTGTAGGGACAAGGTCATCGTGTTCCTGAGGTGCAGGTAAAAGTAAACGAATTGGTTTATTGCATGAAATCAAAATTCACATAAGATACATGATCATGACGAGTATTAGCGCATTCTCACTAGCAAGGGAATCATGAAGTCTTCCACTTGATCTTTTAGCAAACGCGCTACAACTGTATGAAATCGGTCATTCATCTTTCAGCCGAGCAAGTAGTGTTGGGCCCACCTTATTATACATGTCCTTCTCAAAATGTCACGTTATTGATTTTCTTCCTTTTTTATGAAAGGGCAAGCTTATATGCCCATATCATAATCATTTATTTTAACTTGTGACATGTAAGTTAAGCATGCTTCCTTGATATGAGATCTGGATGTTGTAAATTCTTTACTATATTTTTGTTCAGAGAGTTTCACCTTCCTACTACTTGCTCTTATTACACTAGGTTTTGGTTGGACTGATGTCAGAAACTGGGTTTTCAATTTCTTTACAAAGCTTTAAAGAAAATAATTGAAATCAAAGTAACCTATCCCATATGGTTTCTTGCCTTTGCTAACAAACTGATACCGGAGGCTTGGAAGACTTATAATCATCAACTAGTGAAATTGTATTAGTAAATACTCTCGGTCAAACATCTAATATATAACTTTCGAAAGGATGCAATGAAACTGCTCATCAAGAATAACCCCATACTCATTGGATAAAAGAGTTTTCCCTTGATATAAAATGAACTAGATTGTCCAATTTATTAAGCGAAAGCAAACTAATATTTAACTAGAAATCAAGCATGCAAAGTGATAGAAGAAGATACAAGGGCCTCAAAATCTCCCCAAGCATAACATTAACTAGAAGCAAACGCGTGCTTTGCCGCGCCGTTTGAATATATTCAAAACTCTCAAACGAACCTTATTTGGGTATAACAACACTATAACACATGATATCATTGAGATTCGGCTATTCCTTCTTGAAAAATTCTAGAAGGTTGGAGAGCACATGCCACAGCCCGCCCATTTTCTTAAAGCAAGCTTTGTTTTCTCGGGATCATTGCCGACACTATAGACTCCTTAGTCATTCCTCAACAGACAACAGTTACGTGCAGAGATGTATCCTAACATACTAACATCTAAGTGGACATTCTCTTCTTAGGAAAATGGCAAAAATAAACATATAATTCATACCATGAATCACATATGACTATAACTGTGATATTTTCTCTTACTAATTATACCCCTTTTATCTAAAAAAGAAGTGCAATCCATTTGTCGCCACTCTTCATAGAAATAACACAGGACAGGACTACGTTGATTAAGATTCAGAAAAACTTGGTAACAACCTCCATTTCATAGTAAACTGGTCAAGTAATAAATAGCACTATGCAGTTCCAGGATTATAATAACATCAACAACACTTTACTGGTTTTTTCAGTGGCAACTATGAAAACAGATTGGTTAGGAAACATCAGTTAACTGAAGCTCACACCTGATTCATGATGATAATTAATGGGGTTTGTTACTACTCTCTTCTCGTTCCACTGCGCCACTGTTGCGTTCGTTGATGCATAGGAGGCATGGACTACTTGAGGTAAAAGACCCGAGTTCTTTTTCTCCATTTTGTTTTTCAATTTTTTCGTTCCTTCTCTCGTGGTTTGAGGGGAGCGCTGACTACTTGATACATAGTAGACATTTTTGTTTCTTCTATTCTTTTCTTTATCCATTTTCTTCATTATTTTTTCATTCATTGTTTTGCGTTTTGTTTCTCTGTTTTTTTTCCTTTTCGGTTTTCTTTGTTCTTTTTGTTATTATACTACATTTTTGGTATATGTCACCAATATTTTTCTAGTACTTGTCTAACATTTTTCCAACACAAATTGAATATTTTTGTAATACACGATCAATATTTTTTTCTATACACATTTTAAATATTTAAAAATGCTCTATTAACATATTTCCAATACAAGATTAAAATTTATCGTTACCTGGTCAACGTTTTTAATATTTTTAAAATGCTCGATTAACATTTTCATGCTATTGTTGTCAAAAGAACTTTACAATTTTCCATCACATTCGCGCCAGTAGCGGTGGCTAGCTTCCACACACACAAAAAAAAAATAAAAGAGTGCGGTGTCTATCGCGTCAACCATTTGCATTAGATATTAGAGGATTTTATTTAAAGGTTCCTCAGAGCAGCACCAGTGGTCTAGTGGTAGAATAGTACCCTGCCACGGTACAGACCCGGGTTCGATTCCCGGCTGGTGCAATTCTTCTTTTGTTTTCTCTTTTTGGCTGACGTCAATGATAATTTTCTAGTATCAAAACGAGATGCTGGTAGCCTCTGTTACTGATAACAGTGCTGTTCAAGCAAATTTGTTTGAAGGACATGATTTTTCTTCAGCAAGAGCCTTTTTGAGAGGCCTTCCTCTTCGATTTCATTCATAGAAATGAGAAATCGCACAATCTTCAATTTAGCAAAGAGAGGTCTGATCTTCAGCAAGAGCTAATCCCCTCCCACCCTTCAAAACGAGATGCCCGTAGCCTCGTACACAAAATCTTCTCTCTCACTGATGCAGAAATGCCGCATAATTCGACGATAGACGCCTCAGAAACATGGAAATGCACAATAAACTTTGCTAGCTCAAAGGGCAGTCTCATTTATTCCAGAAAAATACAAAGGAGAACACTGAGGGAACAGTTACTGCTTGTACTACACTAGAGCAACAATGCCAGCCGAGCTGGCCTTCTGAACTTACCTATCTACAGCCTGATCAAATATCATAGGCCTCACAGGACTTGCAGCAGTACATAAACGGGAGCTTTACCACTATATATAGCTTACAATTGATTGTTTTACATTTTTCAGCTCCACATGATTGTTGGTGGGTGTGATAACTTCTACACTCTATACTGAATGCGCTGATATGCTTTATAAAGTTCCTCCCGGAGGATAAGGCGTGCATTAACCATCTTCATTTCTGAAAAAAAGAATCACATGTATGCCTGTTTAGACATAGTACCAATAATAAGATTAAAGAAGACATTACTTTCAATAGGCAACTCTTACGCATAGTTTTCCATTTTTAGGGACAAAGTCCCTCTTGTCAGATCATATGTAACACTAGGTGAGAGGCCACGTAAAGGTATCTGACAGGCAAGTTTACTGAAGCTCTAGACAATGTTTGCAACTGGCTATATTTTTAGGTGACCACAATATTTTGAATGTTGAGAAGTACAAACAATGTCTACAGGAAATGGCGGTTCATGAGTGAGCTGTGACATACCCATCCATTATTGTTGTCCAAATGAAGGAAACCGCCATGGCCTCGAGCATTCTTGAACTTGTAGACAGGTCCAGAAGCTGATAATAGACGTCAGTGTAAGTAAAGGAGTGTAGGCCAGAGAGCAGAGATAACATTCTGATTTTATTGATTTATCACTCTGAAGATCCATAGCATAGCTTGCGATGAAGAGAACAACAGATTTTGAACAAACATGAATAGAGCAGTATTTTGCTTTGAGATATCAGCGCATAAGCATCGGAATGGCAGCATAATAATGTTTAGTATGAAAAACAACTGACAAGCAACAGCATATTTTTCACAACATGGATTGGTTTTCGAAAACAAAATCTTGGACAGAAACATCTGTGGCATTACATGAAAAGAAACTGAACTATAATTGTACTATATATGAATAAATAACACATTTACAAAAGGAAATTATAGATGTACAGGATTTTGTCTTAGAATACCTTCATAGCCACCGTACACTGGATCTTCGGACAGTAAAAGAGGTGTGTCCAGGTCAATAAAACTGCAATCACAAAAGAACAAGAACCATTTAAGCACCTGATCTGATAGACATAAGGTCTAAAACTTCATGTCATCATTTCTAGTTTGAACTTACAAGTGATATTATCTTTAGTTGTAAAATACCATACTTTTCACAGGTAATCTTTTTTGCAGGGAATTTGCACATTTAACCAACCTGAAACAACCAAGCCCAGCAGCGAGATGGCCGGCAAAGCCCATGGCAATCCTAGTCTCGACCATACCACCAATCATAAGTGCAATACCAGCTTTTCTTGCGGCATCAATTACTTCGAGGGCTCCAAGAACCCCTAACTTTGCCAGTTTGATGTTAATAACATGAGCAAGATTTCCATGTATTATTTTTTGAGCATCAAGTAAACCGCGGCAGCTTTCATCAGCAGCAACAGCAACTCTGTATTTCTCCATAGCAGCAATGCTAACATCACGGAGACCTTCCCAGTCATCTCTATGAACTGGTTGCTCAAAGAGTACAGGAGTTACTCCCATTTCTGAAACGAATGAAATAAATAAGTTATACTAGAAACACTATATAACATCACACTGACTGAGATATTTTTTTTTTTTTTTTTGCGGGGGACACTGACTGAGATATTAAGAGTGAAAAGACTGAACATAGTGAAAGTACACACCGTTTAGTCTGTCAAGGACTTCAATTGCTTGGTTTGCTGTGTACCCTTCATTTGCATCCAAGATGAACGAACAGTCTGGATGGACAAGCCGTATAGCCTTCAGAACTTCTATGTCTGAGTTCAAGTTCTTTCCTACTTTGAGCTTCAGAGTTTGAAACCCTTGTCCCCGATATTTTGCAGCCAATTGAGCGGCTTCATTTGGGGTCACAATTGGAATCTAAAATTCAGAAATAGATGAATTTAGCAGTTTCATTTTAGCAACCGTAAGATGCCGGACTTGCTGCAAGGATACTTCGATAACCATACCGTGATGTCTGTCGTCACACTGTTTGATGCTCCCCCAAATAATCTCCACAAGGGTATGCGGATGCTGTTAGCAACTGCGTCAATCACTGCCATCTCCACTCCTGCCCTGGCCTTTGTTGGAGAAGAGCACAAGTAAATGCTCATCAGAGGAAGATTCTTGTATACAGATACGTTTGAAATCATGAAAAAGAATGAGATACTCCTTCCGATTCATATTAGTTGTCGCTCAAATGGATGTATCTAGCACTGAAATATGTCTAGATACATCAGTTTGAGCGACGAGTAATATGGACCGGAGGGAGTAATATATTTGACCAAGTTCCAAGAGAAACAATTAAGCAGTTTTATGTGGAGTAAAAGAATCAGACTCTTAAGAACTGAGAACCAGCTTTCCGCTGGAAGGTAGAACCTCTCGGATTTTGGATGTAATATGTTTGTTACTGCTGGCTTGTGTTGAGAGTCCCTTAATTGCCTTCTCTGATTTTAGATGTAAATTGTTTGTTAAAGCAGATTTTGAGTGTCCAGTTGCCATTCATTTCGGGATCAGGGCATTAGCCAGTGGTCAACAACCTGAATCTCCATCGACATCAAGGCCTAGGATCCAAAAACCAATTCCCCATCCTTCCATCAACATCCTCTAAAAGAACTGACTTGCAAACTCTGAAGTCTGTCTTGTGGAGCAGAACTCCTCAAGCTGTCAAACTCAGAAATTGTACCGAAAATCGACCCAAAATTGTCTGCCAAGAGTATGGACGGGCAAGCAGGCGTGGATGGATGTCTCACCGACGCGAAGGCGTGTCCGGGCAGCGCGTCGGCGACGTCCTGGAGCACGGCCCCGAGCGGCGCGCCCCGCGCGGCCACGAGCGCGGCGCAGGCGCGTCCGACGGCGGCGAGCGCGGCCGGCTGGTCCTCGGCGGTGACGGAGGGCAGCACGGGGGCCTCGCCCCAGCCGACGGCGCCGCTGGAGAGCTCGACCCGCACGGCGACGTTGGCGACGGCCTCGAGGCGCGAGGAGGCGATGGTGAAGGGCGCGGCGAGCGGCACGTTGAGCGGGCGCGCCTCCGCCGCCGCCACGTCCACGGAGAAGGTCTCCTTGAGCGCGTCGAAGCCGAACGCCTCCATCGGCTGCTGCTGCTGCTGCTGCGGGGTCGGAGGGGACGGCGACGGCGAGATGGCGCGGAGGCGGGTGGTGCCGGTGGGCTGGCGGCGGGCGAGGCGTGGGGTGGGGTTGAGGAGGGGCCTCGGGCTGGGAGGTTTCTTGGCGAAGCGGAGAGGGGAGGAGGAGGATGTGGCGGTGGAGATGGAGCCGTCCATGGCCGGCAGCGGTGGGAAGCGGTGGCTCGGTGGACGTTGACGAGCGATCGAGATTCGCGGGAGGCCGGCCGAGGAGGAGCTGCCGGCCGCGTTCTTTATAGAGTGGTTGGCGCAGTGGCGACTGACGAGGTGGGTCCGCGTCGTCAGTGGCGCGCCGGTGCCGTCGCGGGCATCTCCACTGCTCCTCCGTGACGGAGAAGAGAAGGTGGAGGAGGTGGCGACGGGAGCAGGAGGCGCGCCGCGGGCCCACGCGTCAGCCGATCTGGCAGTGCGCCGAGCGCCAGCTGAGCACGGAACTGCCCGGTGTCGCGACGCTCGGGCGTGGCCGCATGCGGCGGTGGGGCCCACGTGCAGCGGGGCAGAGGGGCTGGCGATGCCGTCGAGGAGCGGCAGAGCTCTCGGTGGCGTGGGGGGCGGGATCGCCGGATGGTCGCCGCGGCGGTGGCCATCACGTGGGGGAAAGCAGTCCGTCCGGCTGGGGGACTCACGGTGGATCCGGGCCCGCCTGTCGGTGATGCCGGGCCCCGCTGACCGTGACGGTGCATGCACGTTCGGCGGACTGTTCGTTTCGTCGCCAGAGGATCGTCCTCGTGCGTGCGTCCTGTCGCATGGCCCTCCGCCCTCGTACTACTACTAGCATTCGTTCGTGATGAAGGCCGCTGTGCTCTTCGGTGCCAAGTCCGTGCCGTTCAGACCACTGTTACCCATTGTCTCGCTCTCTGTCAAAGTAATTAATTTGTTTAATGATTGGTTGTGGTCATCAACCGGAGCGCAGCGATCTGCCCCTTGCGGCCTCCAAGGAGGCACCACTTTTGTATGGATCTAGTTGTTGATGATAGGCTTGCACTATAGTACTAGTACTATCTGTACGAAAACTACATCCAACATATAGTCCATAGGGTACCCTAAGAAAAACATATATATATATATAGTCCATGGTGGAGTACATATGTAGGATTACGGATATAGACAGAAAAGGATCGCTAATTTCCTCCGCCTCTGGGTCGCAGCACGTGGTTGCAGCTGCTAAAATCAATACAGAGCAAGGTTTATGTTAGCCTATATATGGGGTCTTAGCACGACCACTTTCCGACTGTCTACTACAACAAGTTTTGCCTGGCTCCGACGAGGAAGGGGCGATGTTGGCGGCACGCCTTCTGCTTGCTTCGGTGTTTGTAGTCGTCACTAGATGGTCTACGGATCTGGATGTAATTTGTATTATTTACGGTGTTTATGATCGAAGAAGAGTAGATCATCAGAAGTTTTCTCGCAATAAAAAAACAATGGCGGCCTAAACTAGTGCCTTTACGAAGGAAGATATATGGGGAAATTTGAAATGGTTCGCGGTCGAGGCATGTGATCTCGCTCCATGCTATAGTGCCTTGAAGTGGATTTTGCATAATTAAGAAAGCTTTATGTCTTCCTCGTGGTCGTTGCATCCTTTCAAAAGCAAGACTCGATGCGTCTTGCTCGGCAAGGTCGCGCGCCGCGCCCTTGAAAAGGTTCACCATCTGTCTCTTGAAACTGTTGGAGATAACACGTTCAATGCGCCATATATTATTTTATTTCATAAAAGCGAAGATTTTGTGATCTTATGATCACTACTTCCGGACACGCGGTACACGCATTAGAGGAAACATACTTACATTTTTAAGTTGTTTACGGCGATTTATCGAATGGTTCTCCCTCATTCTTGGTGATTGCTTACGTTACAAATTGCAAAGATGAAATTCACATCGGATGACCATCCACACAATTACTTTAGCTCAACTAAGGAAATAGAAGAAAGAAAAGAGAGGTGACATTCCTCTTGCTCTATAAGATTTCACATATTCATCATTTTGTTTGTAGCACAAATAAATAAAAAAGGCAATGTCACCTCTCTTTTGGTTCAAGCAAGACTCGCTGGATCTTCCTATGAGCTTAAAATTAGTAGCAAGGGTAGTTTAAGTGTCCTTGGCGATCTTCTTCTCCATCTCCTCAATACGATCACATAAGAGCTCATGATGAATTAGTGAACCGTTAGCATATATCTTAAGTTGGCTGACTTGATCGTCGATGGCATGATGATAAGGATGAGGAGTGTTGTTGGAGCCTGCAAGAAACTTCTTTCGTCTCGGGGGCTGCATGGCAATGCAGGTGCCAACGATGACCTTATTGTGTCACTTGGAGTTTTCCTATTGGGTGTCCTTCAACAAACCATGGATAGTGCAATAGTCCATGACCCAACCATCCATGGTTGTTCAATTGCTCTCGGCAGAAGAAACACGATCATCGCTACTAATGATTTTTACTGATCCGATACCCGACTTTCTGGTTTCTTCCTCTTCCTCTTTATCCTCCGGTTCTTCCCACTAAACGAATATTGTCTGGATATCTGTATTAAATCCATAAAAATGCGAGTATCAGTGTCAAGTTTAAGACTTAAACCATAATGGGCTAGTTCCACCACAAGGAACCTAATCATGGATAGAAACTAGGTCCACGTATGTTCAATGAGTAGGTCCGGCAAGCAACAAAAGATTTAGAACGCAGCACGTGCCTTGCAAAGACTAAAATATAGATGTTGGGTTTCGTCGTGGAGCAAGTGAAGCGAGAAAGACCATCGTCCTTTGTCCTTGCCACTGGGCGAACACACAACACATTTAGCACATGTCCTAGCCTAGCTTAGCTGCCGCAGGGCCCTAGCTCGTAACATTAGTGCGTGACTGAGACCGGCTGTTCAGTGTTAAGTCCGTGTGTACCTTTCAGACCACTGTTAATCAGTCGGCATTGTCACCTGAGTCGATGACCCACAATCAAAGTAATTAATTTGCTTGTTCGTGTCGTGGCCGCCGGACAGGCTTACTACTAATTGATTGTGGTCATCAACGGGAGCACAGCGATATGCCCCTTGCAGCCTCCAAGGAGGCGCCACTTTTGTGTGGATCCAGACATCAAGTTGTTGATGATAAGCTCGCACTATATAAGTACTATGTGCATGAAAACTACATTCAACATATAATCCATAGGTAGTGTACCTATTGTAGGATTAGGGGTTTAGACAGAAAAGCATCGCTATTTTTCCTGCCTCTGCGCTGCAGCACGTGCTTGCAACAATTAAAATCAATATAGATGTAGGTTTAGGTTAGCCTCGTGAACATGGAATAGGCACATCATTATTTTCCGTGAATTGTCTGCAGGCGGCCTAAACTAGTGTCTTTACCTTGATAAAAACAACGCTTATATTTAGAGCCATCTGATCATGTACAACCTTTGCTCGGAGGGTTGTGGATTGTATGAGTGGCTAGAGGTAGATAGTATATGCGGAAATTTGAGGTGGTTCGCAGTCGGAGCATGTGATTCTCGCTCCATGTTACAGTGCCTTGAAGTTGATTTGCATAATTAAGAAAACTTTATGTCTTCCTCATGTGGTGGTTGCATCTTTTCAAAAGTAAGACTTGCTGCATTTTGCTTGGCAAGGTCGCGTGCGCCCTTCAAAAGGTCACCATTTATCTCCTGAAGCTCTTGGAGATAATGCGTTAAATGCGCCATGTATTATTTTCTTTCGTAAAAGCAAAGATTTTGTGATTTTATGGTCACTACTTTCGGACAGGCGGAATATGCATTAGAGGTAACATAGTTACATTTTAAATTGTTTATGGCAATTTATCAAATAGTTCTCCCTCATTCTTGGCTATTACTTATGTTACATATTACAAATATGAAATTCACATCAGATGACCATCCACGCAATTACTTTGGCTCAACTAAGGAAACAGAAGAAAAAAGAAGAGGTGATCTTGCTCTTGCTCTTTAAGATTTCACATGTTCTTCATTTTGTTTGTAGCACTAATAAATAAAAAAAGGCAATGTCGATTTCCTGGGCTTGGGAGGCGAACGGCTACTTCTCGACCAAGTCTGCCTACGTGGCTAAGTTCTGGAGTCGGGAAGTTGCACCAACTGCGGAATTTACGTGGAAATCCAAGGCGACCATGCAATGCCGTTTCTTCCTTTGGCTCATCCTACGCAACCGATGCTGGACGTCCGATCGACTAGCTCGCAGAGGATTGGATCACCAGGAGGCATGTCCACTATGCGACCAAGGAGAGGAAACAATCAACCATCTGCTTCTTACCTGTGTATTCACCCGACAGATTTGGGCGATCGTATGCCAAGCCATGGGCAAGCAGGACTAGATTCCATCACTGACCAACGCGCTTCACGCATGGTGTGAGAGCAAGACCAGACCAGGGCGCAGCGGGAAGGACACCCGGGCTATCCTCACTCTCGTAATGTGGGAGATATGGAAACACCGCAACGCAATTGTCTTTGATGGAGCAACACCCTCGATAAGCCATGTAATTGGTAGAATAGATGACGAGGGATGGCCGGACGGGCGTGGAAGCAAGCGGGGCTGCTGAAAGGAGACATAGCCTCTTTCCTAGGGGAGTTGAGAACGTGGGCTGCAGGGAGAGGATAGGCCTAAATGTTACTTGCGTGGAGTTGGGTTCATGTAATTTGATCATGTAACACCAACGTGGAGGGGCTCTTTGCCCCACTCCCTCTTTAATACATAATACGCACTCTCGTGCGTATTCGAGAAAAAAATTTCGCCTCTCTTTTGGTTCAAGAAAGACTCGCTGCATCTTGCTATGAGCTTACAATTAGTAGCAAGGGCAGTTTATGTGTCCTTGGCGATCTTCTTCTTTATCTCCTCGATGCGATCACATAAGAGCTCATGATGAATTAGTGAATCGTTAGCATATATCTCAAGCTGGCGGACTTGATCGTCGACGGTACGAGTATAAGGATGAGGAGTGTTGTTGGAGTCTGCAAGAAACTTCTTTCGTCGCAGGGGCTGCATGGCGATGCAGGCATCAAAGGGTGTCCTTCAACAAACCATGGATAGTGCAATAGTCCATGATGCAGCCATCCATGGTCGTTGAAGTGCTCTTGACAGAAAAAACACGATCACCGGTACTAATGATTTTTAGTGATCTGATACCCGACTTTTTGCTTGCTTCCTCTTCCTCTTTCTCCTCTGGCTCTTCCCACTAAATGAATACCGTCTAGAAATCTGAATTAAATCTAGAAAAAATGTGAGTATCAGTGTCAAATTTACGACTTAAACTCCAATAGGCTGGTTCCACCAGGAACCTAACTGTTTTGCTTGAAAGCTACGTGCACGTATGTTCAATGAGTAGGTGCGGCAAGCAACAAAAGATTTAGAACGCAACACGTGCCTTGCAAAGACTAAAATATTGATACTATAGGTTTTCGTCGTGGAGCAAGTGAAGCGAGCGAGACCATCGTCCTGTGTCCTTGCCACTGGGCGAACACACAACACATTTAGCACATGTCCTAGCCTAGCTTAGCTGCCGCTGGTCCCTAGCTTGTAACATTTGTGCGTGACTGACACCAGTTGTTCAGTGTTAAGTCCGTGCGTGCCGTTCACACCACTGTTAATCAGTCGTCACTGTCAACCGAGTCGACTGCCCACAATCAAAGTAATTACTACTAGTACTAGTAACTTGCTTGTTCATTTGTCAAAGTAATTACTACTAGTACTAGTAATTTGTTCGTTCATCTCGTGGCCCCCGGACAGGCTTAGTTAATACTACAACTAATTGATTGTGGTCATCAACCGGAGCACAGGATCTGCCCCTTGCGGCCTCCAAGGAGGCACCACTTTTGTATGGATCCAGATTGACGATAAGCTCGCACTATATTAGTACTGTGTGTGCGAAAACTACATCCATATATGTGGAATACATAGGTAGGATTATAGGGATATAGACAGCACTTCGCTAGTTCCCTTCGTCTCTGCGTCGCAGCATGTACTTGCAACAACTATAATCAGTACAAATGTAGAGATTAGCCTGGTTCACATGCAATAGGCACAACATTATTTTCCATGAACTGTCAGCAGGCGGCCTAAACTAGCGTCTTTAACTTGATAGAACCTTCATCATAGGGCCCTGGATTGTGCGAGTGGTCAGAGGTAGCGGGTGATCAACCAAGGAAGATAGTATATTTGAAATTTGAAGTGGTTTGCAGTGGAAGCATGTGATTCTCGCTCCGCCGCGCATCTCAGCCGTGGCGGAGCAGTGCACGGGAACTTGAGGCTCGCCGTGGGCCCACGCGTCAGCTGAGCACGGAACTGTCGGCGTCGCGATGCTTGGGCGTGGCTGCATGCGGCGGTGAGGCCCAAACGCAGTAGGCCAGAGGGGCTGGCGATGCCGTCGAGGAGCAGCGGAGCGGGATCGCCGGGGAGTCGCTGCGGCGGAGGTCGGCACGTGGGCAGAAGTAGCCCGTCCGTCCGTCGGAGAGCCCACCTGTCGGTGAGCACCGGGGCCGCTGACCGTGACTGTGCATGCACGTTGGGCAGACTGTTTTTTTCCTCGTGAGACGATCATCCTCGTGCGTCCTGGGGCATGAGATGGGCACACACACATGAACATGACGGGCACATTCAGCACATGACATGGCCCCCCGCGCTAGCATTAGCTCGTGATGAAGAACACTGGGCTCATCGGTGCCAAGTCCGTACCACTGGTACCCATTTCTCACTCACTGTCGAAGTAGTTGATTTGTTTGTTCGTCTCGTGGCCGCCGGTCAGGCTTAGTTAATATAGTACTAATTGATTGTGTTCATCAACCGGAGCACACATCGATCTGCCCCTTGCGGCCTCCAAGGAGCACCACTTTTGTACAATATTGATCTAGACATCTGGTTGTTGTTCTCTGTTTCAAGAAAAATTTCCGATATGTTCATCATCAAAAGTAAAAATTACATCAACTTGATACAACCTTGATGGGAGGGTTGTGGATTCTGTGAGTAGCCAGACCTAGCGGTTGATAAACCAAGGAAGATATATGTGGAAGTTGTGGTGGTTCGTCATCAATGCATGTGATCCCCGCTCCGTGTTGCAGTCCTCATCATGGTGGTTGAATATTTTCAAAAGCAAGACTCTCTGCATCTTGCTCGGAGAGGTCGTGCACGCACTTCAAAAGTTCACGATACATTATTTTCTTTCATAAAAGCAAAGATTTTGTTATCTTTCTGTCAGTACTTCTGGACAGGCGGTATACACATTAGAGGAAACATAAATACATTTGTAAATTGTTTATGGCGATTTATTGAATGGTTCTCCCTCATTCGCGGCGCCTACATATTTACAAATTACAAAGATGAAATTCACATCGGACGACCATCCGCACAATTACTTTAAGCTCAACTAAAGAAACAGAATAAAAAGGAGGTAATATTCCTCTTGCTCCACAAGATTTTACATGTTCATCATTTTGGTTGTAGCACAAATAAAAAATAGGCAATGTGATCAATGTATGGTTAAAGCAGGCCCTCCGCATTGGAATCGATCTGTACCAAATTATTAACATATGGTTTCAGTGAGCTGCTACACTATGGACTTGCAGAACATTTAAGTTTTTACGGTAGAACAAATTTGCCATTGCAGTAGATTGTTCCCACGCCTTAGTGGGATTTTGCATCAGCCTCATACTGTGCCACAAATCGATGGCGAAACAAAATGTTACATTTCGCAACACTATTTGCCTACATTGTTGGTGACCTTAAAATATAAGAGTGACTCATGTAGCACTTGGTTTGCACAACGCCTTGGTGGAACGAAGAGCGTACAAGGGTATCCTGAGCCTCGCGTCGAGGGTAGCACCTTAAGAAGACCGTGTGCGTCCGTCTTTCCATATGTCTCCTATTCTTACATGTTGCTGGTATCTAGCATGGATTTGCCATCCACATTGACATACACAGATAAAAATGTAGATATGTGTTACCAAAGCATAAATTTGGATAAGTAAGATGAGGAGTTTTGTTGCTAGCTCAGCTGAAGGGCGGCAGATATATATATAGAAGGCATTGAAGAAAGCATCAACTCCGTAAAGTTGGACGGACTCCGCTGATGTGGTTGTACATGCATGCTCCATCACCATTCGTAGTGAGCAAAGCTAGGGAGGCAGGCGATGCGTGGGGTGGGCTTTGTTGGAACCAAGAACGCCTACAGGCTCTAGTTCACGGCAACAATGGCGAGAGGAGAACGATGACTCAGGTGGTTTTTGCGCTGCGTACTGTTGCAGCTTTTCCCGTTTTCCTCTTCTCTTATTTACTGAGATTACAGAAGAAAAGATCAACTCCACACGCGAGCAGACCGGCCGTGCCATCCCACGACGCTCGACGTGTGAGTGATGCGCGCGTGCCGCGAGCTACGCTGCATGCCATCCCATGCAACACTGGCGGGCGCGCCAAGCTAGCTAACTACTAACTGAAACTAGGATCGGCCTCGTCGTGTACAGGCACACGTGACTCGGTCGTTTATTTGCTAACTGAAAGAAAACTAAGCTAGCTACTGAACCGGGCTAGGAAATACAGGTTCAACATTTCACCCCCTAATTCCGACGCCCGGTGCTCACCACTCCGACGCCAACCTTCTGCCTCATTTCAACAAACTTGATCCGGCCGAGCGCCTTGGTGAGGAAATCAGCAAGCTGTCCGTCAGTGCCGACGTGGTCGACATCCACCTTGCCGTCTTCGATGCACTCACGAATGAAATGATATCGGATGTCAATGTGCTTACTTCTGTCGTGGTGCACCGGGTTCTTGCTCAGAGCAATCGCCGACTTGTTGTCGACGCGCAGCTTCGCCCTCGTCGGAGTGTCGCCGGTGAGCTCGCCGAGGAGCCTGCACAGCCACACGCCTTGGCAGGCTGCGGTTGCCGCCGCCATGTACTCAGCCTCGCAAGACGAGACGGCGACGACCTTCTACTTGTGAGAAGTCCATGTGATCGGGCTGGAGTTGAGGAAGAAGACCACTCCCGTTGTGCTCCGCCGATCGTCAACGTCGCCGGCGTGATCGCTGTCGCTCTAGCCGATCACTTCCGGCGCTGCTGCACCACCTTGCTTGTAACAAAGAACTATGATTCATGTGCCACGGCGAAGCGCAGATTTGCTTGACAAAGAGCCCAGCGCCTCGCCGGCGCCTCAAGTACCTGCTCACCATGCCAACAGAGAACGAGATGTCCGGCCTCGTGTTGCGAGGTACCGCAGCTCCCGATGATGCTTCAGATCGTGTGGCATCCACGGGCTCGCCGGCGCCGATCTTGCCAAGCTTCACCGATTCGCATCGGCGTGTCCGCAGGGTTGCACCCCTCATCCCCGCTGCATCCAAGATCTTGGCCGCAGACGCG
The DNA here is from genome assembly GCA_021437245.1 of Aegilops speltoides. Lineage (NCBI taxonomy): Eukaryota > Viridiplantae > Streptophyta > Magnoliopsida > Poales > Poaceae > Aegilops > Aegilops speltoides. The sequence goes on from CM038143.1 coordinate 19,442,335, forward strand.
CTCGGCAGAGAGTGATCGCGCCGGCCTTCTGTTGAAATTCTATGCCAAGGTAATAGCACAGAAGCCCAAGATCGCTCATGTCAAACAGATTCTTCATCTGCTCCTTGAACGTTGCAATTTCTTCGTCGCCGGCGCCGGTGATGATCAAGTCGTCGACGTAGACGCCGACAAGCGAGTCGACGCGCCGCACCCTCCCCGTACACCGCGTGCTCAAGGGGGCTGCGCTCGAAGCCGAGCGACACGAGCGACGCGTCGAGCTTGGCATTCCAAGCCCGTGGCGCCTGCTTCAGGCCGTACAACGCCTTCCGGAGGCGCAGCACCTTTCCCGCGTCGCCGCCGATGACGAAACCCGGCGGCTGGTGCACGTACACTTCTTCACGGAGATCACCATTCAGAAATGCGGACTTCACGTCCATGTGATGGACTTGCCAGCCTCGATCGCCCGAAAGTGCTAACAGCAACCGCCGACAGTTTCCATCGCGCGCTACGGAGCGAACACCTCGTCGTAGTCCACGCCTTGCCGCTGCAAGATACCCTTCGCCACCAGCCTCGCCTTGTGCTTCACCGTGTTGCCGGCGGCGCCCTCTTGATCTAGTATACCCACTTGAGCCCTATAGCTCGTGGCGGGCGGAGCGTGGCGAGTTCCCACGCGCCATTGTCGCGATCGCTGCGAAGCTCGGCGTCCATGGCACGCTTCAAAGACGCCTCGTCAAATGCCTCATCGACGCTGTCCGGCTCCTCCGCAGCCACGAGGCACAGCCCGACGTGCTCTTCCCTCGCCGCCGCGTCCAGCTCCGCGAGTACATGCTTCATCTTGCGGTAGCGGGTCGGAGTGTAGTCGAGGTCGTGGCGCTCACTGTCATCGTCCGGCGGCGTGGCCCAACCGTCCTCCACGGACATGGGCGTGCTGCCTGCTGACGCCATGGGAGGCGACCCTGCCGCCCCGGAGGACGAAGAGCTGGCGCTGATTGGTGTAGCCGAGACCGCCAGAGAGGCTGCCGGAGAGCCAGTGCGTGCCGGCGATGATAGCTCGTTGTGCTCTTCGTCTCTGTAGGTGACCACAAGTGTTCGACCGCGGGCGCGGCGTCTCCGTTGGCCGTGGTCGTCCAGTCCCACTTCCTCTGCTCCTCAAAGGTGACGTCGCGGGTTATGATCACCCGCTTGCTCGACGGATCGTAGGTCCTGTAAGCCTTGGCGCCGTCCTCGTACCCGACGAAGATCGCCGGCGTGGAACGGTCGGCCAGTTTGTCGATGCCGGGGCCGAGCCGCTTCACGTGCGCCACGCAACCAAAGACGCGAAGATGGTGCACCGCCGGCTTCCGTTTGTGCCAAGCCTCGTACGACGTCAGTCCGTTGAGGCTGCGCGTGGGCGCACGGTTCAGGAGGTAGACCGCAGTCTTCACCGCCTCTCCCCAAAACGTCGCCGGCACCGCCATGGCCTTCAACAAATAGCGGGCCATCTCGACCACTGTCTGGTTGCGCCGCTCGACCACGCCGTTCTGTTGGGGCGTGTACGGCGCGGTGGTGCAGTACTTGATGCCGCCGTCGTCGCAGTACTTGCGGAAGGCGATCGAGTTGAACTCGCCGCCCCGATCCGAGCGGAACACCAGGAGGTTGCAGCTCGACTCGGCCTCTGCCCGAGCCTTGATCTTCTTGAAGCTTCAAACGCCTCGTCTTTGGACTGGAGCACCTCTAGCCACATGTACCGTTAGTAATCATCAACGATCAGGAGAAAGTACCGGTTACCTCCCGCTGTGGCCGGCTTGATCGGGCCACAAAGGTCGCTGTGGACGAGCTCCAGAGCGCGCTCCGCGTGGTACGTCGTGGCCTGGGGAAACGGCAGCCGATGCTGCTTGCCCAGGGCGCACCCATCGCACACTTGGTCGACGCGGTCTATGACGGGAACGCCGTCCGCCATGCCCAGGCGGTCCAGATCACGTAGCGCGCGGAAGTTCAGATGGCCGTAGCGGCCGTGCCACAGCCACGCCTCGTCCGCGCCGCGTGATAGCAGGCAGACAGGGCGCCCCGCCGTCAGGTGCAGCACGTACAGCCGTCCGCTGTTCCTCTGAATGCGCGCGATGAGGCGGCCTTCTTGATCGCGAAGCCGCAGCAGCCCGTGGCGGATGTTGGTCTCACACCCGAGCTCGTCCATCTGACCCAAGCTGATGATGTTGCAGCGTAGACGAGGTATGAAATACACCTCCGACAGAGTCAGGTGCTCACCGTTTCAGCACTCGAAGAGGATTGTGGCTCTCCCCTCGATCTGCACGTCGTTGCCGTCGCCGAGCCTCACGGAGCCGCGCACGCCGACGCCGAGCTCGGAGAAGATCTCCGGCACCGGACATGTGGTTGCTCGCCCGGTGTCTGTGTACCGTGACATGTCGCAGCGGCCGTCAACAGAGCGGCGCGCTACCGGGAGTGCTCCTCATTGAGGAGAACGCGCCGACCGGCGCTCTGTGGTCGCCGAGCGCGCCACCGTGGCCAGCAGGAGAGACGCTCCGTGTCCTCCCTTCGCCACGCGCCAGTTTGCTGTTCCTTGCGCTTTCGCGCCGTGGCTCGGTGCGGTGCTTGGAGAAGTGCCGAGCTTGTTACAATTGTAACACTTGACACGGGACATGTCGCGCTCTCCGTTTGGCGCGCCGTCGCGCCCGCCGTTTCCACCGCCGCCTTGGCCGCCGCCACGACGGTTTTGCTGCTTGCTGCGGCGACGATTTGAGCCGCCGCCCTGTCCGCCAGACCCGCCTGGTCCGCTGGACCTGCCTTGACCGCCGCCCTGGCCGTTGTTCTGGCCTTGGGCGCGCTGGTTCTTCGCGTGTGCATCATGCGCCTCCGTCATCAACAGCTGTGCCCCGCCACCTCCACCTTGATCGTTGGTGAGGTAGCGCTCCTCCGCTGAGCGCAAGCGACCGACGAGCTCCTCAACGGAGAGCGTGTTGAGATCGAGCATCATCTCGATGGCGAGAGCAATCTGCATGTATCGGGACGGGACAACGCGGAGGAATTTCTGAACCACTCTCACCTCATCCATGGTGTCGCCGAGCAAGCGCAGGTTGTTGACGAGCGAGGTGATCCGCATGCCGAACGCGTCGAGCGTCTCGCTTTCGCGGAATGCGATCGCCTCAAACTCGGAGCGCAGCCGTTGCGCCGTGGCCTCGCGGACGCGCGCCACGCCCATGCGCATGGTCTTGATCGTGTCCCACGCCTCCTTCGCCATGCTCTTCACCACGATCGCACCCACCATCTCCGGCGGTACGGATCGCAAGATAGCCGCCAGCTCCGCCTTGTCGTTGGGGATGCTCGTCGGATTTCCCTCAACTGCGTCCCACATCAAGTTGGCCTCCATGTTGATTTGCATCAGCATAGACCACTCAAAGTAGTTCGTTGGCGTGAGCATCAGCCACACCGTGTTGCCGCCGGGACGAGGCGCCTCGATCGTCTTTCGCCGCACGACGATCTCCTTGCCGTGTTTACGGGTTTGACTCGACCACGGCTGCGATCATGGTCCGAGTCGGCGAAGCGCGTGCCATCGTCGCCGCTTTCTTGCCGGCGGCTGCACGGCGCCGCTGCGGCGTCACGGTCACCGGAGTGCCTCCGGAGAAGTCGAACCAGCCATGGTCGCCAAGGAACGACGCTGCTCGATGCCACTTGTTGGAACCAAGAACGCCTCAGTGCTCTAGTTCACGGCAACAATGGCGAGAGGAGAACGATGACTCGTGGTTTTTGCGCAGCATCGCTTGCAGCTTTTCCCGTTTTCCTCTTCTCTTATTTATACCGAGATTACAGAAGAAAAGATCAACTCCACACGCGAAAGCGCACCGCCGTGCCATCCCACGACGCCGACGTGCGAGTGATGCGCGTGTGCATGCGAGCTACGCTGCATGCCATCCCATGCAACACCGGGCGCGCGCCGAGCTAGCTAACTACTAACTGAAACTAGGATCGGCCTCGTGGTGTACAGCACACGTGACTCGGTCGTTTATTTGCTAACTGAAAGAAAACTAAGCTAGCTACTGAACCGGGCTAGGAAATACAGGTTCAACAGGCTTAAGGGCGCGTGGCCTCGGGCTGGAAGGTTTGTGGGTGAAGCTGAGAGGGGACGAGAAAGATGTGGTGGAGGAGATGAGGCGTACATGGCCGAGAGCGCTGGGAGGCGGTGGCTCAGTGGACGTAGATGAGCGATCGAGATTTGCAGGAGGCCGGCCGAGGAGGAGTTGCCGGCCGCTTTCTATATAGAATGGTTGGCGGGCGCATTGAAGACTGATAAGTGGTTCCGCGTCATCAGTGGCACACCGGTGCCGTATCGGGCATCTCCAATGCTCATCCGCGACGGAGAGAAAAGAAAGAGACCAACCCAAGGGCTAACCCTCGTTGGCATTTATTTATAGGAGAAACTCCGCGGGCACCACGCGTCCAAGCCAGGACTTGAACTCGGGTGGGCTGGCAGCAACCTCAGCTGCCCAGCCAACGGGTCGACGCCCCGTCCTCATCCGCGACGGAGAGGAGGAGGTGGCGGAGCAGTGCATGGGTGCGGGAGATGTGTCGCGGGCCCACGCGTCAACTGATCTGGTAGTGTGTTGAGTGGCTGCCGAGCACGAAACTGTTCGATGTCGCGACGGTTGAGCGTGGCTACATGCGGTGGTGGGGGGCACATGTATGTGGCTGGGGAGGGGGGCCGCGGCGGCGGCCATCACGTGCATAGAATTATGAGAGAATTTCTTATTTGTCCCTTTCTTAAAATTTTCTTTCCTTTTTGGCCCAAAAAGCTTTTTTTTCGCTTTTTGACATTTAAACTTCATTTTGTTCCCTATGTGACACCTTCGTCAGATTTGGCTAGTAACGTTGTTAAGTATGACATAAAAAGACATTTTTACCCTTAGCGTAGTATTTGACCAGATTATCACTACTAGGGAAACCTTATACACAGAAAACCTTATAAACTGAGGCACTATTGCTACTTAGTAGTAGCGCATGTCAGTAAGATGCGCTACTGCTATCCTTTTAGCAGTAGCGCGTTTTAGCGAAACACACTGCTCTAAGTTTAAACTGGGCGCATATGGCTAGCCCCACTTAGTAGCAGCGCGTATCTCGATACCGCGCTACTGATATGCTTCGTAGTAGTAGCGCTTTTATTCGACATGCGCTGCTACTAAGCCTACCTTATCATCCCCGCGCGACCGACGACCCCCCTCACTTTCTCTCTCACTCACTCTCTCCCCTACGCCCCCGTCGTCTGCCGCCGCCACTGTTCCCCGACGACCGTCGTCGCCCGCCGTCGCCGTTCCTCCTCCACTGAGGTAGTCCCTCCTCCCTCCTCCCTCCTCCACCGGCCACCCCCTCCTCCCTCCTCCATCGGCCACCCCCTCCGCCCTCCTCCTTCGGACACCCCCTCCTCCTCCACCGGCCGCCCCCTCCTCCCTCCTCCACCGGCCGCCCCCTCCTCCCTCCTTCTCTCCTAAACCCTAAAATCTTTTTTACTGTTCTTGTATAAAGTATTTTTTTTACTGTTTTTAGTAAGTGTTTAATAGAATTAGTAAGAAAAATTAATTGAACTAGTTGAACTAATTTATTTTTAGTAAGAATTAGTTTATTTTTGTTTATATTAAGTGCTTAGTTGAACTAGTTGAATTAATAGAAGTAGTTTATTTTAGAGAAAATGTAGGTATATGAGATTTGATGATCTAATTAAAATTTTACTATAGAACTAGTTTATTTTTAGTAATAACTAGTTTATTTTTATTTATAGTAAGTGTTTAGTTGAACTAGTTGAATTAGTAGAACTAATTTATTTTTAATAAGAAAATTTAGGTATATGAAATTTGATGATCTAATTAAATTTTTACTATAGAACTAGTTTATTTTTAGTAAGAAAATCAATAGAACTAGTTTATTTTTTTAATTAAAGCAATTATTCCCGCATCAACGTCGATGATGCCTATCCCGCATCCTCGTCGTCGACTCAGCGGAGGAGGCCTGCTTGATCAGAGGGCCATGTTCGGGACTGGGCTTCGCCGGGCTGGTACTGGGATGTGCTACCTTCCGGGGGGCGCAGCTTGGTGAGGAACCAGCCCATCATTGACCCGAACCTTCTTTGGTGGTGGTCGCGTGGGCCCGTGACGGTGTGGAGGCTTGAGGACCCCGTGGAGGTGGTACGCCACCGTGTCAGCGAGGATGACGAGCACGTCCATCGCTACATGGTTGCATTGGAGGGCAGGTTCTCCAATACCTAGCAGGTTGTCCAATGCCTGGCAGGTTCTTCAAGGATTTCGCTGGAGCTATGATCCTGTGATGGTTCCTTCTCTTTGGGCGTCCACCGCCCGAGCCGATACCCGTCGTTTGCTAGGGTTTTAGCTGTATTAGTGAAGTTATATGTATGATACTATTCGAGATGTATTAGTGATAATATTCGACGATGTACGAGTGCAAGAGATGATTTAGTTTTTCTTATTGAATGCATGCTAACTTGAATACTAATTTATTTTATGATTTAGTTTTGCATATTGAATGCTCAAATTGGGGAACTACTCCTATTTTGAATGCTCAAATTGGAGAGCACTATGCAAGGTGTATGCATTTGATTGGTTGATAGCTTATAGGGTTTCACTAAGTCCTAAGATGAGGATAATAATGTTTTTATTTTTATTTTGTTTTTGCAGTTAAATCTTCATGTCGTCGCCGCCGTCGTCCCCGTGACGGACCCCCTCCGACCTCGAGGTGAGACCAGCCAAATCTCCATGTCAATATGAGTCCTATAAGATATTTTGAAATGTTTTTGTTCATATTTTCAACCATTGAAATGCAATGACCATCAAGTTTGAATGCAAATAGGATATGTACTTGCCCAAGTGGCCATGTTTGCAAGTAACACCCCCGAATGGCCTATGTTTAGCCGGAGTGTTGATTAATTTCCGTTTCCGGCAAATTTCAGACACTCGATATGTCCTTTTTTAGCAAAGGTCATGCCGGATTTTTCCATGAATTTTGGTATGACTTGTGCTAGAATATGTAGGGAATATTGAGTGGCCTGGATTTTCTAGAAAGATAATTGAGGGAGTCCTGGATTAGGGGGTGTCCGGGTAGCCGGACTGTCATCATCGGCCGGACTCCAAGACTATGAAGATACAAGATTGAAGACTTCGTCCCGTGTCCGGATGAGACTTTCCTTGGCGTGGAAGGCAAGCTTGGCGATACGGATATGTAGATCTCCTACCATTGTAACCGACTCTATGTAACCCTAGCCCTCTCCGGTGTCTATATAAACCGGAGGGTTTTAGTCCGTAGGACACACAACCATTACAGCAATCATACCATAGGCTAGCTTCTAGGGTTTAGCCTCCTTGATCTCATGGTAGATCCACTCTTGTACTACCCATATCATCAATATCAATCAAGTAGGAGTAGGGTTTTACCTCCATCGAGAGGGCCCAAACCTGGGTAAAAACATCGTGTCCCTTGTCTCCTGTTACCATCCGCCTAGATGCACAGTTCGGGACCCCCTACCCGAGATCCGCCGGTTTTGACACCGACATTGGTGCTTTCATTGAGAGTTCCTCTGTGTCGTCACCGATGGGCTTGATGGATTCTTCAAACAACAACGCAGTCCAGGGTGAGACTTTTCTCCTCGGAGAGATCTTCGTACTCGGCGGCTTCGCACTGCGGGCCAATTCACTTAGCCATCTGGAGCAGATCGAAAGCTATGCCCCTGGCCATCAGGTCAGATTTGGAAGCCTAAACTTCACGGCTGACATCCGCGGAGACTTGATCTTCGATGGATTCGAGCCACAGCCGAGCGTGCCGCACTATCACGATGGGCATGATCTAACTCTGCTGCCGGACAGTACCTTGGAGGCCGCACACGAATCCGCTCCGACCCCTAGTTTGGAGCTGATCATGCAGATCGAGGACAGGTGGCTGGACACCGCCTCGGGAGCTGCAACTGCTACGACGATGGAGCCGAATACTGACCTTGTCCCTTATGAAGCTCGTGACTCCAAGGCGCCGGACTCCCTGCCGGACTCCGAACCTCCTGCGCCCCTGCCAATCGAATCCAATTGGACGCCGATCATGGAGTTCACCGCCGTGGACATCTTTCAGCACTCACCCTTTGGCGACATCCTAAATTCTCTAAAGCATCTCTCGTTATCAGGAGAGCCCTGGCCGGACTGCGGTCAGGATGGTTGGGATGCGGACGACGAAGAAATTCAAAGCCCACCCACCACCCACTTTATAGCCACTGTCGACAATCTAACCGACATGCTAGACTACGACTCTGAAGACATCAACGGTATGGACGACGATGCCGGAAACGACCAAGAACCAGCGCTCACGAGGCACCGGAAGGAAACTTCAACTCATGATGTATATATTGTGGACACCCCAAAACGAAGCGATAACGAGGAACAACGGGAAGCGGCAAAGGATAATTCTGCCGAAAAACAACCAAAACGGTGATGTAGGCGCCGCCCTAAGTCCCGCCTCGACAACAACAACACTCCTAAGGACCCAGCAATAGAGCAGGGCAAACCAAGGGCGACAAACATGCAACCAAGCAACCATCCGAACAGGATGAATCGATAATCAATCTATGCCCGCGAAAACAACGTTCAGACGATCTCACGCGGACACACCACCGAGCATAAGAACCTTCACAAAGACTTCTCGCCACCGCAAGAAGTCTCAAGAAGGAAAACGAAAGCTCAAAACAGCGGAAGATACACTCGAGAATGAGGTGGAGCAAAGTACTCAAGACCATGGACAAATATGGCAATGGCCACCAAACAAAGAGCTACCCGGCGCAAGCTGCTGCGAGACCGACGAGGAGGCCATAGAGCCCCCACAACAAAAAGCAAAGAGGCCGCTGGCGGATAGACGACAGATGATGAGCCAAAGCGACAAGCGGCACCGCACACAAGCCGACTCATGATCATCGGAAAACAGATGGCCCGGTCAGGTCCATTTATGGGCCAAAAAAGAGGGGCCCAGAAGCAACACAACACGCCAAGTGTTCGAAGACAGCGGCACACCCAAATACAGGGGCGCCGCACACCCACTATGTTTCACCGATGAGGTGCTGGATCATGAATTTCCAGCAGGGTTCAAACCCGTAAACATAGAGGCATACGACGGAACAACAGACCCTGGAGTCTGGATTGAGGATTACATCCTCCACATACACATGGCTAGAGGAGATGATCTCCACGCCATAAAATATCTACCCCTCAAGCTCAAAGGGCCAGCTCGGCATTGGCTCAAAAGCCTCCCAGAAAATACTATTGGAAGTTGGGAAGAGCTCGAGGGCGCGTTTAGAGCAAATTTTCAAGGGACTTATGTCTGCCCTCCGGATGCAGACGATTTAAGTCACATAACTCAACAGCCCGGAGAGTCAGCGCGCAAATTCTGGAACAGGTTCCTTACAAAAAAGAACCAAATAGTCGATTGTCCGGACGCCAAAGCCTTAGCAGCTTTTAAACATAATGTCCGAGAGGAATGGCTCGCCAGACACCTCGGCCTAGAGAAGCCGAGAGCAATGGCCGCGCTAACAAGCCTCATGACCCGCTTTTGCGCGGGGGAAGACAGCTGGCTAGCAAGATGCAGCACCAGCGACCCGAGTACATCCGAGATCAGAGATGGAAACGGAAAATTACGGCGCAGAAAGGATTAGCGCCGAAATAAAGAAAAAAGCCCAAAGAACACGGCGGTCAACGCCGGATTCAAAAGCTCGCGGACGAACAACAAAACACTGCCTCTTAAGGACAACAGTGACGAGCTATCCAACTTAAACAAAATTTTGGATCGGATATGTCAAATCCACAAGACCTCGGAAGGCACGCAAACCACACCCACCGAGATTGTTGGGTTTTCAAACAGTCCGCCGACTCAACGCCGAACACAAGGGCTCGGCGCCAAGCGAGGATGATGATTTAACCCCACCAGCAGAGCGCCGGAAAACAAAAGACTTTCCCACAAGAAGTCAAAACAGTAAATTCACTTCATGTGATAGTACGAAAAAACAGTACGACACCCGCTAAAGCACGTGTCGCACGGTCCACCCCAGCGGAACACCGAGATTGGATGTTAAAACCAATTACTTTCGACCACCTAGACTATTCCAGAAGTATTCGAAACGCAGGATGGACTGCTCTGATATTGGATCCTATAATCGACGGACTACAATTTACACAAGTCCTAATGGATGGGGGCAGCGATTTAAATCTGCTATATCTAGACACAATCCGCAAGTTGGGGGTGGACCTTACCAACATTCGACATCGCCGCACTTCCTTTAAAGGAGTGACGCCAGGCTCTTACGCCAAGTGCACGGGCTCCTTACTACTAGAAGTTGTGTTCGGGTCACCCGACAACTTCCGACGCGAAAAGCTAATCTTTCATGTCGCCCCATTCCAAAGTAGCTATCAAGCACTATTGGGACGTGAAGCTTTTGTCCGCTTTAACGCAATACCACATTACGCGTCTCTTACACTTAAAATGCCCGGTCCACGCGGCATCATTTCATTAAAAGGTCGTTCAAGACCCCGGACACGGCTAGACGAGTCCGGCATAAATAAGCTAGGGGCTCCCTAGCCGCACACCCCTTCACAAGGGGCTGTGCGTATAAGCAATAATGAGCTAATATAGGCTCAGCTTTATTCATTCATTATTATTTCAAGTTTAATGCACTTTTCGCACGATTTTCTTTCAAACTAAGTTCCTCTCTTTTTACAGATGAACAACGTGCACACCCATCCAGGATACGTCACAACGGAGACACAGGTGCAGACGTGCAGCAGGGACCCGTCGCAAGGATTCTTTTTAGATTAAATCCCTGCGTAAACCTTTCTTACTATCTTTTGTTGATTACCATCCCACGTTTTTTCACCATAACCAACAAGGAGGCTGGCGTTTTGGCATCGGCCGCGCCAGAAATTTTCGCCTGTACCTGGACACTAGGGGCTTAGGGTATTGTTCTGCCCGTTATTATAAAGACCAAATACCTTAGGGAGTGTTCGGCGTCTCGAGTTAGGCCTTATATGCATCAGCTCCGAGTCATGTCTTTGGTCAAATGTTGTGTTTGCCCGGCTCCTGTGTTTTGCTGCCTTACGTTCCGTATCATCGGCTAACGCGCATCGGAGAACTATGCGATTGTGCCCGTTCGGTGGGCGAGCACCTCGATGAAAGCGGCCGATGTCATGACATAGCGAGAGACTGGTCAACCACTTGATCGACTATCGGAATGTTTAGAATTCCTCCGCTTTGATGAAGGACCGTTTCCCAGTCAGGCACATACGCGCCCCGAATTCGGATAGCGCGGTGCCCCCAGGGGCTATATCGTAGCCCCACCCTCGAACTCCCATGGCTAAGTGCAAGTGATAAAGCATTATAGTCCGGTTGCCTCGTTTGCTACGCTACCACCTCCTTCACAGGACTGAGACGTCGGATTAAGTGTGAAAATGCGATATTTTTGCAAACACCCCCGCACCTTATGCGTGGGGGCTGAAGCCGGCGAGTGCCATCTTTCAGGTTATACACACGTATACATAAATGGCCGCACAGGAGATATTTCAATACTTGACCGCACAAGTATAAAAAGCACTTATATTATAAACATCGTTTTACAAACCACAATGTTCATTTGAACACGACATTTTTCGAGCACTGCGACTCTATTACATGAGCACCACGCAGAACTTCCCCAAAATAGTGCTCGGCGGGTAACCGGCTTTCGTCCGAACCCTGGGTCGCAACAGCGGTGGCATCCATCTCCGTCCAGTGTGTCTTCACATGGGCGAGGGCCATCCGTGCACCCTCTATGCAGGCCGACCGCTTCATCGCCTTGATATGCGGCACCGCCCCAAGGAATTGCTGCAATAAGCCAAAATAGCCCTTCGGCTTGGTCCTATCCGGCCAGACATGAGCCACGATATCCGTCATGGCAAGACCGGACAATCTATTCAGCTCAGCCCACTCAGCTAACCGATCGGTCAGTGGAAGTGAACGCTCCGGACTATGGAATTGAGACCAAAAAATCTCTTCCGTCTTGTGATCCTTTTGACTTCGGAAGTGCACAACAGCATCTGCCGCACTCGCCGCCAAGTCCATATAAGGATCCTCCGGACCCCACAACTGGCCAAGCTGAGCGTATTTCGGATCCGTGAACCTCCTGCGCAGCAGAAAGGGCTTGCCAGCCACAATATCTCCGGCCTGACGCAGCTCCTCCTTTATAGCCCGCATTGCAGAACGGGCATCCTTGGCTTCAGCGGTGGCCTTCACCAGGTCTTCCTGCTCCCCTCAGCGTTCCCTTTCAAGGACCTCATAGCGGTCGGTAGCATCTTTCAACTTCACGGCCATCTCGGCCATCTCCTCCCTGCTTCGGCAGTGAGCAGCCCTCTCGGCTTCTAGCTCTTTGGCCGCCCTTAAGGCAGCCGCATCACTCCTTCTGGCCTGCTCCTTGGCTCGAGCAAGTTCGGCCCGAAGGCTCTCCACAGCAGCGGCACCATCTGCATTTCACACACATGTTGTAAGGAGTGGGCTTCGGCTCCCTTACTAGGTGACCACAAATAAAAACTTACCTTGCGACTCGTCAAGTCGCTTGTTGACTAGCGCGATGTCCGCATCCGCAACGTCGAGTTGCCGCTTTAGTTCAGCAACTCCATCAGTCCGGCTGGCCCCCGGACTATCTGCCACCTGCATACGAAGGGCGAAAATTAAAACCTGCGATTTTGATCCTCGGCACGCTGTCGCTTTCGACAACCTACCGAGTCTCAGGGGCTACTATCTATACAGGGCGCACTTTATGTGTAAAACTGTCAAAAGGTATGTCATTTTTACGTACCTCAAACCCCGCCAGCAAACTCTTGACGGCATCACGCAACCCGCCTTCGGCGGACGAAATCCTTCCAATCACCATACTCATCAATGCATGGTGATCTTCTGAGATAGACACCCTCTCAAGCAGATCCTTCAGCTCCCCCGGCCGAACTCTTCGGCTTTGCCAGGCTTGGGGATACCCTCCGTGATGACACCTCGGGGTCGTCCGCCCCACCTGACGGCGCAGCGGACGAAGGCGTCTCGCTCTCCACCATCTCCGGACAAAGGTCCCCCGAAGACGAGCTCATCTGAGAAGGGCGGAGATCCAAACTACAAGGTAAAAACTTAAGTTATCATCAGAAGCACAAATAGGGATGTCCCTTATTACAAAACTCCCTTTTTTCTACTTATGGCTCGCTGGAGGGCTGATTCTTTAGGGGAGACTGTGCGGCCGGGGCCTCCCCGGACGCAGGACCCTCTGGTGAAGATTTCTTCCCCTGCTTAGGGGCTTTGGCCTCCGGGTTTTCGGAAGCGGTCCTATTCTCCCCTTGGAGGGAGGGATTCTCGATCCCCCCTTTCTCAAAAGCCTCCTTGGGTGAGGCGGTAGCTCCTCGGTTTTCCCCTTCGCCTTCCTCTGAAGGCGCACCCTCAAAGATCTGACCAGCCACGGATCCGCGCGGTCTCTGGGAGGGCGGACACATCAGACAGCTTTGCTTGCGCTATCCACTCCTGCTACAGGACAACTGGTTAAAAGGTGAATTGTAGAAAGGCAAACAAACGGTATGTCCGAACACAAAGCTACTTACTTGTGTATCCGGGCGATTGCAGCTTAGGCCGGCGTCCTCGGTCAATTCCGGACACACCTCTCGTGATCCGAAGAACAATTTGTACATCTCCACGGGTGTCGTACCCATGAAGTGTTGGAGAATCCGTGGTCCCTCCGGATTAAATTCCCATAGCCAGAGAGGACGGCGTTTGCAGGCGGGAGACGCCTACTCAAAGATAACTCGCATCACCACGACCAGATCGATCTCCCTCGCTTGGAGGTCTCGAATCCGGCCCTGCAATAGGGGCACGTCCTTTGACGGCCCCCAGTTGAGCCCTTGGTTGACCCATGACATCAACCGTCGTGGAGTTCCCGAGCAGAATACGGGCGACGGCTTCTGCCTGCTGCCCCTGGGAGCTGTAATATAAAACCACTCCTGTTGCCACAAGTTGAGCTCCTCTTGGAAGGAGCCCTCAGGCCACGGGGCATCGGCCCTCTGCTTACGGCCGCCCCGCCGCACTCTTCTTGACGCCCCTCGATCATCTTCGGCTCCATATCGAAGGTCTTCAGCCACAAGCTGAAGTGAGGGGTAATGCGGAGGAAGGCTTCACAGACGACGATGAATGAAGAAATATGGAGGATGGACTCCGGAGCCAAGTCGTGGAATTCCAACCCATAGTAAAACATGAGCCTCTCACAAAAGGATCCATCGGAAAGCCTAAGCCCCAAGGAGGTGGGACACAAACACGACGTACTCGCCGGGCTCGGGGGTGGGGATGACTTGCCCTTTGGCGGGCAACCTATGCGAAATCTCGTAGGTCAGGTACTTGGCCTCTCGCAGCTTTAGCACGTCCTCTTCCGTGACGGAGGAGGGCATCCACCGGCCCTGTAGGTCGGAGCCGAACATTGTTGAAGGTCCGAAGCGCTCAAATCTGGGGCTCTGGGTGTTAGAATTCGAGGCGAGGAGTAGATTCATTGAAGGTTGAAGAAAAGAAACGAAGCCTTGGTCCCATTATAAAGAGGGAGACTACCAAGAGCTGTCCCCGTGACCGTTCGGGACTCGCCTCCGATAGAGGACGCGTGGCAACGGGCACGGTTGGGTTACCCACGTCCGTATTGATGGGAATCCCGGAATAAGGGGAACACGATCTCTGCTTCGATAAGACGTGCCAAGAAACCGCTTAGCTAAATGCGCCGAGGTGGTATAATAAAAACGATTCGAAAGAAGGCTTGGTAGTGGCGTGACGTCATGCCACAAAATACGTCGGCAGATTGAACTTGTGTACATATTATTCTCTCTCTGAAGGAATGTGGAATTTATTTTGCGAGCGAACACTATCCTGGTGTTCACAATCTTCTATGAATTATTCGGAGGAGGAACCCGCCTTGCAATGCCGAACAATATGCGCCCGGACTCATCGTCATTGAATTGGGGCTACTTGAGGAGTCTGGATTAGGGGTGTCTGGATAGCCGGACTATCATCATCGGCCGGACTCCAAGACTATGAAGATACAAGATTGAAGACTTCGTCCCGTGTCCGGATGGGACTTTCCTTGGCGTGGAAGGCAAGCTTGGCGATACGGATATGTAGATCTCCTACCATTGTAACCGACTCTGTGTAACCCTAGCCCTCTTCGGTGTCTATATAAACCGGAGGGTTTTAGTCCGTAGGACACACAACCATTACAACAATCATACCATAGGCTAGCTTCTAGGGTTTAGCCTCCTTGATCTCGTGGTAGATCCACTCTTGTACTACCCATATCATCAATATCAATCAAGCAGGAGTAGGGTTTTACCTCCATCGAGAGGGCCCGAACCTGGGTAAAAACATCGTGTCCCTTGTCTCCTGTTACCATCCACCTAGACGCACAGTTCGGGACCCCCTACCCGGGATCCGCCGGTTTTGACACCGACAATAATTAAACGACATTTCGGGTTGACTTTAAGTCTGTCGAGGCTCCATACATGACAATCAAAACATGAGTGGGGGAGAAAGTCTGCACCATATATGAGAGAGGAAGAATCCCGACTGTTGTCATGGGGGTCGTTTCTCCTTCTTCTCCTTGTGCTAGACCTTTGTTATGCACTAGCGGAAGGAGGAGTAATGACCATCACCAACGGTCGAAAAATTAGTGAGGGAGTGTGTCCACCATATATGAAGAAGAAGAATGCCGACTGTTGTCGTGAGGGTCGCTTCTCCTTCGTTACCGTGTGCTAGACATCTTGGTTTAATGCACTCGGGACGAAGGGAGGAGCGACCATCACCAACGGTCGAATATATGCACCACATGAGCTAAGAGTTTTCAAAAAAGGACTCAACGGACCGATAGTCAACCCGTGCTGAATAATAATAATCGAATTTAGTTTTTGTAGTACATATATTGAATTTTAGAAGTTTAATCTTTGAATTATGAACATAGAAAATGTCATCGGATGATTAAAGTCTTGCGGAGTGCTCCTGGTGCGGCGACAACCGGGGTTTCTGCGACAGGCCTCACTTGGTAGAAGTTCGGCGCTTCAGCATTAAGCTCCAGGTGACCTTCGATGTTGAAACGGTACGCAATGACGCAAAGTATTTTTTCATAATTAAACTCGACTTCTTCTTCTTCAACGTGTAATTTTCGTCTTTTACAATTCGACTAGCTTATCCCATGCCATGCAAGACGCTATGTCTTGGAGAGGATGGATTTTTAAGATCATGAAAATATGGAAACAAAGATAGTTCACCTAAGGACCCATCATGGTTTTGATTTTCGTGTAAATCTATACAATCTTGTGAGCGTATCCCATTTTGGTTGCCCAAATTGGGAAGCACTTTGCAAGGCATATGATTTCCATGAGGGTATGCTTGTCACCATGGATCTTGGTGATCCTGACATCGAGGAAGACAATATGGACATTTGGGTCCTTGTTGATACATTTCCAATTCGCTACGTGAGTTTCTCAAACATATCTATTAAGTAATTTATATTGTTTATTTCAAAATAGTTGATAGCTTATTTTCATTGATAGATTATTTTCAATCTTTAAAGAATGTGCGGAAGATGGTAGACAGAATCTACTACACCGATGGTGCAGAATTAACTTATCAGAACAAAAATCATCTGATCTCGTTTATTAATGATCTTGAGAATTACAATGTCTATAATCAAACTCCTGCACATTATGGTCAATACATGCCACTAGTGCACGTGTTGAACTACCGCAACATCCATGTAGATGGCATGGTAAGATTTTTTACTATTACGACATCCGTGCATCTTTTGCATAAATTCTTCTAAAACTAAACTACATTGCTGACTATGAAGTTATTACTATGTTTTCAACAGAAAATCCCGAAGGATTGTGTGCCTCATATGATGTTTCCGAAAGGTCGCCTTGATGTTATGAGCTTACGGCCAGGTCATCCTACGCATCACAGCTGTTGATACCGCATTTCTAAAACCGATGAAGACATGACAATCAAAGATTGAAAACAATGTATGGTCAGTCGTAGGGAGGTACTTGGAAGCAATATTGTGTGATGCGCAAGAATTGGAGACAAGATAATCTCCATTCTCCATAATGGAGAGTCAGGGCCTACTTGTTTTCTGATATTTAACCTAAGAGAGTGTACTAGGTCCTATTATAGAGGAGTAGGTCCGGTACAATGTGTTATTATGTGGTACAATGTGTTAGAGTTGATGATGATGATGAGGAGAAGTTCTGACTATGAATAGTGATCAACTTGCTGTATGACGGCTCATTGACGAAAATGATGATCATGAGGAGGTGTTATATGTCAATGATGTATTATGATAATAAGTTGTTAATGATATGATGATGATGATGATATTTATTATATCATTGGGTGAAAAAACAACGGATTAGTTTCAAGTGGATGGACATCCACTTGAAACTAGTCCACGGTTCTTTCACCCAGTGATGTAATAACTCATTATGATGTAAAAACAATCTCTAAATTGCTACTGTATAAAAACTTGTATAAAGGTGTACGAATACAACATGAAAAAAATAGAATACGAAATAATAGTAGTAGCGCGGGCTGCGAGAAGCGCTGCTAGTAATTACCAGTAGCGCACCTTCCAGGAAGCGCTACTATTAAGTGGATATAGCAGTAGTGCGGGTAGACCCACGCTACTGCTAACATTTAGCTATAGCGTCGTAGCAGTAGCGCTGTCACCGGTGCTGCTGGTAGGCCAAAAACCCTCGCTACTGCTAGGCATTTTCCTAGTAGTGTATTCACATGCAAACAAATAGGTGATGTGATATATTTTGTCAAGGTTGCATAGATAAAAAAGTACTATATGACTAATCATCAAAGAAATTGCGGGGGACTAATAATAATATGATGAGTGGAATAATAACTACCCATTCAGCCTCTACTGTAGACTAAAGTGTATAAATTTGTGCAGATTAATCTTGCGGGTGAGAGTCCCTCAATTTTTTTTTCTTGCGGGTGATAGACCTCTTCTGCAAAAAAAGAGAGGATAGTTTAGACCTCGACGGGTGATGTCCCTGAGCTGTGCTCACACCTCCATCGAGTAAAATGTCTCCATCGAATTATTCCAAAAGAAATGTCTCCTCACTACCATGTACTCCCTCCATCCAAAAATACTTGTCATCAAAATGAATAAAAAAAGATGTATCTAAAACTAAAATACGCCCAGATGTATCTCCTTTTATCCATTTTGATGACAAGTATTTTTCCGGACGGAGGAAGTATATACAAAAACCAGTAGGATAGTTACAAGAGTATTCCGCCGAGATCGAATTGATCCGATCGATTAAGAGCTACTTCCTCTGTAAACTAACATAAGAGTGTTTAGATTTCTAAAGTAGTGATCTAAACGCTCTTATATTAGTTTACGGAGGGAGTAGCTTCATCAGTTGTTCGCCGTACGCATGTGAGGTGCCGGCTAGACGTGCGTTCATTGTTCACGCAAAATCAATCAAGCTGCTAGCTTGCATGCTTCTTGTGCCAGCTTTGTACGTACACAGTGCGCGAGCAACTGAGTGCTGCGCTCTCGCGGATCGAGCTGTGCAACGCGACTGGTTGGGCGCTGGTGCATATGAATATTTGAACATGGAATCTCCAACACGCAACACTTTCATACATTCATATTCACACTCCTTCTCTTCCCTTTCTTGATAACATATATTACCATCAGAGATAAAATTGTCTTTGTATATCATAGTTAACACCGTCGGATGGAAGAATGGATGTCACGTAGGGAATAAAATGAAGTGTCAAAAATGGAAGAAAATTTTTTTCGGGCAAAAAAGAAAACCAAATTTTAAAAAAAGGGCCAAATAAGAAATTCTCTCTAGAATTATTAGTCCGTGTGTCCGGGTGAACGGTGGGGCCACCTGTCGGCAAGATTGAGCCCGCTGATGGTGACTGTACATGCACGTTCGGCAGACTGTTTGTTTCGTCGCGAGATGATCGTCCTTGTGCGTCCTGGCGCATGGCATGGACACAGACAATGATGAGCACATTCAGCAAATGCCATGGGCCCGCGTGCTAGCATCCGTTCGTGATGAAGGCTACTGGGCTCTTCAGTGCCAAGTCTGTGCCGTTCAGACCACTGTTACCCACTGTCTCACTCACTGACAAACTAAGTAATTTGTTTGCCCATCTCGTGGCCGCCGGATAGGCTTAGTTAACGATTGATTGTGGTCATCAACCGGAGCACAACGAACTGCCCCTTAGGGCCTCCAAGGAGGTACCACTTTCAGAGATATAGTTGTCCATGATAAACTCGTACTATATGTATGAAAACAACATCGAACATGTCCATAGACCATATGTGGAGCACATGTGTAGGATTAGGCCGCCCGTAACTGCTAGTATCATAACTTAGTATTATGTATATGAGACTATCTCCGTAATGCATGATATTATATATTAATATTATAGATGACTTTATTTATTATCATGCATGACACATAGTAGAATAGTATTTATATATTATGATAAGGTATCATGATATGATATTCAAGCACCCATTTCTTCATTTAATTCCATGCGACGTCAGCAAAGTAGTCTAGTTGGCATGCATGATACTAGTTATGATATTTCCATTACGACCAGCCTTAAGGATATATAGGAGTAGACATCAATATATCACTAATTTCCTTTGTCTCTGTGTCGCAACATGTGCCTACAATAACTAAAACCAATACAGACGTAGGTTTAGGTTAGCCTCGTGCACATGGAACATGGACAACATTATATTCCGTGAACAATGAACCGTCGGCAGGCGGCCTAAACTAGTGCCTTTACCTTGATATTAAAACAACTTTAGAGCCATCTGATCGTGTAACACCCTTGATCGGAGGGTTGTGGATTGTGTGAGTGGCCACAGGTAGCGGGTGATCAACCAAGGAGGATGAAAGATCGTGGATGTCGCCTAGAGGGGGGGGGGGTGAATAGGCGTTTTAAAATAATTATGGTAGAGGCTTGAACAAATGCAGAATAAACCTAGCAGTTAATTTGTCAAGCACAAAACCTACAACAATTAGGCTCACCTATGTGCACCAACAACTTATGCTAAGTAAGATAAGCAACTATGTGATAGCAAGATATATGACAAAGAACAATATGGCTATCACAAAGTAAAGTGCATAAGTAAAGGGGCTCGGGTAAGAGATAACCGAGGCACGCGGAGACGGCGATGTATCCCGAAGTTCACACCCTTGCGGATGCTAATCTCCGTTTGGAGCGGTGTGGAGGCACAATGCTCCCCAAGAAGCCACTAGGGCCACCGTAATCTCCTCACGCCCTCGCACAATGCAAGATGCCGTGATTCCACTAAGTGACCCTTGAGGGCGGTCACCGAACCCGTAGAAATGGCAACCCTTGGGGGCGGTCACCGAACCCGTACACTTTGGCAACCCTTGGGGGCGGTCACCGGTACCTGTCAAATTGCCCGGGGCGATCTCCACAACCTAATTGGAGACCCCGACGCTTGCCCGGAGCTTTACACCACAATGATTGAGCTCCGAACACCACCAACCGTCTAGGGCGCCCAAGCACCCAAGAGGAACAAGCTCAAGGGCACCAAGCACCCAAGAGTAATAAGCTTCTCAACTTGTAACTTCCACGTATCGCGTGGAGAACTCAAACCGATGCACCAAATGCAATGGCAAGGGCACACGGAGTGCCCAAGTCCTTCTCTCCCAAATCCCACCAAAGCAACTAATGCTAGGGAGGAAAATGAGAGGAAGAACGAAAGAAGAACACGAAGAACTCCAAGATCTAGATCCAAGGGGTTCCCCTCACTAAGAGGAGAAAGTGATTGGTGGAAACGTGGATCTAGATCTCCTCTCTCTTTTCCCTCAAGAACTAGCAAGAATCATTGGAGGGATTGAGAGATAGCAAACTCGAAGAAGGTCAACAATGGGGGAAGAACACGAGCTCAAAGGATAAGGTTCAATGGGGAAGAAGACCCCCTTTTATAGGACCTCCGGAATCCAACCGTTATGTGCTCAGGTCGTGCACAAGCGGTACTACCGCTTGGAGGAGCGGTACTACCGCTTAGCACGCTCAAAACAGCCCAAACAAGAGAGAAAACACGAGTTTTTGGTCCTGGGCGGTACTACCGCTTAGGAGCCACGGTAATACAGCTCTGGAGCGGTACTACCGCTCAGGAGCCGCGGTAGTACCGCTCTAGAGCGGTAGTAAAAAATTACATCCGCTCTAGTCGCGGTAGTACCGCTGCAGCCTTCACCAAAACAGCCACAACTTTTGCAAACAGACTTCGAATTCGATGAAACCAAGTTTGTTGGAAAGCTAGCGACAAGGGCTAACACAATCTTGAAAGAAATATCAATAAGAAGCAACTTAGAAAAGGCCCATAAGAAAATGGCGAGAACCCTTCCTCGGATAAGATCGGTAAAACCTCCAACACCGAAAACATCATAGAAGACGCATGCGAACTCTGTTTTCGATGAACTCAAGCTTGTCATCAAGATGACCATAAGCTCTAAGACACACAAAGAGAATCGAACAAGAACCATGAAACATGATGCAAAGATGCAATGGTTTGAGCTCTCTACGAATGATACGATCAAGCAACTCATCGAGAGCCCCCCTTGATAGTACGGCAATCGATCCTATAACCCGGTCTCCCACAACTACCATGAGACCGGTAAAATAGAAAACCTATCAAGGGCAAACCTTTGCCTTGCACATGGTCCACTTGAGCTAGATGATGACGATCTTCACTCCCTCAAGTTGGACCCCCTTTCTTGATTGTGTTTGCTCGATGAAGACTAGATGATTGCTCCTCCATAGTCCACTATGGGTGAGCCACTCTTCGGCTCATCTTCACAAGTCCATTGACACCACAATGGATGGAAAGATTCAAGCACTTGATCTCTTCGTGATGCTCCACTTGAACTTGCACACGGCAATCTTGATGACGATCACCACTTGATGTCATCCTTTCCATGGGTTGTATGATATCTTCCTCTTGATGCAAGCCCATGGATCGTACCTAACCCCACATAGAACTCTCACATAGACCATGGGTTAGTACACAAAGTGCAATGGACAATGCTTACCATACCATGGGATCACTTGATCCCTCTCGGTACATCTTCTACTCTTTGTGAGTTAATCAACTTGATTCACTATTGACTTAGTCTTGATCAACCTTGAATCTTTGAAACTCTCTTCATTTGGATGATGTATTGAAGGTAAACATGAATGATCACACAACCTTCTTCTTCAAGACATGCTTGCAATAAGCTCAACACTCGCATCACCAATCTTTGGGTAATTCCTTAATAGCACCTTGGTCAACTTATAAACTCCTTGAAACCAACACATGGACTTCAAGAAAAGCCTATGGACAAATCCTTCAAATATAACTCAAGACAACCATTAGTCCATAGAGATTGTCATCAATTACCAAAACCAAACATGGGGGCACCGCATGTTCTTTCAGAGGATATATGCGGATATTTGAAGTGATTTGCAGTCGAAGCTTGTGATTCTCGCTCCATGCTACAGTGCCTTGAAGTTGATTTGCATAATTAAGAAAGTTGCATGTCTTCCTCATGGTGGTTAAATCTTTATAAAAGCAAGACTCGCTGCATCTTGCTCGGCAAGGTCACACGCGCCCTTCAAAACTTCACCATTTATACCCTAAAGCATTTGGAGATAACACGTTGAATGCGCCATATATTATTTTCTTTCATAAACGCGAAGATTTTATGATCTTATGGTCACTACTTCTGGACAGGGGGTTCACACATTAGAGGAAACACACTTACATTTGTAAATTGTGTATGGCGATTTATTGAATGGTTCTCCCTCATTCTGGGCAATTACTTATGTTACAAACTACAAAGATGAAATTCACATCAGATGACCATGGACACAATTACTTTAGCTCAACGAAGGAAACACAAGAAAAAAAAGAGGTGAAATTCCTCTTGCTCTATAAGATTTCACTCATCATATCGTTTGTAGCACAAATAAATAAAACATGCAATGTCACCTCTCTTTTGGTTCAAGCAAGATTCGCTGCATCTTGCTATAAGCTTAAAGATAGTAGCAAGGGCCGTTTAAGTGTCCTTAGCGACCTTCTTCTCCATATCCTGGATGTGGCCACATCTAAGCTCATGATGAATTAGTGAATCGTTAGCATATCTCTCAAGTTGGCGGACTCAAACATCGATGGCACGCGGATGGGTGTAGTGGGAGTCTGCAAGAAACTTCTATCGGCTCGGGGGCTGCACGGTGATGCGGACGCCAATGATGAGCTTATTGTGTCACTTGGAGTTCACCTATTGAGTTCTCCTATTGGGTGTCCTTCAACAAACCATGGATAGTGCAATCGTCCATGACGCAACCATCCACTGTCGTTGAAGTGCTGTTGACAAAAGAAACACGATCACCGGTACTAATGATTTTTACTGATCCGATACCCGACTTCTTGGTTGCTTCCTCTTCCTCTTTCTCTTCTGGCTCTTCCCACTAAACGAATATCGTCTGAAAATCTGAATTAAATCCAGAAAGATGTGACTACGAGTGTTATGTTTAGGACTTGAACTCTATGGGTTGGTTCCACCACAAGGAATCTAACTGTGTACATGG
Source organism: Aegilops speltoides (assembly GCA_021437245.1). Lineage (NCBI taxonomy): Eukaryota > Viridiplantae > Streptophyta > Magnoliopsida > Poales > Poaceae > Aegilops > Aegilops speltoides. The sequence continues at coordinate 19,466,014 of CM038143.1, forward strand.
AACTACATCCACGTATTATGTTCAATGGGTAGGTCCAGCAAGCAACAAAAGATTTAGAACGCAGCACGCGCCTTGCAAAGACTAAAATATAGATACTATAGGTTTTCATCGTGGAGCATGTGAAGCGAGCGAGACCATCGTCCTGTGTCCTTGCCACTAGGCGAATACACAACACATTTAGCACATGTCCTTGCCTAGCTTAGCTGCCGCTGGTCCCTATAGCTTGTAACATTTGTGCCTGACTGAGACCAGCTGTTCAGTGTTAGGTCCGTGCGTACCGTTCAGACCACTATTAATCAGTCGTTGTCAACCGAGTCAATTACCCACAATCAAAGTAATTACCACTAGTAACTTGCTTGTTCATCTGTCAAAGTAATTAATTTGTTTGTTCATGTCGTGGCCGCCCGACAGGCTTAGTTAATACTACTAAATGATTGTGGTCATCAACCGAAGCACAACGATCTGCCCCTTGCAGCCTCCAAGGAGGCACCACTTTTGTATGGATCTAGACATCTAGTTATTGATGATAAGCTCGCACTATATTAGTACCATGTGTGCCAAAACTACATCCATATATGTGGAGCACATAGGTAGGCGGCCTCGATCATTGATGGCACTAGGCAGCAAAACTTCGCTAATTTCCTCCGCCTCTGCGTCACAGCATGTGCTTACAAGAATTATAATCAGTACAAATGTAGGTTTAGGCTAGCCTGGTGCGCATGCAATAGGCACAACGTTATTTTCCATGAACTGTGGGTAGGCGGCCTATACTAGTGTCTTTAACTTGATACAACCTTGATCGGAGGGTTGTGGATTGTGTGAGTGGCCAGAGGTAGCGGGTGATCAGCCAAGGAAGATATATGTGGAAATTTGTGGCAGTTTGTCATCAAAGCATGTGATTCCCACTCCATGTAACAGTGTCTTGACGTTGATTTGCATAATTAAGAAGTCTTTATGTCTTCATCATGGTGTGGTTGAATCATTTCAAAAGCAATACTCACCGCATCTTGCTCGGCGAGGTCCCGCGCGCCCTTCAAAAGTTCATCATTTATCTCCTGAAGCCGCTGGAGATAACACGTTAAATGTATACAATGTGGGTTAATCCAAATATTGAATGCAAAGATGCTTGTGGACCATCCAATTAGGAACATAGGCAGGCCGCAGGTTGGCAGGCCATGGCCCGGGGCGCAACAAACAATCCCTTTGTTGACTGTAGCAACAGTGAGGCATTGTAGGAACATTAATCACTATAGAAGTATAAATACGGAAAAATGGCTGGCTTGGGGCTTGGAAAATCCTGGCTAGGCACTGTTTCCAATTATCAAAGAGAGAAGCAAGGAAGTATACTCATTTTTATAGTTCTTTTGTCTTTATCGAGTATATGAAGTCGTGATATTAAGAGGGGTCTCGATGCACTTGGAGTTAAGATTTTATTCCGTCCATACATCCAAATACACAAATCCTAAGTTCTACCACAAAAGTCACTCAAATACCCCAAGATATTTGGGTATCTATACCGCTCCTCCATGACGGAGAATAGAATGAGGAGGACATGACAGAGCCGGAGCGGCAAACTTGCCATAATCCCAATGCGTCAAATGCCAGATGAGCACGAAACTCTTCGGTGTTGCGACTCTCGAGCCGGGCTGCATCTGACGATGGGGCCTACTTGTAGCCAGCCAAGGGGATGTCAGTATCGGGAAGAACCAGGGTCTCGGTGGCCCACTTGGTCCCACTTGTCAGTGAGACCAGGGGCTGCTGACGTGACTATACATGCACGTTCGGCTACCGTCGTGTAGTCGTGAAGTGACCGAGATGACTGCGGTCTTGCCACTGAGCACGCACATGACGGAGCATCTTTTCATCACATATCTTAGCTTCCCTTTCGCACTTCTTTTGTCCGGATTTATTATGCCCCCTCTTCTTTTGGGTCAAAATTTTACCATACTTGTAACTAATAAAATACAAATTATATGTCACCAAAATTATACCATGCGATATCTCTTTCAAATACAAATCCGATAGTATGCTTATTGTAGTATATATATCTCCAGTTATATAGGCAGTCAAACTTTACCCCAATATACAAGGGGGGCCATTAAACCCGGATGGTGGAAGTAGCATTTGTTAGCCACAAAGATCAGTTGTTCACGTTTTCCCTCTTGCAAGGTGACTAGGGAAAGTCTTCCTCCCTTAGATCTCCACTAGTGAGCCGGTGGATTCATCTCCCTTCAGCCTGCTGCTTTGATCGCCAGTGGCTAGTTGCTAGGAGAGGAATCATAGCGCCTCGGATTTTGCTAGAACATGTATATTAGGATTTTAGTCCTAGAAGGAAAACACTTGGGTGAATGGTGAGCTTCATCTTCGAGTCGGTCTCTCAAGAACCGATCTTCCTAGAGACCGTTCATCGGGACAGATTATACGGAGCTCTCGCGTAGATTCCTGCTAGCTCATCGAGCAGCGAGGTTAGGGCCCGTTTCTCGCCGTGCGAATGCGGCATCGAGATTCAATGTCCTCCTTTGAAGCATGTGCACGAAGACTTCCTAGCTATCACCGGTAAGGTCAGGCTCACATTGGTATGAGAGGGGCAACAATGGCGTGTCGACAACTTGTTTTGATGGGAGAAGTCATCGTCTAGTAATTCAGAAACCACAGCGTAGTTTTTGTTATTTTGAGATGCCTTATACTTCTGATTTAGAAACATTAAAACTGAGCACTTTTTCTGTCCTCTCAGGCCATCAGCATCCGTGGTCGTCGGATCATCAATCTTGAGCATTTTCGGCCGTCAGATTTACTATTAGGGATCGCTCCTGATCTGGCCTCGTTCGCTATTAGGGATTGCTACTTGTCATGGGCCGCTACTCTGGTCGCTTTTTTCGGCATCTCGGATTAAATTGGGCCTAAGGGGCCTGCAGCACCATCCCCTTCGTGAAACCACCGTCGTTTCGTTCCCAAGACCAAACGCCTCTCACACCCTTCACCTGGCGGCTCTTACCATGGCCGACCGACCTAGGTCGCGAACGGTACGGGAGCGACGGCCATGGCGATCCGGGCGGCTGGACGCGAGGTAGCCTTCCCAACACCGCCGCCAACCACGAGCTCGAGCAGTGGTGCCTCTCCCTCGTTCTCGTTTTCTATCGGCAGCCCCCAGCTTGCCAGATGGCGGCACGGGCCATCTCTGTCGCTTCGCCCTCCTCAACGGCATGTTCTCCGTCTACCTGGAGTGCTCAGAGCTTCCTTCAAGGTGGAACGCCACCGCCGCTGCCATCCAGCTCGACCCTATGTTTCCGACACTGGCCTTGTGGATCTGGAGCCTACCGCAGGTGCACAACCAGCACAAACGCGCTACAACGAGCAGCATCGGGGGATTTGGTTTGGGCGCTTATCTACTTCGTCATGATACCCTCTCCTCATCTGTACGTTGATGTCAAATTCCCTCCTCCAAGGTAACACCTAAATACAAATTTGCAAACTTTGTTTCTCTCTGTTTTCCACTCACCCCCGTACAATATTTCGTTCAATCTGTGAATTTTCTCTTGTACTGGTAGAGCCAATTGCAGGTCAAAGTGTTCTGCTATGATCTAAAGAAATTTTTATGGAGGAGACTACTGTTCAGGTATTGGTAGATCTTCCTAACACTTTTCCTTTTGCAATGGTATCATTTAATTAATGTAGTTAATTGGTTGTTGCAAAATATAATGATGGCTTACTGTTTTCAGTTTTAGTAACATCATTCCATCATCCTCATATTTGTCTTATGCACTTGTATTTAGTTATGTTCTTTTTAGTTTTCTTGATTTGAAACAACCAATTACAAAAACCAGGAAGAGTATCTTAGGGATCACGTTTCAGTGCTGCGTACAAGAAGTTGCCCGCTCCAAGTTTTATTTTATGAAGCAGAGTTGAATCTTTGCTCCAAGTGGAAGATAATGTTACTGTCCGTCAGTATTGGTTTGCTGTTGCAATTTACACTAATCATTTGTGAGCAAGGATTTTTTTTGTGTCAGCCAAGCATTTTACTATGTACATGTATCCTGTTTGAAATCCCTTCAACCCCAATAAAATTCCTATCTACCTCACTTCTATGGTGATTCCATCGTTTATACTATTGATTTCATCCTGTTTCTTTCATGGGTTAATATTTTATGATTAATTACACATCAAGAAAAGATTTGTATTTATTATATTTTGGGTAGAATTCTTATTGTTCTATATCTTTGTTCCATTGAATTAGGCACGAAATAAGTTCAAGTTCCATTGTTGTTTATTCATCAATGTCATTCCTTCTTGTATCAATGTGTCGGTAGACTTCATCTCCCACCATTCATGTGTATTTCTGCCGGAATCATGGCAAAAAAGATTACAATGTAGTTTTGCTAGATTCTAATGAATTCACTTTGTTTGCATGTGGATTAACTAATAGGCAACCCCTTGACTATATTTTGACTTATCTACTTTTAGAGTAGGAGGGTCGTCTATCTGGCAGATCATAAATCTGTTACTTGTAAATATTGTAATGGTCTAATCTGAATGCAGTCAGTTGTTTAATACTATTATTCTAAATCTCAAGGTAACCGATTACTTTATGTAATTGCAATACCTAATTTAACAAATCCTTCCATGTTATAAATCAAATGACTCCAATGTGTACCACCTATTGAGGTTTAGATGGATGCTAAGATAGTAACGGAGCACCAACTTGGTTCCAACGTAAGTACATAATTCTGATGTCCCTCGCTTGGAAACATTTAGTACTTACCATTTTCTCTTTTCCTATATTTCCCCCCTCTTGTGCAAATTAGCTAATTAAGTGCATGAAAGCAAAAGAATCGCTATTTATGCTGGAGTTAGCAAATTATCAAGTACAATATAATAGAGTCTATGAGCATCTTGAATTTTGTTGCAATTATTTCAGCATCCAGAATTTCTTTTTTCACATTATGTAGATTATCTATCTCTAAATCATGTGGTCCCTTTTCAGTTATGAGTAGCAGTAATACTACATGAAGATTATAAATTAGGTATGATTTTTTTGCTCTCTAATTCATGAGTACATGTGGTATTACTAGAGTACAGACTCACTGTCTAATATTTGCGGTGAACCTGATTGAACTTATAAGCTGGCCTCGGGAACACAAAGATCTGTTCCATTTTATTTTCCCATTCCTCATAAATACAAATGTTGCATATTTCAGCTCCATGGTAAGCCAATTTTTTTACCAGAAAGCAATGTTTGCTACAGATTCCTGTAAATGTCTATTTGTTTAGAACGTCTCCCCCAGTATATACTTACTAGAGATAAAAAGTTCTTAATATCTCTGGCCGAGTTTTAATATAGGAAATTGTATTTGGTTGTCAAACAAGGTTTCAGTGCAGTGTTAGTGATAGTTCTAACTTGTGATGGCTCCATGTCAGATGAAAGAACACAAGAAGCAAGTGTGCCAATCAGGCTAGACTGTTATTGCTCAATTTTTTTAACAAATATTGCAGAAAGTTTGGTTGTTTCCAGTTGAATGAATATTATATGTTGTCAAAGAGGATTCAAGTTTCATTTTTTCTGTATGTAGGTATTCATGCAAAATTTGATCGACTCTTTGCTGAAATTTATTTCAGTACTAACGCATAACCAAGTAATGATATCTACCTTGAGAGCTTCAAGAAGGACGTACCGGATGCATGCTAGGTGTACTGGCATTTTACACATCTCCACATTTATTTCAGTTATCACTTTTGTTCTCATACTATATATTTGTCTTTCATCTCGCACATGATGTTACTCGCTGCATCAATTATGCTGTCTCCACGGGAGTTTTACATTTTTGTAACCAGGTGCATAAGGCTCACCTATTTCTTCTTTGTTTCCAAACATGGCAGCCCTTTGGTAGAGGCTTGTGAAGATGCCATTTATGCACCATGTACACAATCTATGCTTATTAGTTGTCTTCGCAGTGCTGAGTAGGCCTAATTACTAGACTATCTAAATTGTTGTGTATGTTGTTATACCAAGCCAGTTTGTATCTGTCTTGCCTTAGCTGACTATATATGAGATCTCCTCAAATTACTAACTAATGTATGGTTATAGTTATGCATTTAATATGTTTCACGTGGTCATATATTTATCAAAATTACTATCATTTCATTGTACAAATAGATGGGCGCAGCAACGCGCGCCATCAATGATCTAGTAAACTTTTATAATAAATCAGAGTCTTTTGTTGGAAAGAAAACCAGGTGTTCAGTGCCAAGTCTGTACCGTCTCGACCACAATTACTCATTTGTCACTGCCAAACAAGTTGATTGGTACCAATCGTTTGCGTGTTCATGTTGGCCAGTTGTTAATCACGTTCGTTTATCACACAACTTTTGGTGGAATCTCAGGGGCAGGTGTTAATCTAGTTTCAGCCAACTTTCTATTGGCTAGCATCCTTCCACCATCCTGGCAAAGAGAGTGTGGTACGTGGCTGCTTTTGGTTTGTCATATACTAGATGTCTGGACTCATGTAAAACCTCCGTTCGGTTGGTTTCGATTTGTGAAAAAACGGACATGTAGACCGACCAACGGACAGGACCACGTTGAATGTCAAAACATGTTCGAACTGCGTAGTCCAAGTTTGTGGGTCCATTTTGTAGATGCCCTTATTTAAAGGGTTGTTGCATTGTCATCATTTGGTGCAACGATCTTCCCCTCGCGGTCTCCAAGGAGGCAGCTTTGCAGAACTAGTCGATGATAGGCATGCACTGTAGCACTGTGTGCGTGAAAACTACATCCACGTATGGTCAATGAGTATGTCCGGGAACAAAAGATTTAAAAAGCAGCATGTGCCTTGCAAAGACTGAAAGTAGAGATTTAGGTTTAGGTTAGGGCATCAACTATTGTTGAAGGGCGCGATGAAGCTGGAGAAGACCAAGAGGGCTGCACCTCAGCCCTCGAGCCCTCGAACGGTGATGACAACATGGGCGGCGTCATCCCTAGAGGTGTCAAAGGCGTAGAGGACAATCCTCGCAGCTCCGCCATCGTTGACTCACGGTCAGCCCGAACCGATGGTGAGAAAATCACTCCCCACCGAGCTGATGATGCCAGAGTGGGTGATAGTGGTAGGGTCGGCGGCGAAGAGGCCGCAACAGATGCCTTCTCCTGAAGCCTAGGCCACACCTGGGACCCGTCGTCTTGGCGAGGCGATGGTGCCACTAGTGACGCAGCCGGCGTCGTCGGAGTCCGGCGCGCCATAGTCATCGTAGAACCTGGCGGCGCCAAAGTCATAGAAGACGATGCTATCATAGGCGATGGAGAAGACTCCTCACGTGGTGTAGAGAGTTCTTGAGATGAGTAAATTATTCATTATTGTTCGGCAAATGGTTCCTCCTCGTTCTTGGTGGCCACTTTTGTTATAAATGGCAAAAGATGATATTCAGATTATATAACCATCCACACAATTACTTTAAATCCTTTCCCTAGTAAGAAAAGAGGTAATATTACTAGGAAAGAGTTATATATTTCCTCTTGCATGATAACATTTGACTTATTTTATGTTTCATCAGACTACAAAATTTAAAGTATATTATTAAGTTGATGCACTTCTTAATATGAATCGGCTCAGAGTTTGACTCGAGGGAAGCTTGGTAATTTCTAAAGTGTATTGCCAAGAATAATCGGTCGAGCATCGCATGAATCAATATACTCTAGGCCCATTTGCCGGCATCCTCGAAGCTTCTCTGTCCGATCACCTCTCTCTCATGCCACTATCCCATGTCAAACCGCCATTGTTCCACCGACGCACACCCTCGCCTCCTATTGTGTTGTGCCACCGTCATCAGTCCGGTCTGCATCCACATATTGCACTGCAACGGCATCTGTAGGTCACCAACCGATATCAACACGCCCACGCAGCCAAAACACCACAGTTCGGCGCCGAGTCTGCCATTCATGTCGAGTCCCTGATTCCTTGTATGTCATACCGATGCACGTCTGGAGACACGCATCTCTATCAGATGATCAAAGTGCACAATACACTAAATAATGCAAACTATTCGGGAAAATAAAAGTTTATCAAACGGCTGATGCTTCTTGGTCATACAATCAGGCATACAAAGACTTGAGGAAAGTTGGTCGCATGATCTATAACGGCGGTCTTCCCAAAAAGCCCCTGACGCTGAATATACTTCAAGCATTTGGGTGTAGCGTTCCCGCATCTAGACCATTGTATCACCAAAAAAACAGCCCAAATTGATTTGATGTACCTAAAAGGACTCATGATTTCACATGTTCAATGCTTTGGTGTTGGTACAAATCAGAAACATGATGTAATGATCAACAGGCACAATCGGTGAGCTGATGCACGATGGAATTGAAGATCATGTAATCTTTTACTGCCACATCGATTTGCATTGTAGTAGTCTGCTCTTATGCCTAGTGGGGTACGGGATTGACATCAGACTGATATGCCAGTGGTAGCGCCAGTTTCTGCATCGCTATATGTCCTACATCGCGTATGACAGTAAAACATGGAAGCCTCTCAGGCAGAAGACTATCTAAACAACATTTGGATGGCGCAAAGAGCTGACAAGATGATCCCCAACCTGGAGCAGGTGATAGATTTCCTCAACGAGCTGGTGCTTGTTTCTTTCCCTATGAATCTTATTCCTACGTGCTGTTGGCATACATCGTCCATTTGCCCTTTACATTGACACACATAATTATAAGTAGATATTTGTGTTACCAAAGTGCAAAAATGGATAAGTAAGATGGGAAAGTCTTGCTCTGATGGAGGTGGGATAGTGCATATATATAGGAGGAAGGGAAGAAAGCACTAAACTACATAAGCTGAGTGGGCCCCACTGACGTGGTTGTACGTGGGTACTCCACGACTGCTCGCCGTGAGAGCGAAGCTGGCAAGACCGCGGGATGACAGCGTCCTGTCGTCCTGCCCCTGGCCGCTGGGGGCATACCAAGCGCATATTTTTAAGTTGCCCGGGACCTGTTATCATTTGTTGTAGATTGAGAGCAGCTGTTAATGCAAGTGTTATGCCCCTTCGGTTCAGACCACTGTTGCTCTTCATCACTGTCAAATGAGTTGATTTCTCACCAACCAAAATTATTTGTATGTTCATCTCGTTGGCTGCCGGACAGACTTAGTTAATTAAAATTCATTAGTGTCACCGGTTGGAGAAGTGATCTACCCCTTGGCGGTCTCTAGATCGAGTTGATGATGACGCAATACTATATTGATGTAGGCATGAAAACTGCATGCACATATAGTCCATGGGTTGTGCAGTTAACAACGACTAAAATACAGATGTAGGTTTAGGGTGACTAAAATACATGTGCAGTAGGTACACCATTGTTTAGCTGAGTCTGCGTGCACATACGGCTTAAACTAATAGTGCTTTCAGTTGATGAAAGTTAGCGTATTTGTTGGTCCTAGCTTTAACCATGCTATCCAGGGCCATCCAGTCGTACTACTACAACCTTTGATCAGACGACTGTTGGTTGTGCGAGTGGCCGGAGATAGGAAATGGGTTCCCATTTTTTCAACCTCTGAACACGTAATCTACCAGGACAGATAGATGGATACGGATGATTGAATCGTTTCTCCATCAAAACATGCGATTCCGGTTCCATGTTATTGTGTCTTCAAGTTGATGTGTGTGATAAACAAAGTTTTATGTCTTGATCATGGTGGTTGCATCGTTTCAAAAGCAAGACTTTCCGCATCTTTGCTTGGCAAGGTCGCGCACGCCCTTCCAAAACTCATCATTTAACTCCAGAAGCAATGGAGGTAACACAGTAAATCACACCGTATGATGCAAGATGCTTAAGGAAGATATCTTCAATTAGAGCTTTGTTACGAATGTGCCAATAGGATGCTTCACACCCATGCCACCCTACGTGTGTGGCCCGAGAGCCGGCTAGTGATGCAATAAAAATCGCCAATTGACGATGGAGCGCACCTACAACCGGTGACATCGCGAATGCAACCCCAAACGAACTGGCCATAATGCATGAGAAGAAAATATGGTTGGCGTCCTCCACGACACCATAAAGCGTACACAATACATCTCCTAGGCCATGGCGTTTCTGAATCTCCAAATCGATCGGGAGACGATCTGTAATCAGCTGCCAAAGGAAGATTCTAATTTTGACCTGCACTCTAGCCTTCTAGATGTCCATGACCTGAAACTTTGCCGCACCAGTATGCAAAGCATTGTATAGAGAGCTGGTTGAGAATTAACTGGATGGTTCAAGTTTCCACCTTGTTATGGTTGACATTAGAACAATCCCTGAATACAAGCAAAGGAGTGATTCATCTATTTGCACTGTATGAGTCATAACATGTTTGGTTGCATGCAGGTGCAAGACTTGTTGATCAGCATCGAAACCTTTTTCCTTTACCAGATTCGAGGGGTAGTTTGCCCTGCGCCATGCGACCTTCGCATATTTAATCATATGGTAAATTATGCTATACATTCAAACTTACAAGACATGTTGAATCAAAGCTGACAGAAAACCTTGATGCCACTCATGGTGTGGGTTGTAAAATTCAATTGCTACACCTTTGATTGGATGATTGTGGATTGTCCGAGTCGCCACCTAACCTTCCATGTTTCATGATTTGGTAAATTAACACATCGATTCATTATTTCAAGTCACGTTGAATCAAACCTGATAGAGAACCTTGATCCAACTCATTGTGTGGATTGTTAAATTCATTTGCTACATCCTTGATCGGATGGTTGTGGATTGTCAGAGTCGCCAAGGTCAGTAATCAACTTATAAAGACAGATCTGGAAATTTGAAGTTGTTCATGGTCGAAGCATGTGAATCCCGTTCCATCTTACAATATCTCGAAGTTTATTTGTATAATTAGGAGAGTTTATGTCTTTTATCATTTTTCTTACATCATTTTAAAACTAAGAGTATCTATATCCTGCTTGAAAAGGTCACACATACCCTTCCAAAGTTCATCATTTAACTTTCGATGCATTTGGAGATAACACCCTAAAAAATGAGCAATAAAGTATAATTTATGAAATCAAAGATTTCTCTGATCTTTTGGTAACTACAATGAGATAGATTTCTAAATTGTTCATGATGGTTTGTCAAATGGCCCACATAGTATACACATCAAATGAAACATACACACGCATTTGTAATTAGTTCATGATGGTTTGGTTCCTTCTTTTTCTTGCCCCATAGAACTTCACGTGGATTCCTTAATTAGTTCATGATGGTTTGGTTCCTTCTTTTTCTTGCCCCATAGAACTTCACGTGGATTCCTATGTGTTGTTGGCATATCACATGGATTTGCCATCTACAATGACATACACAGATGCAAATATCCATATACGTTACCAAAACATTAGATATCTATAAGTAAGATGAGGGGATATGTATCTTGTTTAGTTCGACATGGGGTGGTGGATATACATTTGTCTCGATGCAATGTGTGCAGGTACTTTAAATTTATAGAGGAATTTTCACAAACCACGAACTATTGGGGTCGAATTGCACAGAACACCGACTCTCTGTTTTTTTTTTTTGCAAAAAAACATCATCTATTTGTGTAATCCATTGCAGATAGCCCTAACACATCATTTGCTTTTGTTGACCTGATTCCTAACAAGTGGGCCCTACACGTAACTCACATGTAACAAAAAAATGTGCCATACCAATCGGCTTGGGCTAACTAAAACATCTAATATCTCATAAAACTATGGTTAAATGAGTCATATTTTTGCAGACCAATACTCATTACATATATGGTTTACTGGATTTTTTGTATCCTTTAAAATGTTGAATTATGAAAAAGAAGTCAGTGGAGCCAACAAGCTACCAATATCTCCAAAACTTGTGGTCCAAGTAAGCTAATAGAAACTCAAATAAGTACTAGGTATATGTAATATTTACTGACTTAGTTCGTTTTTCTAAACATTAAGTTCTAAACCAAAAACTATAATGAGCAACTAAAATTGTATGGCTGGGTGGTATGCCCTTTTTTCGGCACATGTGCACTTAAAAACTTGATCCACTCATCTAAAATCATGTCAATGTGCTCAAACAATGTATGAATTAGACCTAGCGCAACGACTTACACCAATAGATAATTTTTGTTCAACAAACCTGAAAAGTAGGTGTTTTGTTCAAAATCAACCCCAATAGTTGGTGGTTTATGCAATTTCCTCTAAACTAGGGCTTTTCCATAACCATTCAAAACAACTTATATGCTGGTCTCCACCTAAGGGAGTGTATCATGGTTTTGGATATTGGAAGCGGTTCGCCGTCCGAGCATGAGACTCGAACTGCCTGTTACAATGTACTCCCTCCGCTTCATAATGTACTGCGTATAGAATTTTTTTGAATGTCAAACTTTGACCATGTTTAGAGGGAAAAATATTTATATTTCGAAACGCAAATGTATTTCAACATATACATGACAGACATAAATATTCATATTGTATATGTTCGGTATTGTAGTTTGTTAAGTTTGACTTGTCAGAAAATCTATATGCACTACATCATGGAAGGAAGGGAGTATTGAGGTTGAGTTGTATAATCAATCAAGTTTTTGTGTTCACTGGCGTCATGGGAAGACAAGTTCCATCTTGCTTGGCTAGCTCATGCGTACCTTTCAAACTACATTGTCCATTTGTTTCAGTACTTCTAGGCGGGTGGCATACACATTAGATAAAACATAAATACATTAGTACATTGTTCATGATGGTTTATCAAAAGGCTCATATTCTCTCTTGGCCTTTACTTCTGTTACAAAACACCAAGATGATATCCATATTAGATGACAATCCACAAAATTACTTTAAATTTAACCAAGGAAACTATTATCAAAAAAACTAAGACAATAGAAAAAAAAGGAGACCTCTTGCTCACGTCTGTCGGTGTCAAAACCGTCGGATCTCGGGTAGGGGGTCCCGAACTGTGCGTCTAGGCGGATGGTAACAGGAGACAAGGGACACGATGTTTTTACCCAGGTTCGGGCCCTCTCGATGGAGGTAAAACCTTACGTCCTGCTTGATTAATATTGATGATATGGGTAGTACAAGAGTAGATCTACCACGAGATCAAGGAGGCTAAACCCTAGAAGCTAGCCTATGGTATGATTGTTGAGATGTATGTTGTCCTACAGACTAAAGCCCTCCGGTTTATATAGACACCGGAGAGGCTAGGGTTACACAGAGTCGGTTACAATGGTAGGAGATCTACATATCCGTATTGCCAAGCTTGCCTTCCATGCCAAGGAAAGTACCTTCCGGACACGAGCCGGAATCTTCAATCTTCTATCTTCGTAGTCTTGGAGTCCGGCGGATAATGATAGTCCGGCTGTCCGGACACCCCCTAGTCCAGGACTCCCTCAGTAGCCCCCGAACCAGGCTTCAATGACGATAAATCCAGCGCGTTTATAGTCTTGGCGTTGCAAAGGGGTTCTCCTTCAAATTCCATGTACCTGCCGAACAGTGTCCGGCTTCATCTTGAATACTGTGTTCCTCGGCTTCTACGCCAAATAATGGCCCTCTTCCACGCGTCGCACGAATGCGAAAAGTCAGGGTGTCTTTTGCATTTCACCCCCTAATTGTGCGAGTCGTCCGCCTATAAAAGAGGCAAGAATCCAGATCCAAACCGCACCGTCTTCCTCCCGCGTATACTCCATCGAAGCGCCTCTGACCTAGAAATCCATTCCACCATGGATCGTCAACGCGGCTCTTCTTCACGAGCTCCCAGCCCACCGCCGAAATTTGGAGGAGGTGCTCTATTTCGCACAATGAGCTAGTGAAGCTCCAAACGGGGGGTTTCTCCTCCGGCCTTCATGGTTCCAGTCCGGGCCGGACTGGTTACTTATCAAGGTGGGAGGCAGGCGGAGGACACTCCAAGCCCCAATAAGGAGGAGCGAGTGTGCTTTGTCCCCTATCTGATAAGGGGACTCGGTTTCAATACATCCATTCCTCCGCTGGCTCTCAAGTTCTACGGACTCCAGCTCCATCACCTTCGCCCGCCTCATCACGCATATCATTGGGCTCGTAGCTCTTCGAGCTGTTCTGGGCATCGAGCCCCATTTTGCATTGTGGAAGAGGCTGTTTTGCCTTGTATCCCGTTCTCACCAGGGGTCCATATATCAAGTGGGCGGCGCCAAATATGGCGATCACCGGACCGATACCTATCCGCACTCCCAAGAAGGCGTCCAAGACGGCCCTCGGAGTGGTTTTATATTGAGACGCCTGCTGCGGATCTAGTCCGGATCAGCCTCCGGAGTTTAATCTCGCTCCCTTGAAGAAACGCCTCACCGGCGCCCGATTGGAGGAAGACAAGAGCGTCCACTACTTGATGGGCGGATAAGATTAATGGCTCATTCTGCTTGACCATGATCGAGTCATGGCGACATGCATCAAGCGAGGGTACAGCCACTGCAGTCTGAGGCCACCCTATGTGGGATTTCAGCGGGAAGACGATGCTACCGGCACGGCCGCAAAGGGCGGAATCGACCGAGGATCGGCAAAGATCCCGTCCGGCCTGTATAAGGGGAGAAGGAGGATTTCCTTGAGCGAACCCTTTGAGCGGGTTTTCCATGATCAACCCGGAGGATGGGTAAGTAAACACCTTGAAGGGCTCAACCCAAGCTTTGAAGTTTAAGCTTCTTATATTATGTCTTGGCGCAGATCTACGCCGGTTGTGGAGGACATGGTGAGTCCTGCTCCGCAACCCGAGGACCCGAAGGATCCACGGTCCGGCCTCGAAGAGGACCGGACATCGAGGTGGAGCTGATCGGCGGGTGTATCACCAGCTCAGCATAGACAATGCTTTGGTCGCCATTACGGCAGACTACCCGGACTAAGTCCGGCTTCCAGTGACCGCGACCAAGTCCGGACACCGTATCCTTCCTGCCCATCTCGACCTTCGCGAACGATGGTATTTTGCAGAAACGCCTTTCTGGCGAAGCCAAGCCAGCGGCGGACCACCAGAGGCCAGATCCGAACAAAGAAAGGAAAAGGAGCGCAATGCGGACGGAAATGTCGCCGCAAAGGTATAGCTCGTATTTGAATTTTTAGAGCAATGTTCCGAGCAAACATCTGAGTGCTCATGATCTTTGTAGGAGAAAGAGCGCTTGCGGATCATGCGGCGCAGGAATCGCCGATCCGACCAACACCGCCGAGCTCCAGCGCCGGACTGGAGGGAGAGGCAAGCGCAAGACGCGAGCGGATCCTTCTCCAACGGAGGATACCGACAGACGTCCGCCACCAAGTCTGAGGTGGAGAGCTATGAACCATAGGCGCCACGACAAGATTTCAAGCGTGCTTTTCCCTTAGGCATTGGATGCCTTTAACGAGGGGAGCGCATCTCCGTGCTGCTCAAAATGGTTTTACGAGCCACGGCGGTATGTGAAAGACATACGGGTAAGGGAATTTTAATGGTTGTATATACCAAGAGCCCCGAGACTTAAATTAGTTATGCTAACTGATTTAAGGATCATTAAATTCAGGCACTTAACAAGAAGAACGCCACTGTCTAGGGAGCTGCAAGATTGCAAGGCCCAACTTGAGGTCGCATTTGTGCCGCAGGAGGAGACGGAAAGACCCTCCCGGTAACACATTTTATTAATAAATATAAGCGCTGCTTGGCGGCGTGCATGCGAGTCTTATAATGACATTGTAGGTACCGCCGGACAAGATCCGGACAGGCAAGCATTGCTACGCCAACTAAAGGCGGCGAGTGTGTTGAATAGGGTTCAGCAGAAAGGAACAAGCTCCAGGATGCCAACGCCAAGCTCGGAGAAGAGCTGAAAGGCGCTCGAGCCGAGCTGTCGGCTCGTTAAGGAGAATCAGCGGCTTCGTCGCGGCATTTATAGTAAGTGCTTGAGCGAACTCTTTTGAAAAGAAGAGTTCGGCGAGGAAGTATTTTGACATGATATGTCTTGTAGGTATACTCACGGGTTGTCCTGCAGAGGAAATGCCCATATCAATGGGTGATCAACTTCCCGAACTATTGCAGCTGCTCGAACGAGTTCGGCAGGCTATGAGCGGCGTCGTTCAGGCTTTCTGGCCAACCCTCACCCTACCCGAGGGCCTCGGGGAGCTTGCGGAGAAGCTGCAGGGAGTGCGGCAACGCTTCCATTTGTGGAAGATTTCGGCTTGCCGTCAAGGTGCCAGGGACGCTTGGGCCATGGTGAAGACGCGGTACAAGAAGGCGGACCCCAACCACATGGCCGAAGTTGGACCGGTGGGGCCCGATGGGAAGGAGATCCCTGTGAGTTTAGTATACAGCCAAGTAGAGTTGGCTGCTAAATTTTCCTAACGGGACTGTAAACTAGACAGCCTGTTAGACGGGATTGAGGAGGAATACAATCAATAAATTTGACAATGTATGTTATCCTTTTAAAGTGACATGTGAAATGCCTTCTAGCCGGATTGTAGATCGTTTGTCTTTGCCGACCTTTTTGCTTCAACCTCGGGACCCTAGAGTCCGGAGTGTGTCCGAATACCTCTTTGGTTGAGACACAACCGTGGTATGCATGGAGACCAAAGCGTAGGGGTCATTAGTGCTTTATCGGACAAGTGCCCAACTAGTTATGTTATATTACATGGTTAGTAAGAAACATCTTCCAGGAGAATAGTTCCGTTAAGGGTTCCTTTATTTGGGAGGCATGCCCTAAAGTGCATGTCCGACTGCAAAAGAAAGCATAAAACATCTGGGGCAGATAGATAAAATAGGTAAAAGTCATCTTTTAAGTCATAGACCGAATATTCCCTTAAGAACGCTAGCTTTCGGCTTCACCGGTCCGAGGTACACATCCGGTGACCCGCGAGAATAATCGCAGAGGTGCTCCCTTTACCTCCTAGCCGAACAATCGGGAACGTAGGGGTAAGCACAGGAGCCAGGCAACCCAGCTTGGCCAAAACTTAAGTCATATCGATGCATATAATGGCGAGTAAAAGGTACATGTGGAAGCTTGACACATGTGTTGGGTATGAAACCCGTATAATTGAGCTTCTGTAAAAGAAGCCCCCAGGAATAATGAGTGCGGGTGGCACGTCATGCGTATGCAAAGAATGCAAAAATAGGCCCGAAAGGGCTTTTAAGTGAAAAGAATAAAAAGAGAAACAAACGACAGCCGAAATACAAAAGTTTGGAAGGGGGAAGGGGACGAACTCTTAGTCCGGCGCTAAGCATAGAATCGTCGGAGGCAGGCTGCGTTCCATGGGTTCGGCTCGAGTCGGTTATTCGACGCATTTCGTAGACGGTATGCTCCGCCGGTCAGTACTTGATCGATAATGAAGGGGCCCTCCCATCCGGGCTTGAGCTTGTCCTTTTATTGTCCGCAGCGTAGAACTAGTTCGCCAACATTGTAAGTCTTGGCCCGTATTCTGCTTTGATATCTTGGACCTGCTGCCGATAGAATGCGGAACGAGCCTTCGCGACGTCCGTTCTTCCTCAATGTGTCCAAGCTGTCCTGCCGATCAAGCTCGGCCTCTCTTTCCTCATACATGCGCACTCGAGGTGAGTCATGAATAATGTCACAGGCAAGACTGCCTCTGCGCCGTATACCATAAAAATGGTGTGAATCCGTAGTACGGTTAGGCGTTGTCCGCAGCCCCAGTCTGGTCGAGCTCCTCGACCCATTGTGCGTCGGATTTAGTGAGTGACCTCACTAGTCCGGGTTTAATGCCACTCATTATTAGACCATTTGCTCTTTCCACTTGACCGTTGGTTTGAGGGTGATAGATCGGCGCATAGTCGAGCTTGATGCCCATATTTTTGCACCATGACTTAACCTCATCGGCCGTGAAGTTCGTGCCGTTGTCGGTGATGATGCTGTGGGGACTCCGTAACGGTGTACCACCCCTGATATAAAGTCTATCACTGGTCCAGACTCTGCCGTTTTGACCGGTTTGGCCTCTATCCATTTGGTGAACTTATCCACCATGACCAATAGGTACTTTTTCTTGTGGGTTCCCCCTTTAAGGGTCCAACCATGTCAAGCCCCGCACCGCGAATGGCGGTGTAATGGGTATGGTTTTGAGGCGGTGGTGGCATATGGCTCGATTAGCAAAGAGTCGACAACCAACGCATCGCTGGACCAAGTCTGTCGTCTGCGCGAGCGAGCCGTCGGCCAATAAAATCCTCAGACGGAATGCCTTTCCTACAAGGGCCGGGCTGCTGCGTGGTGTCCGCCTAGTCCGCATGAATTTCAGCCAGAGGTTTCGCCCTTCTTCTTGGAGATACACCTTTGAAGGACTCGGTGGTACTTTTCTTATAAAGTTCTCCCTCATGGACCTTGTAGGCCTTGGATCGCGGACTATCAATGGGCCTCATTTTGGTCTTGGAAGTTCCTGCCTAAGTAAGTAGGCTAGGAAAGGTTACTGCCCACGCGGCGATTCTGCCATTATAACGTGGGCGAGGGTGTTATGTCATCTGCCGAATCACCGGTTGGTGCGGTTTTCTCCGGTTTGTCACTACGGGCTCCTCTTCCCATAATGCGGATGGCTTGAAGAGCCGTTCGGAAAGATATTTGGAGGGACAGCATCACGTTTCGCACCGATCGTGCGGTAACGTCGGCCGCTTGGTTATTATCCCGGCTATGTGATGGAATTCGAGTCCTTAAAACCGGTGACATTTTAGGACAGCCTTGCGATATGCTGCCATTTTCGGATCCTTGGCGTCAAAGTCTCCGTTTATTTGGGATATTGCAAGGTTTGAGTCCCCAGCACCTCTAGGCGCTGAATGCCCATGGAGACCGCCATCCGGAGACCATGTAACAGGCCTCGTATTCGGCTGCATTGTTGGAGTCCGTGTACATTATTTGAAGTACATCTTGATCTGTATCTCCGGTGGGGGCGTTAATCGACGCCAGCCCCGATCCGCCAACATTTTGGAGCCGTCGAAATGCATTGTCCAATTGGAGTATGCGCCGTACTCTTTAGGGAGTTCGGCTTCGGTCCATTCGGCGACAAAGTCAGCCAAAACTTGGGACTTTATAGCTCGTCGAGGTTTGTAAGTGATGTCGAATGGTAAGAGCTCAATGGCCCATTTGCTATCCTGCCCGTTAAGCGTCCACGGTTATTTATAATGTCATTGAGTGGTACTTGAAGCCATCATTATCGAGCACTATTGAAAGTAGTGCCGGAGTTTTCGAGAAGCCATGAACACCGCATATGCTATCTTCTGATAGTGCGGGTAACGGGATTTGCAGGGGGTTAACACAGTGGATACATAATACACTGGTTTTTGAAGAGGGAATTTATGCCCGTCAGTCGCTCGTTCGACGACGAGGACTGCGCTTACAACTTGATGTGTTGCTGTGATGTATAACAACATTGATTCGCCCAGTGGGTGCAGCGGGACGGATTTGTTGCCAAGATGGCCTTTATTTCTTCGAGTCCGGCGATGGCGGCGTCCGTCCACTCGAAGTGTTCGGTGCGCCTGAGGAGGCGATAGAGGGGCAACGCCTTTTCTCCTAAACGGGAGATAAAGCGGCTTAAGGCTGCCACGCATCCTGTTAATTTTGTATTTGTTTGAGGTCTTTTGGAATATCCAACTGTGACAGAGCTCGGATTTTGGCGGATTTGCTTCAATTCCTCTACGGATACAATGAAGCCCGGCAGCTTTCGGCTGATGCGCCAAAACGATTTTTCCGGATTCAGCTTGATGTCATATGCTCGAGGTTGTCGAATGTGAGCCTCAAATCGTCTACTAAAGTTTCGGCGTGTTTTGTTTTGACGACTACGTCGTCACGTATCCTCGATTGTTTTGCCGATCCGGGTGGCGGACATGTTTGAATCATGCGCCGATATATTGCGCCGGCGTTTTTGAGTCGAAGGGCATCGTGTTGAAGCGAGAATGGTCCATATGGAGTGATAAATGCCGTTGCGGCTTGGTCTGCTTCGCCATCTTGATTTGATGATAGCCGAGTATCGTCCGTGAAGCACAACGAATCGTGCCTCGCTGTGGCATCGATAATTTGATCGATCTTGGGAGAGAGGAAGGGATCCTTTGGGCAAGCTGTATTGAGGTCTTTAAAATCGACACAGAGGCGCCAGGATTTATCCTTCTTTAGTACCATCACCAAATTTGCTGGCCAGTCCGGATGTTTGATATCTCTAATGAATCCGGCTTCCAATAGTTTGGCTAGCTCTTCTCCCATTGCCTAGCTTTTGGGCTCGGAAAATCGTCGAAGAGCCTGTTTGACTGGCTTAAATCCTTTTAGGATGTTTAGGCTGTGTTACGCCAACTGCGAGGATTCGGGCATGTCCGAAGGATGCCAGCGAAGATATCCCAATTTTCCCGGCGAATTCGCATCTTGGCGTCCAACCGGGGTCAACTGTGCCCGATGGAGGCCGTCTTTGTTGGGTCCGTTGGATGGACCTGGAATTTTATTATCTCATCTGCTGGTTTGAAGGAGGTAGACTTGGATCTTTTATCAAGTATCACATCGTCCTGTTCACCGTGAGAGCCTTGTGGGTGAGTTCCTCTGCCGCTAAGGCTTCGGATAGTGCCTCGAGGGCTAGTGCGGATGTCTTGTTTTCGGTGCGGAGTGCTGTGTCCGGATCACTAGCGAGAGTGATTATTCTGCTGGGCCCAGGCATTTTGAGCTTCATATACCCGTAATCAGGTATTGCTTGAAAAATTGTGAATGCCTCTCGTCCTAATATGGCGTGATACCCACTGCTGAACGAGGCCACCTGGAATGTGACTTCTTCGGATCTGTAATTGTCCCGAGAGCCGAACACCACATCGAGTGTGATTTTTCCGGTGCAGCGTGCTTCCCGTCTAGGGATTATTCCTCTAAAGGTTATGCTGCTTCGCTCTATACGGCTCCAATCGATTTCCATTTTTCGCAGAGTTTCCTCATAAATGAGGTTTAGTCCCCTGCCGCCATCCATGAGGACTTTTGTAAGTCGAAAGCCGTCCACTATGGGACTAAGTACCAGTGCGGCTGGGGCTCTGGTTGTTCGGAATATGGGCTCGTCGCTGGCATTGAAGGTAATAGCTGTGTCGCTCCATGGATTTGCTGTTGCTACTTGGTAGACTTCGGCGAGTTCGCGGATTGTTCATTTTCGTATATTATTTGATGCGAAAGTCTCGAAGACTATTGACATCGTCTTTGGTATTGTTGGAGTGGTTTCCGAGCTAGAAGCTCTTCGCCACTTTTGGCCACCGCCGTAATATCCAACATGCTCGAAGGCTATGTGTTGGGACGGCTCCTCGTACTATGAAGTTTACAGGTCCATTGAGCCATCCCTCCAAAGACGTTCCGTTTCCCTTATTGGGTTTTTGTTTTTCGTTTTTGCATTTGGGGCCTTAGTGTAAGGCGCCTTTTATCTTGGATCGGGTTTGGGGCGGATTATCCCAAAATTGATTTTCGGTTTTCCGAAACTCTCCATCGCACAATATTTCGTACAATGGATGTCGATCGGTGAAGCGCATAATTTTGCGACGATCAATGGCGTTTAGTATTCCCTTGTCCGTGCGATTATTGCGAAAAATTGATATTGCGTTTTCTTCGCGGCAGTCCTTTATCCTGTCCATAACCAGAGGAATCGCCCAATCTCGATGTCTTGTTTTAGTAGGCTCTTGCCGTATTAGAGATAGATCGCATATGTCTGGGTGGGTGGGTGGAATAAAATCCGGATCCCTGCCCATCTTGAGGCTCAAAGGCCAAGGAGTTTCCGAATTCGGAAATTTGGTTTGCTGGACGCAATCCAGCGAGTCCGGGGCGATGCATGATTTTAAGTTCAATGCTCGATCGAAGTCCGTCCCTCCGCGGAAATCCGGCATGGAGGGTTCGGGAATCCGGACATGAATTGTCTTCAACACCGGCAAAGAGTTGCCGTATTGCTCCTCTACCACTGTGACGTGGCGGGTGGCCTGGGGAGAGTTAATCTCTCTCAGATCCGTTTTAAGCCCAATCTGGTTGTAGTCCGTAGCGACTCCCAGGGCGGTGATGCGATCCAAGAGCTCGTTAACAGACGAGAGCTCTATTGGATCTAACTGTTCGGCAGCTTTACGGCTGACGCGAAGGTTGCTTCCGGCGACTTGAGAAGTCATTGTCGAAGCGGCGGCCGGACAGGCGGTCATGAGAAAGCCACCAAGCCGGATAGTTTGGCCGGCGGCCAAGGCCCCTCCGGCGAAAACACCGTCTTTGAAAACGGGTGGAGGCATCCGCTCTATCGATGACGACACAGAGGAACTCTCAATGAAAGCACCAATGTCGGTGTCAAAACCGGCGGATCTCGGGTAGGGGGTCCCGAACTGTGCGTCTAGGCGGATGGTAACAGGAGACAAGGGACACGATGTTTTTACCCAGGTTCGGGCTCTCTCGATGGAGGTAAAACCCTCGTCCCGCTTGATTAATATTGATGATATGGGTAGTACAAGAGTAGATCTACCACGAGATCAAGGAGGCTAAACCCTAGAAGCTAGCCTATGGTATGATTGTTGAGATGTATGTTGTCCTACGGACTAAAGCCCTCCGGTTTATATAGATACCGGAGAGGCTAGGGTTACACAGAGTCGGTTACAATGGTAGGAGATCTACATATCCGTATTGCCAAGCTTGCCTTCCACGCTAAGGAAAGTACCTTCCGACCACGAGCCGAGTCTTCAATCTTCTATCTTCGTAGTCTTGGAGTCCGGCGGATAATGATAGTCCGGCTGTCCGGACACCCCTAGTCGAGACTCCTCGGTAGCCCCGAACCAGGCTTCAATGACGATAAATCCAGCCGTTTATAGTCTTGGCGTTGCAAGGCGGGTTCTCCTTCAAATTCCATGTACCGCCGAATAATTAATCCGCTTCATCTTGAATCTTGTGTTCCTCGGCTTCTCGCCAAATAATGGCCCTCTTCCACGCGTCGCACGAATGAGAAAAGTCGTGGTGTCTTTTGCATTTCACCCCCTAATTGTGCGAAGTCGTCCGCCTATAAAAGAGGCAAGAATCCAGATCCAAACCGCACCGTCTTCCTCCCGTATACTCCATCGGCGCCTCGACCTAGAAATCCATTCCACCATGGATCGTCAACGCGCTCTTCTTCACGCTCCCACCCACCGCCGAATTTGGAGGAGGTGCTCTATTTCGCACAATGAGCTAGTGAAGCTCCAAGCGGGGGTTTCTCCTCCGGCCTTCATAGTTCGATCCGGGCCGACTGGTTACTTATCAAGGTGGGAGGCAGCGGAGGACACTCCAAGCCCCAATAAGGAGGAGCGAGTGTGCTTTGTCCCCTATCCGATAAGGGGACTCGGTTTCCAATACATCCGTTCCTCCGCTGGCTCCACGAAGTTCTACGGACTCCAGCTCCATCACCTTCGCCCGCCTCATCCCCGCATATCGCGGCTCGTAGCTCTTCGAGCTGTTCCTGGGCATCGAGCCCCATTTTGCATTGTGGAAGAGGCTGTTTTGCCTTGTACCCGTTCTCACCAGGGGTCCATATATCAAGTGGGCGGCGCCGAAATATGGCGCATCACCGGGACCGGATACCTATCCGGCACTCCCAGGAAGGCGTCCGAAGACTGGCCCTCGGAGTGGTTTTATATTGGAGACGCCCTGCTGCCAGATCTAGTCCGGATCAGCCTCCCGGAGTTTAGTACTGCTCCCTTGAAGAAACGCCTCAGCTGGCGCCCGCGGAGCCCCCGATTGGAGGAAGACAAGAGCGTCCACTACTTGATGGGCCGGATAAGATTAATGGCTCATTCCTGCTTGACCATGATCGGAGTCATGGCGACATGCATCAAGCGAGGGGTACAGCCACTGCAGATGAGGCCACCCTATGTGGGATTTCAGCGGGAAGACGATGCTACCGGCACGGCCGCAAGGGCGGAATCGACCGAGGATCGGCAAAGATCCCGTCCGGCCTGTATAAGGGGAGAAGGAGGATTTCCTTGAACGAATCCTTTGAACGGGTTTTCCATGATCAACCCCAGAGGATGGGTAAGTAAACACCTTGAAGGGCTCAACCCAAGCTTTCGAAGTTTAAGCTTCTTATATTATGTCTTCGGCGCAGGATCTACGCCGGACTGTGGAGGACATGGTGACTCCTGCTCCGCAACCCGAGGACCCAGAAGGATCCCTGGGTCCGGCCTCCGAAGAGGACCCGGACATCGAGGTGGAGCTGATCGACGGGGTGTATCACCAGCTCAGCATAGACAATGCTTTGGTCGCCATTACGGCGGACTACCCGGACTAAGTCCGGCTTCCCAGTGACCGCGATCAAGTCCGGACACGGTATCCCTTCCCGCCCATCTCGACCTTCGCGAACGATGGTATTTTGCAGAAACGCCTTTACGGCAGGAAGCCGAGCCCGCGGCGGCTGACCAGCAGAGGCCAGTCCGAACCAGCAGGCGGAAAAGGAGCGCAATGCGGACGGAAATGTCGCTGCAAAGGTATAGCTTGTATTTGAATTTTTAGAGCAATGTTCCGAGCAAACATCTGAGTGCTCATGATCTTTGTAGGAGAAAGAGCGCTCGCCGGACTGCGAGCGCAGGAATCGCCGATCCGACCAACACCGGCCAGGCTCCAGCGCCCGGACTGGAGGGGGAGGCAAGTGCAAGACGCGAGCCGGTTCCTTCTCCAACGGAGGATACCGACAGACTGTCCGCCACCAAGTCTGAGGTGGAGAGCGCTATGAACCATAGGGGCCGCCGGACAGTATTTCAAGAAGCGTGCTTTTCCCCTTAGGCATTGGATGCCTTTAACGTAGGGGACGCGCATCTCCGTGCTGCTCAAAATGGTTTTACCTGAGCCACGAAGCAGTATGTGAAAGACATACGGGTAAGGGAATTTTATTGGTTGTATATACCAGTAGCCCCCGAGACTTAAATTAGTTATGCTAACTGATTTAAGGATCATTGGAAATTTCGTGCACTTAACAAGAAGAACGCCCACTGTCTCGGGGCTGCAAGATTGCAAGGCCCAACTTGAGGTCAAGATTTGCTGCCGCAGGAGGAGACGAAAAGACCCTCCCGGTAACACATTTTATTAATAAATATAAGCGCTGCTGGCGCGCGTGCATGAGTCTTATAATGATATTGTAGGTACCGCGGACAAGATCCGGACAGCAAGCATTGCTACGCCAGACTAAAGGTCGGCGAGAGTGTGCTGAATAGGGTTCAGCAGAAAGGAACAAGCTCCAGATGCCAACGCCAAGCTCGGAGAAGAGCTGAAAGGCGCTCAGGCCGAGCTGTCCGGCTCCGTTAAGGAGAATCAGCGGCTTCGTCGCGGCATTTATAGTAAGTGCTTGAGCGAACTCTTTTGAAAAGAAGAGTTCGGCGAGGAAGTATTTTGACATGATATGTCTTGTAGGTATACTCACGGGTCGTCCTGCAGAGGAAATGCCCATATCAATGGGTGATCAACTTCCGAATCTGTTGCGGCTGCTCGAACGAGTTCGGCAGCGATGAGCGGCGCTCGTTCAAAGCTTCGGCCAGCCCTCACCCTACCCGAGGGCCTCTGGGAGCTTGCGGAGAAGCTGCAGGAGTCGGCAGCGCTTCCATTTGTGGAAGATTTCGCTTGCCGTCAAGGTGCCAGGAGGCTTGGGCCATGGTGAAGACGCTGTACAAGAAGGCGGACCCCAACCACATGGCGAAGTTGGACCGGTGGGGCCCGATGGGAAGGAGATCCTGTGAGTTTAGTATACAGCCAAGTAGAGTTGGCTGCTAAATTTTCCCAACGGATCAGAAACTAGACAGCACATTAGGCGGGATTGAGGAGGAATACAATCAATAAATTTGACAATGTATGTTATCCTTTTAAAGTGACATGTGAAATGCCTTCTAGCGGATTGTAGATCGTTTGTCTTTGCCGACCTTTTCGCGTCAACCTCGGGACCCTAGAGTCCGGAGTGTGTCCGAATACCTCTTTGGTTGAGACACAACCGTGGTATGCATGGAGACCAAAGCGAGGGGTCATTAGTGCTTTATCGCACAAGTGCCCAACTAGTTATGTTATATTACATGGTTAGTAAGAAACATCTTCCGGGAGAATAGTTCCATTAAGGGTTCCTTTATTTGGGAGGCATGCCCTAAAGTGCATGTCCGGACTGCAAAGAAAGCGATAAAACATCTGGGGCAGATAGATAAAATAGGTAAAAGTCATCTTTTAAGTCGCCACCAAATATTCCCTTAAGAACGCTTAGCTTTGGCTTCACCCACCGAGGTACACATCCGGTGACCCGCAAGAATAATCGCAGAGGTGCTCCTTTACCTCCTAGCGAACAATCGGGAACGTAGGGGTAAGCACAGAGCCGAGCAACCCAGCTTGGCCAAAACTTAAGTCATATCGATGCATATAATGGCGAGTAAAAGGTACATGTGGAAGCTTGACACATGTGTTGGGTATGAAACCCAGATAATTGAGCTTCGTAAAAGAAGCCCCGAGGAATAATGAGTGCGGGTGGCACGTCATGCGTATGCAAAGAATGCAAAAATAGGCCCGAAAGGGCTTTTAAGTGAAAAGAATAAAAAGAGAAACAAACGACAGCCAAAATACAAAAGTTTGGACGGGGGAAGGGGACGAACTCTTAGTCCGGCGCTAAGCATAGAATCATCGGAGGCAGGCTGCGTTCCATGGGTTCGGCTCGAGTCGGTTATCCGACGCATTTCGTAGACGGTATGCTCCGCCGGTCAGTACTTGATCGATAATGAAGGGGCCCTCCCATCTGGGCTTGAGCTTGTCCTTTTTATTGTCCGGTAGGCGTAGAACTAGTTTGCCAACATTGTAAGTCTTGGCTTGTACTTCTCTGCTTTGATATCTTCGGGCCTGCTGCTGATAGAATGCGGAACGAGCCTTCGCGACGTCCCGTTCTTCCTCCAATGTGTCCAAGCTGTCCTGCCGATCAAGCTCGGCCTCTCTTTCCTCATACATGCGCACTCGAGGTGAGTCATGAATAATGTCACAGGGCAAGACTGCCTCTGCGCCGTATACCATAAAAAATGGTGTGAATCCGGTAGTACGGTTAGGCGTTGTCCGCAGCCCCCAGAGTACGGAGTCGAGCTCCTCGACCCATTGTGCGTCGGATTTAGTGAGTGACCTCACTAGTCTGGGTTTAATGCCGCTCATTATTAGACCATTTGCTCTTTCCACTTGACCGTTGGTTTGAGGGTGATAGACTGACGCATAGTCGAGCTTGATGCCCATATTTTTGCACCATGACTTAACCTCATCGGCCGTGAAGTTCGTGCCGTTGTCGGTGATGATGTTGTGGGGGACTCCGTAACGGTGTACCACCCCTGATATAAAGTCTATCACTTGTCCGGACTCTGCCGTTTTGACCGGTTTGGCCTCTATCCATTTGGTGAACTTATCCACCATGACCAATAGGTACTTTTCTTATGGATTCCCCTTTAAGTGGTCCAACCATGTCAAGCCCCGGACATGAACGGCCGGTAATGGTTATGGTTTTGAGGGCGTGGGTGGCATATGGCTCGATTAGCAAAGAGCGACAACCAACGCATCGCTGGACCAAGTCCCGTATCTGCTGAGCCGTCGGCCAATAAAATCTGTCTGGAATGCCTTTCCTACAAGGGCCGGGCTGCTGCGTGGTGTCCGCCTAGTCCGCATGAATTTCAGCCAGGAGGTTTCGCCCTTCTTCTTCGAAGATACACCTTTGAAGGACTCCGGCGGTACTTTTCTTATAAAGTTCTCCCTCATGGACCTTGTAGGCCTTGGATCGCCGGACTATGCAGCGGGCCTCATTTTGGTCTTCAGGAAGTTCCTGCCTAAGTAAGTAGGCTAGGAAAGGTTACATCCACGCGGCGATTCTCGCCATTATAACGTGGGCGAGGTGTTATGTCATCTGCCAATCACCGGTTGGTGCGGTTTTCTCCGGTTTGTCACTACCGGGCTCCTCTTCCCATAGTACGGATGGCTTGAAGAGCCGTTCCAGGAAGATATTTGGAGGGACAGCATCACCTTTTGCACCGATGCGTCCCAGAACGTCGGCCGCTTGGTTATTATCCCGGGCTATGTGATGGAATTCGAGTCCTTAAAACCGAGCTGACATTTTTAGGACAGCGTTGCGATATGCTGCCATTTTCGGATCCTTGGCGTCAAAGTCTCCGTTTATTTGGGATATTGCAAGGTTTGAGTCCCCGCGCACCTCTAGGCATTGAATGCCCATGGAGACCGCCATCCGGAGACCATGTAACAGGGCCTCGTATTCGGATGCATTGTTGGAGTCCGTGTACATTATTTGAAGTACATACTGGACTGTATCTCCGGTGGGGGACGTTAGTACGACGCCAGCCCCTAGTCAGGCCAACATTTTGGAGCCGTCGAAATGCATTGTCCAATTGGAGTATGCGCCGTACTCTTTAGGGAGTTCGGCTTCGGTCCATTTGGCGACGAAGTCAGCCAAAACTTGGGACTTTATAGCTAGTTGAGGTTTGTAAGTGATGTCGAATGGTAAGAGCTCAATGGCCCATTTTGCTATCCTGCCCGTTGCGTCACGGTTATTTATAATGTCATTGAGTGGTACTTCAGAAGCCACTGTTATCGAGCACTCTTGAAAGTAGTGCCGGAGTTTTCGAGAAGCCATGAACACCGCATATGCTATCTTCTGATAGTGCGGGTAACGGGATTTGCAGGGGGTTAACACAGTGGATACATAATACACTGGTTTTTGAAGAGGGAATTTATGCCCGTCTGTCGCTCGTTCGACGACGAGGACTGCGCTTACAACTTGATGTGTTGCTGTGATGTATAACAACATTGATTCGCCCAGAGTGGGTGCAGCCAGGACCGGATTTGTTGCCAGTATGGCCTTTATTTCTTCGAGTCCGGCAGTGGCAGCGTCCGTCCACTCGAAGTGTTCGGTGCGCCTGAGGAGGCGATAGAGGGGCAACGCCTTTTCTCCTAAACGGGAGATAAAGCGGCTTAAGGCTGCCACGCATCCTGTTAAGTTTTGTATTTGTTTGAGGTCTTTTGGAATATCCAACTGTGACAGAGCTCGGATTTTGGCCGGATTTGCTTCAATTTCTCTACCGGATACGATGAAGCCTAGCAGCTTTCCGGCTGGTACGCCGAAAACGCATTTTTCCGGATTCAGCTTGATGTCATATGCTCTGAGGTTGTCGAATGTGAGCCTCAAATCGTCTACTAAAGTTTCAACGTGTTTTGTTTTGACGACTCGCCGTCACGTATGCTCTCGATCGTTTTGGTCGATCCGGGTGGCGGACATGTTTGAATCATCGCCGATATATTGCGCCGGCGTTTTTGAGTCCGAAGGGCATCGTGTTGAAGCAGAATGGTCCATATGGAGTGATAAATGCCGTTGCG
Organism: Aegilops speltoides; assembly: GCA_021437245.1. Taxonomy (NCBI): domain Eukaryota; kingdom Viridiplantae; phylum Streptophyta; class Magnoliopsida; order Poales; family Poaceae; genus Aegilops; species Aegilops speltoides. The sequence continues at coordinate 19,495,281 of CM038143.1, forward strand.
GCTTGGTCTGCTTCTGCCATCTTGATTTGATGATAGCCAGAGTATGCGTCCAGGAAGCACAACGAATCGTGCCCTGCTGTGGCATCGATAATTTGATCGATGCGGGGGAGAGGGAAGGGATCCTTTGGGCAAGCTTTATTGAGGTCTTTAAAATCGACACAGAGGCGCCAGGATTTATCCTTCTTTAGTACCATCACCAAATTTGCTGGCCAGTCCGGATGTTTGATATCTCTAATGAATCCGGCTTCCAATAGTTTGGCTAGCTCTTCTCCCATTGCCTGGCTTTTGGGCTCGGAAAATCGTCGAAGAGCCTCTTTGACCGCTTAAATCCTTTTAGGATGTTTAGGCTGTGTTCGCCAACTGCGAGGGATTCCGGCATGTCCGAAGGATGCCAGGCGAAGATATCCCAATTTTCCCGGCGAATTCGCGCGATCTTGGCGTCAACTTCGGGGTCAACTATGCCCGATGGAGGCCGTCTTTGTTGGGTCCGTTGGATGGACCAGAATTTTATTATCTCATCTGCTGGTTTGAAGGAGGTGGACTTGGATCTTTATCAAGTATCACATCATCCCTGTTCACCGTGAGAGCGCAATGTGATGAGTTCCTCTGCCGCTAAGGCTTCGGATAGTGCCTCGAGGGCTAGTGCGGCTGTCTTGTTTTCGGCGCGGAGTGCTGTGTCCGGATCACTAGCGAGAGTGATTATTCCGCTGGGCCCAGGCATTTTGAGCTTCATATACCCATAATGAGGTATTGCTTGAAAAATTGTGAATGCCTCTCGTCCTAATATGGCGTGATACCCACTGCTGAACGAGGCCACCTGGAATGTGACTTCTTCGGATCTGTAATTGTCCAGAGAGCCGAACACCACATCGAGTGTGATTTTTCCGGTGCAGCGTGCTTCCCGGCTAGGGATTATTCCTCTAAAGGTTATGCTGCTTCGCTCTATACGGCTCCAACCGATTTCCATTTTTCGCAGAGTTTCCTCATAAATGAGGTTTAGTCCGCTGCCGCCATCCATGAGGACTTTTGTCACCGAAAGCCGCCCACTATGGGACTAAGTACCGGTCTTGGTGGGGCTCGTTGTTCGGAATGTGGGCTCGTCGCTGGCATTGAAGGTAATAGCTGTGTCGCTCCATGGATTTGCTGTTGCTACTTGGTAGACTTCGGCGAGTTCATGGATTGTTCGTTTTCGCATATTATTTGATGCGAAAGTCTCAAGACTGCTGACACCGTCTTTGGTATTGTTGGAGTGGTTTCCGGAGCTAGAAGCTCTTCGCCGCTTTTGGCCACCTGCCGTAATATCCAACATGCTCGAAGGCTATGTGTTGGGACGGCTCCCTCTGTACTATGAAGTTTACAGGGTCCATTGAGCCATCCCTCCAGTACGGTTCCGTTTCCCTTATTGGGTTTTTGTTTTTTCGTTTTTGCATCTGGGGCCTTAGTGTAAGGCGCCCTTTTACTGCGGACTGGGTTTGGGGCCGGATTATCCCAAAATTGATTTTCGGTTTTCCGGAAACTCTCCATCGCACAGTACTTTCGTACAATGGATGTCAGATCGGTGAAGCGCGTAATTTTGCGACGATCAATGGCGTTTAGTATTCCCTTGTCCGTGCAGTTATTGCAGAAAATTGATATTGCGTTTTCTTCTCGGCAGTCCTTTATCCTGTCCATAACCAGGAAGAATCTGGCCCAGTAGTGATGTACTGTTTCAGTAGGCTCTTGCCGTATTAGAGATAGATCGCATATGTCTGGGCGGGTGGGTGGAATAAAATCCGGATCCCTGCCCATCTTGAGGCTCAAAGGCCAAGGAGTTTGCGAATTTGGAAATTTGGTTTCTTGGGCGAATCCAATGAGTCCGGGCGATGCATGATTTTAAGTTCAATGCTCGATCGAAGTCCGTCCCTCCGCGAAATCCGCATGGAGGGTTCGGGAATCCGGACATGAATTGTCTTCAACACCGCAAAGAGTTGCCGTGTTGCTCCTCTACCATCGTGGCGTGGCGGGTGGCACGGGAGAGTTAATCTCTCGGATCGGTTTTAAGCCCAATCTGGTTGTAGTCCGTAGCGACTCCTGAGGCGGCGATGCGATCCAAGAGCTCGTTAACGACGAGAGCTCTATTGGATCTAACTGTTCGGCAGCTTTAGGGTCGACGCCGAGGTTGCTTCCGCAACTTGAGAAGTCATTGTCGAAGCGGCGGCCGGACAGGCGGTCATGAGAAAGCCACCAAGCCGGATAGTTTGGCGGCGGCCAAGGCCCTCCGGCGAAAAACACCGTCTTTGAAAACGGGTGGAGGCATCCGCTCTATCGGTGACGACGAGGAGGAACTCTCAATGAAAGCACCAATGTCGGTGTCAAAACCGGCGGATCTCGGTAGGGGTCCCGAACGTGCGTCTAGGCGGATGGTAACAGGAGACAAGGGACACGATGTTTTTACCTGTGTTCGGGCCCTCTCGATGGAGGTAAAACCCTACGTCCTGCTTGATTAATATTGATGATATGGGTAGTACAAGAGTAGATCTACCACGAGATCAAGGAGGCTAAACCCTAGAAGCTAGCCTATGGTATGATTGTTGAGATGTATGTTGTCCTACGGACTAAAGCCCTCCGGTTTATATAGACACCGGAGAGGCTAGGGTTACACATAGTCGGTTACAATGGTAGGAGATCTACATATCCGTATTGCCAAGCTTGCCTTCCACGCCAAAGAAAGTACCTTCCGGACACGAGCCGGAGTCTTCAATCTTCTATCTTCGTAGTCTTGGAGTCCGGCGGATAATGATAGTCCGGCTGTCCGGACACCCCCTAGTCCAGGACTCCCTCAACGTCCATCGCGTAGTTGTAGCACAAATGTGAGCCAGGCGATACATGGTTTGATCATGCTCCGCAGTCAATTAGTATATGAAAGTTTTAATGTGCACAATCAGTGAGACAATGCAATATGGAATTGGATACCATATAAATTTTTATTGTCAGAAATAACTTGATATTGGGGCAACTAGCCTCTCCTGTTCCCGGTTAGATTTGGCATCGACCTTAGATCATTACAGAATCTAGCATTTGGCCTACATCATGGACGATCTTTAAATATAGAAGCTAAACATGTTGAAGTTTTTCTAAACAACACTTCAATGGCACAAAGAGCTAACAGAGTAGACTTGCCTGAAAATCACATGCTTGTTTCTTTCCTGTTGTCTTTCATTCCGGGTTGCTTTTGGCATATATCATGGATTTTCAATCTACATTCAAATACATGAATACTAACAATCATTTATGTCACCAACATGTAAAATATGGATAAAGTGAGATCACCAATTCTATTGCTTGCTCAGGTGAAGATTGTGTTGTTGATCTATATACAGGAGAATGCGGAAGCACTATGCACATATAAGTAAAGATTTGTGGATTATCCATTTGCACCGCTTTTATTAATTATTCATAGTAAATAACTTAGAACACGCACGTTTGTACACATTGTTAGTGGCACACCGGTGCCCTTGCATGCATCTCCACTGCTCCTTCTTGACAGAGAAGAGAAGGAGGAGGTGTCAGAGAAGTGCACGGGAGCGGGAGACATGCCGTGGCCACGTGTCTGCCGAGCTGCCCACTTGCCCGGTGTCAGCAGAGCATGGAACTACTGGGTGCCACGATGCTGGAGCTTGATTGCAGGCCGCGGTGGTGCCCAGATGCAGCGGGACAGAGGGGTCGGCATGGGGGACGGGATCGCCGGGTGGTCACCGCGGCGGTGGCCATCACAAGGATGGAAATAGTTCGGTCCTCTGGGGGACCCACGGTGCATCTCGGCCCACCTGTCAGTCAGCACGGGCCCGCTGATCGTGACCGTGCATGCGTACAGTAGACTGTTTGTTTAGTCGTGTATAGAACCGAAGCGAGCGAGACGATTGCCGTGTTGTGTGCTGCCACATGGCATGTGCACATTCAGCACATGCCATGGGCCCTCGTGCTAGCATTCGTTCCTGATAAAGGCCACTGGGCTCTTCAGTGCGAAGTCCGTACCGTTCAGACCACTGTTACCCCATTGTCTCACACATTGTCAAAGTAATTAATTTGTTTGTTCATCTCGTGGCCGCCGGACAGGGCTTAGTTAGTACTAATTGGTTGTGGTCATCAACCGGAGCACAGCGATCTGCCCTTTGCGGCCTCCAAGGAGGCGCCACTTATGTATGAATCTAGACATCCAGTTGTTGATGATAAGCTCGCACTATATCAGTACTATGTGTACCAAAACTACATCCAACATATAGTTGGTGGAGTACATATGTAGGATTAGAGATTTAGATAGAAAAACATTGCTATTTTTCTCCGCCTCTGCGTCGCAGCACGTACTTGCAACAACTAAAATCAACAGAGATGTAGGTTGAGGTTAGCCTCGTGAACATGGAATAGGCACATTATTTTCCGTGAACTGTCGGCAGGCGGCCTAAACGACAAATATTTAGAGCCATCCGGTCATGATACAACCTTGATTTGAGGATTGTTGATTATGCGAGTGGCCAGAGGTAGCGGATGATCACCCAAGGAAGATAGCATATGCGGAAATTTGAAGTGGTTCGCAGGAGAAGCATGTGTTTCTCGCTGCATGTTACAGTGCCTTGAAGTTGATTTGCATATTTAACAAAGCTTTGTCTTTCTCACGGTGGTTGCATCATTTCAAAAGCAAGACTCGCTGCATCTTGGTCAGCAAGGTCGCGTGCGCCCTTCAAAAGTTTACGAATTATCTCCTGAAGCTGTTGGAGATAACACGTTAAATGTGCCATATATCATTTTCTTTCAGAAAAGCGGCGATTTTGTGATCTTTTGGTCACTACTTCTGGACAGGCAGTATACGCACTAGAGGACATAGATACATTTGTAAATTGTTTATTGTGATTTATCGAATGGTTCTCCCTCATTCTTGGCGATTACTTATGTACAAATTACAAAGATGAAATTCACATCGGATGACCATACACAATTACTTTAGCTCAACTAAGGAAACATGAGAAAAACAAAGAGAGGCGGCATTCCTCTTGCTCTATAAGATTTCACATGTTCATCATTTCGTTTTTACCACAAATAAATTAAAAAAAGGCAATATCACATCTCTTTTGGTTCAAGCAAGACTCGCTGCATCTTGCTATGAGCTTAAAGCTAGTAGAAAGGACCCTTTTAAGTGTCCTTGGCGATCTTCTTCATCTCCTCGATGCTATCACATAAGAGCCCACGATGAATTAGTGAATTGTTAGCATATATCTCAAGTTGGCGGACTCGATCATCGGTGGCACGAGGATGAGGATGAGGAGTATAGTTGGAGTCTGCAAGAAGCTTCTTTCGTCTCGGGGGCTGCACAGTGATGCTGATGCCAATGATGAACTTACTGCATCACTTGGACTTCTCCTATTGGGTGTCCTTCAACAAACCATGGATAGTGCAAACGTCCTTGACGCAACCATCCATGGTCGTTGAAGTGCTCTTGACAAAAGAAACACGATCACCGGGACTAATGAATTTTATTTATCCGATACCTGGCTTCTTGCTTCCTTCCTCTCCCTCTTTCTCCTTTGGCTCTCACCACTAAACGAATATCGTTTGAAATTCTGAATTAAATTTGGAAAAATGTGAGTACCAGTGTCGATTTGAATTTTGATGGGCTGTTTACATCACAAGGAAACTAACTGTGTGCATGAAAACTACATCCCAGTATGTTCAATGGGTAGGTCCAGCAAGCAACAAAATATTTAGAACGCAGCACGTGGGTTTTCATCGTGGAGCAAGTGAAGCGAGCGAGACGATCATCCTCTATGTCCTTGCCACTGGGCGAACACACAACACATTTAGCACATGTCCAAGCCTAGCTTAGCTGCCGCTGGGCCCTAGCTTGTAACATTTGTGCGTGACTGAGACCAGCTGTTCACTGTTAAGTCCGTGCGTGCCGTTCAGACCACTGTTAATCAGTTGTCACTGTCAACCGAGTTGATTGCCCACAATCAGTGGTCGAAGCAGACACTCCATATCAGAGAATACGTGTGATGGGTGAGCCAATCCAGCGAGAAGGATGGGGTAAGTTTTTACTGCCGAACCAATATGGCATCTCCTAGTTGGACTTGGCACCATCCACGTACATGTTCACCACCGGTGGCAGAGCAAAAATTTGCATCTGGCAACGCTACTTGGATTACTTGGCACCAAGCACGTAGAAGGTGTAGAAGGCTGTCTGAACAACACTTGGATGGAACAAAGCACGAACCAGAGGGTCTTGAGCCTCGCGTAGGGGGTAGAGCTGAAGGAAACTATTGTGCTTGTTTCGTTCCCTATGTCTCTTATTCCTACCTTTCGTTGGCACATATCGTGGATTTATCATCTACACTGACACTCATAAATGCAGATAAATATATAAAATACAAAAGTGTAAATTGTGGACTAGTGAGATGAGGTGGTGTATTGCTTGCTCAAATGAAGATGGGATAAGGGATATATATAGGAGGAAGCAAAAGCACTAACTTGGTAAGCTGGTTGGGGCCCGCTGACATGGATGGACTTGGACGTTTAGCAACCGTTCGTCATGCACTGAAGCTAGCCAGAGGGCCGGTGTATGCGCTGCCCTGGCCGCTGGGCATACGAAGCACATGCCCTAAGCTGCCATGGGCCCTGTTAGCATTTGTTCTAGATCGAGCACAGCTGTTAATGCAAGTGTTAAGTTCCTTCTGTTCAGACCATTGTTACTCTTTGTGAGTATCAACTGAGTCGATTTCTCATCCCGTTGGTCACCGGACATGCTTAATTAATTAATGGATAGCCGCTAGAGTGCTATCTCATCTTCCTTTGGAGTAGCGATCTGCCCCTTGCAGTCTCCAAGGAGGCACCTTCTCCATGGATCAACGTAGTGGAGGATGAGCCGCACTGTACTACTGTATGCATAAAACTACATGCACATATAATATAACCTATCGGTATGGCAATTAACAAGGGATTTGCAAACCAGAGCATCGTTTCAACTGCGTCACAACACCTTTGCAAATACTAAAAATACAGATGTAGGTTTATGGTAGCACCTTTTTTTTCTTTCTCTTGTCATCTTTCTCTTCTCCCTCTCAACATCATTCAGATACTCATCAACATGAAAGAGCTGATCATGCCTGCCGTGTGGTTTTGGGTAGCACCTTTGCAAAGACTAAAATATAGATGTAGGTTTGGGGTAGCCTCGTACATCTGTAGTATCGTACGACAATGTTTATCTGAGTGCTGAGCTGCTTAAAACTAATAGTAGTACTCTCAGTTGATGAAAACAGCTTATACTGATTGACCTAGCTTAACCACGCTATCCAAAGCATGTAATTTCCGGTTCCATATTACAGTGCCATGAAGTTGATTTGCATAATAAACAAAATTTGCTGTCTTGATCATGGTGGTTGCATCCTTTTAAAAGCAAGACTTGCTATTTCTTTGCTTGGCAAGGTCGCGCACTGCCTTCAAAGCTCATCATCTAACTACAGAAGCACATGGAGGAAACACAGTTAATCGCACCGTATACCTTATTTTCATGAAACCATTATTTAGTTGATCTTTTGGTTTCTACATTTAGATGGGTGGTATATACATCCGTTAAAATATGCACATTTTGTCTGGAAAAAAAGATCACATTTATTATAAAAGTTCATCAGAAATACAAAGCATTTTGAACATAATAGAAAATTACATCGAGATTCCGAGACCACTACTGCCGCCAGAATGAGACACTGACGTGCCGCTGTCACCGCTCCCCTACCGGAGCCGGTTTGACCTTGTCGTTAACATCCGGGAAGTCTTTAGGGGTAGACACCTTACGATCTTGATGTTGTTCTTTTGTGGGTGCAGCCACCATTTCTAAGAAAAGATTGTAGGACTTCATTTCTTTTCATGTCTCTCGGCTGGTTGCGGTGCATGCGCGCGGCAGACGGCTGTTGTTACTGTTTGTGCCTAGAACCTGTTTAGCCTGTTCGTTTTCGTTTTTGGTTTCGCAAACCGATGCTTTTTTTCTTCTTTGTTTCGTTCTATATTCTTTTGAGAGCAGAACCCGATCCATTTTTTGGATCAAATGAAAAAAAGGGGTTGACAACACGGATATGTTTTGGTCGTTTCTTTTCATATCTCTCCTATTCCTACATGTTGTCGACATGTATTGTTTGGTTTTTTAATCATTCTCTCGTATGTTGATGTGAATTTGCCATCTACATTGACAAACATAAATGCAAAAGAAAGATGTGTGCTAGTATAAATCGAGGATAAATGAGATGAGAGTCCGTTTCTGTGTGAATATGGGATGTGGATCTATGATACATATATTAGAGAAAGCAAAAGCAGTATCTACAGACAAGCAAATAGTGATTCATCTATTTGCGCTGAATGAGTCCGAACATGTTTGGTTGCATGCACGTGCAAGGATCATTGAGCGGCATGCGACAACTTTTCCATTAACTAGACTCGAGATGCAACTTGCCGCATGCACCGACCATCGCATGTTTAATCATTTGGTAAAAATTATCCTATAAATTCATTGTTGCAATACACGTTGAATCAAACCTGACAAAAAACCTTGATGTGACTCATGGCGTGGATTGTTAAATACATTTGCTACATCCTTGATCAGATGTCTGGGGATTTTCGAAATGGCCACTTGACCTTCACATGTTTAATCGTTTGGTAAATCATCATATAGAATTCATTGTTGCAAGACATGTTGAATCAAACCTGACATGAAACCTTGATGAAACACATGGTGTGGGTTGTTAAGTTCATTTGCTACATCCTTGATCAGGTGGTAGTGGATTGTCTAACTGACCAAGACAGGTATTCCAATGACAAAGATACATGCCAAATTTCAAGCGGATCGTGGTCGAAGCATGTGATTCCCGTTCCATGTTACAGTGTCTTGTAGTTGATTCGTATAATTAATAAATTTGAAGTCTTCATCATGGTGTTTGCATCCTTGATTGTGGTCATCAACTAGAGCACATCGATCTGCTCCTTGTGGTCTCCAAGGAGGCACAACTTTTGTATGGATCTACTAGTTGTTGATGATAACCTCGCACTAGAGTAGTAGTACTACAAAAACTAAATCCAACATATAGTCCATAGGTGGAGTACATTTTTAGGAATAAGGATATAGACAACAAAACATAGCTAATTTCCTCCGGCTCCGCGTCGCAGCATGTGCTTGCAGCAACTAAAATCAATAGTCCCTCCATACAGGTGCATTGGGCATATTAAGAAAACCAAACAACCCCATAACGCGTAGGCGCGGAGCATTAATTTTCACCTCGTTCCTTGTTTCTTGCCACAAACAAGGGAGCACCAACAAGAGACGTGGGACGTGTATGCATTCATTGACTTTAGACTAGTACCTAGCATGGCATGTACTGGTCAGTTCATTGCATGCAATGATAGTAATTAGCAAATACACGTTAAGTTCTCTCGTTTTCCCTTGTGCCTTAGTCGTGGTGCACAACCTAAGATGCCTAATGCACGGGTACAGAGGGAGTACATATGTAGTTTAAGTTAGCCTCATGCACATGTAATAGGCACAACAATATTTTCCGTGAACTGTCGGCAAGCGGCCTAAACTAGTATTTTTAACTTGATACAACCTTGATCGGACAGTTGTGGATTGTGTGAATGGCAAGAGGTAGTGGGTGATCAGCTAGGGAAGATATATGTGGAAATTTGTCGCGGTTCATCATCAAAGCATGTGATTGCCGCTCCATGTTAGAGTGTCTTGAAGTTGATTGGCATAATTAAGAAGGCTTTATGTCTTCATCATGTTGGTTGAATCTTTTCAAAAGTGACACTAGTAGAAAAGGGGGCAATGGTCCAGGCCGGTCCAGCCCATTAGTCCCGGTTCAATCAAGAACCGGGACCAATGGGGGCATCGGACCCGGTTCGTGAGCCCCGGGGGCCGGCCGGGCCACGTGGGCCATTGGTCCCGGTTCACCTGGACCTTTTGGTCCCGGTTGGTGGGATGAACCGGGACCAATGATCCCCGCTCCTGGCCAACAACCATTCGTCCCGGTTCGTGGCACGAACCGGGACCAAAGGCTAACCTTTAGTCCCGGTTCATGCCACCAACCGGGACCAATGGTAGCGCCTATATATACCCCTCGCGCAAGAGCGAGCACACTTTGCTCTGTTTTTCGGCCGAGGGGAGAGGGCTGGTGGTGCTCTAGCTCACCTCATATGCACACAAGGTGTTCGATGGAATGCCCGAGCCACACTACTTAGGGTTTCTCCTCTCCAAGCTCGACCGCCAAGCTTCATTTTCCTCCATATTTGTCTAGGTTTAGCCGTCCGTCACGCCCCGTCCCCGTCTTCAACGTCGTCGATCACCCGCACCGATCTCATCGGCGGCACCACCGTGGTGAGCCTCTTGTTCTTATCTTCTTTCCAAAGGAAAAATATTCTTATTTGTATGTTTAGATAGATATATACTTGTATAATTTTCTTACTTTTATTATTGCATCTTATATAGTGCGATGGTTTTGGTATCCGCCCCCGTCGGCCCTCGTCCTGTCTATGATTCGGATGTGGTATATATTATCTTTTCATAACTATTGGTTCATTTATTGTTTATGACAATTATGCCGACCAACGTGACATAGATTTTATTCATCTAGGAGGTTGTTGAACCGAAATTCCAACCGACCCTATTGTCGAGAGGTTAAATTTAGTTGAAGAAGAAAACAATTTGTTGAAGGAAAAAATTAGAAAAATTGAGGAGGAGAAGATGATATTGGAGTTGCATGTTGCGGATGTCGTCGATGATCACAAGATCAAGATGGATGCAATGCGCTTGAAGATTAGAAAGATTAGAAAATATGCCATTCATACCGAGGCTTGGTATCATTATGTCGTTGGATCAGTTGTTACATTGGTTGCGATTATGATCGCATTTGTTTCGCATTGAAATGTTTTACATAGTTTCAGTGTATGGTTTAATTAATTTAGATGCTCTGCAGAGCTTTATGTTGTTAGATGAGAACTATGTATGTACTTTGGTTTTAATGTGATGATGAACTTCTATTAATTTGGTCACTTAATTAATTATCTATTCATGATCTCTCTAATGATTTTTGACACACTTAATTATATATAATGCACAGATGAACCGCAATGGATGTACGGTTCAAGACACACCTCCGAGTACATTAAGGGCGTGCATAATTTTCTCGAAGTGGCTGAGGCAAACAAGCAGAATGGTTTTATGTGTTGTCCATGCCCTATATGTGGAATCTGAAGTCTTACTCGACCGGAAAATCCTGCACACCCACCGCTTTACAAGGGTTTCATGCCACACTATAATGTTTGGGCGAGGCACGGAGAAATAGGGGTTATGATGGAAGACGGCGAAGAAGAAGAGTACGATGACAACTATGTGCCCCCTGAATACGGTGATGCTCCGAAGATCAAGAGGAACCGGACGATGTGCACGATGATCTGCAGCGGAGAAGCTGCTGAAGATCAAGAGGAACCAGATGATGTGCCCGATGATGATGATCTCCGCCGGGTCATTGTCGATGCAAGGGCGCAATGCGAAAGTCAAAAGAGAAGATGAAGTTCGATCGCATGCTAGAGGACCACAAAAAGGGTTGTACCCCAATTGCGAAGATGGCAACACAAAGCTAGGTACCGTCTTTGGAATTGCTGCGATGGAAGGCGAGAATCTGTGCTCGATAAAGGATTTGAGAAGCTACTTAAAATATTGAAGAAGAAGCTTCCAAAGGATAACGAATTGCCCGACAAGACATACGCAGCAAAGAAGGTCGTATGCCCTCTAGGATTGGAGGTGCAGAAGATACATGCATGCCCTAATGATCTGCATCCTCTACATGGTGCGTACAAGGATCTGAACGCATGCCCGGTATCGGTGCATTACGGTATAAGATCGAGCGAGATTGTCATTCGGGACCCGTATTTCTACACAATATGTACCCCTTTGAGAGGTTCATGGGAGTCCTAAAGAAATATGTCCGTGTCGCTAGGCCGAAGGAAGCATCTCCATGGGCCATCAAGCGAGAGGATGTCATCGGGTTTTGTGTTGACTTCATTCCTGGCCTTAAGAAGATAGGTCTCCCTAAATCGCGGTATGAGGGGAGACTGACCGAAAAACACGCTTGGAAAGGACTCAATAATATGCAGGGGCGGATATTCTTGGTCTCAAGCCCACTACACAGTTCTCTGAGAACTCTACCTTGGTGACCCGTATGTCGATGAACACAAGAACAGTCTCACGCTTCAAACACCCGGAGCGGTCGACGATCGGATTACATGTGAACACATCGGGACTTTCAGCAGTTGGTTGGAAGCACGTGTCGAGGTGACAACCTGTTTGTGAGGAGCTGTACTTGTTATCGAGGGGACCATCTTTGACCGTATTGATTTGGAAAGGATCTGAGATAAATGGGAATACATTTTACACGATTGACCAAGATCAAAAGAGCACCAACCAAAACAGCGGTGTCCGCTTTGATGCAACAACCGAGAGGGAAAGGACACATATTATGGTTACATAGTGGACATATGGGAACTTGACTACGGACATGATTTTAAGGTCCCTTTGTTTAAGTGCAAATGGGTCAATCTGTCGGAGGCGGAGTGCGAGTAGACCCACGATGACGGAATGACAACAAGGATCTGAAAAATCTTGGGTACACTGACGAACCGTTCGTCCTAGCCAATGATGTGGCACAGGTTATCTATGTGAAGGACATGTCCATGAGACCGAGAAAGAGAAAAGATAAGGAAGCAAATACATCATACGATGAGCCAAAGCGCCACATAGTTCTTTCAGAAAAAGGGACATCGTGGGAGTGGAGGACAAGATGGACATGTCTCAAGATTATGAAAAGTTTCATGAAATTCCTCCCTTTAAAGTCAAGGCTGACCCCACATCCCGATAAGCGATGAAGATTATCCATGGTTACGGCGCAATAAGCAAATGACACAAACGAAGAAAAAGTGAAGACTTTCTCCGCAACTATTGTTCGTTTATGATACCATTATATTATGGCGATGAGTATGATACCATTTTTCGTTTTGTACATGCACATGCTATGTGTGGGTCAATTTATGATATACCATGCCAACTTTCAACTTTTTCAGAGTTCATTTGAAATGTCTTATGGCAAGAAAAAGTCTTATACCACAAAATAAATTAAATAAAGCAAGAAAGAAAACAAAAAAAGTGTTTTCAAATTTGAAAATTAGTAATGGCACTAACAGAAAGTTTATAATTTTCCTAAAACTAGAAGCAAAAAGATTTAAAAATAGAGCAAAAACAAAAGAAAATAAATAATGCAGAAAACAAAACAAAAAAACAACAATAAGTATTTTGTTGTAAGTAGAAACAAAATAAATTAAATAAAGCAAGAAAAAAAATGCCACCCTCTTGGGCGCCACGGCCGAATACAACTAGTATCCCTATTTGGGCCGAGATTCAGGCCCGAAGGCCCAGAAGGTCCAACAGCAACGAAGGAGCAAATAGGCCCGTAAGCTGCAGTTCAAAGGAGTTCAAGAGGGAGGCGGTGGGGCTTATAAACCACTGCGCGCCCCTCTCAACTAGCGAGGTGGGACTAAACTTTGGCCCCGACGCGGGCAGCGTGAGGCCTTTGGTCCCGGTTGGTGGCACCAACCGACTAAAGAGAGCTTTAGTCGGTTGTAGCCACCAACCGGGACCAAAGGCGCAGAGCTTCCCGCCCTTTGGGCTGCCGAAAAAGGGGCCTTTGGTCCCGGTTGGTGGCACCAACCGGGACTAAAGGGGGCATTAGTCCCGGTTGGAGCCACCAACCGGGACTAAAGGTTGTGCTATATAAGCAGCACTTGGCAGTTTCCGGCCAAATCGCCCACTTCTCCCCCGACGCACCCTGCTCCTCCTCGTCGCTGTCGCCGCCCGACGCCCCTACTCCACCTTGCCGTCGCCGCCGCCGCCGACGCCGTCAGGCTACTCGCCTTCGCCGTCGCCGCCGCCCCCTGTGAGCATAGCCTGCTCCCGCGCCCCTCCGTCCAGCGCCCTGCGCGTCCACCGCGCCGCCGCCCCGCGGCCGCCGCCGCCCGCCTCTGCCTGCGTCACGGCCACAGCGCCGCCCTGTCTCTGCGGTGCGGCCGCCGCCCCTGCCTTGCTCAAGCCCTGCCCCCCGCCCGCCCTGCCCTGCCCTGCATTTTTTGTTCATTGCATTTTTTTCATATGTATAATGTATATATGTATGTGGTAGCTATATATATATATATGATGAATGGTCGATGTGGCTATATATGTATGTATGAATATAATGTTCATAGCATTTTTTTGTTTATATATGTTTTTTCATATATGTATTAATTTTATATTTAGGTTGTTAGTAGATATCGATCGATTTTAGGTTAGTGCATTTTAGGTTAGTGTAGAGGAGAAAGTAAAATAAGGAAAAGGAAGAAAAGAGGAAGAAGGAAGAAGGAAGAAGAAGAAGAAGAAAAGAAGAAAAAAAGAGGAGAAGAAGTGTGTATATGTGTTTGTATGTATATATATGTGTACATATTCATAGTATTTTTTCATAAGTGTATTTTTTTGTTCATTGCATTTTTTTCATATGTATAATGTATATATGTATGTGGTAGCTATATATATATGTGATGAATGGATGTGGCTATATATGTATGTATGAATATAATGTTCATATAGCATTTTTTTGTTTATATATGTTTTTTCATATATGTATTAATTTTATATTTAGGTTGTTAGTAGATATCGATCGATTTTAGGTTAGTGCATTTTAGGTTAGTGTAGAGGAGAAAGTAAAATAATGAAAAGGAAGAAAAGAGGAAGAAGGAAGAAGGAAGAAGAAGAAGAAAAGAATGAGAGGAAGGAAAATAAGAAGAGGAAGAAAGGAGAAAAGAGGAGAGGAAGAAGAGGAGAAATAAATAAGAAGAGGAAAAAGAAGAAAAGAAGAGGAGAAGAAGAAAGGAATAGAGGAGAAGAAGAAAAATAGAAGAAAAAATTCTATTTTTCTTCTTCTCTCTCTTTTTTTCTTCTTTACTTCTTCTTCTTCTTCCTTCTTCCTTCTTCCTCTTTTCTTCCTTTTCCTTAATTATTTTCCTTTCTCGAGGGAGAAGAAGAAAAGAAGAGGAGAAGAAGAAAGAAAGGAAAGGAGAAAGAAGAAACTTAAACACGAGGGGTGGTACCGATACCCCTCCCGATATGTATATGTATGTCGCGTGGTTGTCGATATAATTAACCCCTCTAGATACAACTGCAGCAGCCCCTCGGCCCTCTCGCTCAACCAAAACTCTCGAGGACACCCAAACCCTAGAGAGAAAACGATGTTGAATAATAATTGACATGTTGTCAATATTTGCGAAACTATGGAGCACTCCCGAGGCGAAGAAAGCGAAGCGATGTTGGGGAAATAATCGCAAATGGAAGTGATGATGTTAGTCATTTCTCATCGACACCGTTGGTCGATGGATGAAGAAGAGGGCTATGATTATGATGGCTTCGACCCTGCATTAATGCGGTACAAGAGGAGGACTATGTTCATGATGGCTCCGGTGACACAATGGAGGTACAAGACGAAGGAGACCGTGTTTGAGCCGAGTCACCGAACCGAGTCCGCCAGGTATATATATATTAGTTAAGCCCGTCTTGACAAGTTAATTGATGCATCCATTGTTTTGGTATATGTACACATATTAAGTAATCTGTCGTCTTTCTTCCTTATAATTTCTAGCCCTCCGATCGAGCACAACTTCGATGCGGAGGCGAGGCCCAAGAAAAGTTGAGCTCGGATGAAAAGTTTGAGATCATAGAAATCGCGCCCGACGGCGAACCGATTGAACCCATCCGGACAAAGAAGGCATTTTCGCTCGGTCACGGGGTTCTTGTTAGGAAAGGATCGATCAGATCCAAAATGGTATAAGCTGCTAAGGATGAAGACGCTGAGGTGTCTTATGTCAATGATATCTGAAAGAAGATCTTTGGAATGAGCTGAAGGCAAATTTCACCCTACCGCCAGAGGAGGATCCGGAGAAGCCGTTAAAGAGCAATTAATCAAGTCTTGTGCTCTTAAGAAGATGGCTGGCCTAATGAGGAGGTGGAGGAAAGAGCTGAACCAGTTTGTCCGAGAAAAAGAGACACCAGAATTCATCGGCAAATATGAGAAGATCAAAGATCATCGCCCGCATTTGTGGCCCACAAGACATCGGAAAAGAGTAAGAAGATGTCGGAGACAAACAAGAAAAATGCTGCGAAGAAGGCGCTTCACCATCGCACGGGTCGGTGGCTACCTCAAAGCCCGCCTAAGTGGTCCAAGGCTGAGCAGGATCTGCTTGAAAAAGGGATCGAACCGAGACGATCTGCTGGCCGGACCGTTGCGGACTTGGTTCTTGAGGGCTGGCGGAACCTTGGACCTATGTGAATAGGCGAAGTCGATGGGCGAACGAGCAACTGCAAACACCAGTCAAGAAACTTCGACAATATATTGTTGCTGCAAGCGGCGGGACGTTCCTTCCAAACAGGGAGAAGGACGAGCTCACAATGGCCCTTGGGAATCCCGAGCACCTGGGCGGACACGAGGCACGCCAGGCTCGCTTCCGTGGAAGGTTGGTTTTCCGGACGCAGGGGTTACAAAACCCACGAGAGGAGGAAGAAAGTGGAGCATGACCAAATGCAGCGCTGCTTGGAAGGGTAATGGGGCTAGAGGATCGAGAAGAGGACCGAGAAGTAGCGGATCGCAACAAACGACATGCGAAGCTTCCCCGGCTACCCGCCATCTCAGCGCAGCAGCAGCGTTGCTTCCACCGAGCTGCTTCAGCGGAGCATGTCTTGACGGCTCTCGCCAGCTATCCGTGGATGGTATCACGAGTCTCAAAATTGCCACATTATGGCGCGATGCATGAATTTGAAGGTCAAGGCGGCTGTTGGCCAAGTTTATCCTAGTGGACCCGGCACAACTTATCACCGCCACCGATTCGGTAGGATTTGCTAAGGTGATGGTTGATGAAATAACGGAGGATTTGAGGACCTCGGCTTGAGCACCCTACGGTGAAGGGGAGACTAGGCTGGGTTCGCTCAAGACTCCATGCCTATGGCGGAAGGAGCTCATCGACCTTCCAACTGGGCGCCTCCGCCTCCTCCTCCTCATCCGGCGAGTCGGGGCACTCCGCCTCCTCCACCGCCTCCTCCTCCGTGAGTGAAGATCGAGCACGCAGCGTGGCGGCACTCCGCCCCTTCTCCGGCGTGGCGGCACTCCGCCTCCTCCTTCTCCGCCTCGCCCGACAAGGGCGGAAGAGACCCGCCCGCCCGGCTGCTCCGGCGCGTCGTAGTCCTTCTCCTTCGCCTCGTAAGCAAGCACGAAAGAAGATAGACGCTGCAGCCGCTCCGTCTGCTCCGGCGTCTAGCAGCACAAGAAGAGAGAGGCAATCTGATCGGTCCACCTCTAAAGCCTGTAGAGAAGTTACCGTATGAGAGGAGCAAGGAGGAAAACGATACGATCGTGCAGAGCCAAGTGAAGGAGTTCTTTGAAGGGGTTAAAGCAAAGATACATCCACCTCCGGAGGAGAAGGTCGATCCGGTGAAAGCAAAGCGCACTCTCGATGCCCTGAGGAAACCACCAAAGTCTCCGCCGAGAACCAACTATGAGCGCATTACTGAACAGACATATCTCCAAGCCAAGCGGTGGGAACTACTGTCGGGATAAAAGGTCAAAAGAACAACGGTCAAAGGGGAAAAAATTGCCCAGCTCGGCGAACAAGCACAGCAATCGTGCCCCCGCTGAATGTGTCTAATCCTCCGGGGCGGTGGCGGTTATGGCAATCTTGAAGATTACCCGCTGACGATGCACTTCCTGATTTCATGGAGGTGGACTTATTCGAATCTGATACGGAAGCCTCTCGTCAAAGATGAAAAGTCTCGACAACAATGATGCGAAGATTCCACAGTTGGTACATGAAAACCTGCAGAGAGTCTGAGGGGACGAACACTTTGTATCTGAAAATTAAAGAGGAGCACGACCTCGTTTCAAATGATGTGTTGTCTATTCCATTTGAGGAGTTCTTCGAGTTCTTCAATCAAAAGGCCCTCGATAAATTAATGGTCTTTTGCTACTGCTGTAAGTACTACTTCATCATTAGTCTTCATATATAGCTCGGCTCTTTCATTGCATGTATTTATAATTAATTATCCTCAATATATTATGCAGATTGAAGATCGTCGAGTGCAAAAAAATGAAATCTATGATATTGGGTTCATTAACACAAATATCATAGATGTTTTTCTGGTTGAAACGCATACGCCAAGAGGCCGAGGACAACTTGCTACAATCATTGATCAAAAATCAAAACAAAGATACCATACTCTTTCCTTACCACGGCCCGTGAGTGTTACTTTATCGTGTGCATATTCGGTTTTCCTTATTACTCGGCGAGGTTAATGTAATTGATGAGTTATGCATGCGTGCAGGTTCCACTATATTCTTCGGAGATTAAGCTTGGCGTGGACTAGTAACCGTCTTAGACTCCAGACGGAAAGATCCCAACACCTATGCGGACATGACTGACATGCTCAGCAAGTAAGTTCAATCGATCATTATCGCACCATATCGGCAACTTTTTGTTCATTTCCTGATATCTCAAGTAATAACAAATATTTTCTTTGTCTTGCAGGGTTTGGAAACAGTTCACCGCACAAGCTCGGGACTGCCGAAGGAGCTGCGATATACATACCAAAGTAAGTACTCTTTGGCGCATCTCCGTTGATTCTATAGCTATACTTTCATCAATGCCATTTATATAATGCTTCATTATCAGTTTGATTGACCTCTATTTCTCGTAAAGTGCTTGTGGCAGGAGGAAGGAATGATTATCGTGGATACTACGTGTGCGAGTTCATCCACAACGACATTGAAAAACAAGCGGGCTACTCTAGAAGACAATATGAAGTGCGTAAGCAATAATATTCGCAATTTCATTTTATTACACCATCATTTCTGTTGAGTTTCATTCATATATATGTATTAATTAACCCCTTCTTCAAATTAATTAGACTTGGCGGATGCGGATGAACTCCTACCACCGACCGCATGAAAGCAATTCAAGAGGAATTGGCGGGATTCTTTCTTGATCACGTCATCAAGAAAGCCGAGAATACCATGTGGAACTTGAATTCAAATGCTAGTGGTTTGTAATTAAGAGATCTTATATAGATTGTACATGTATGTAGCCAGTAAAACTTGTTGTTCACCAATCTCTCGTAGAAGGAGAGGTCGATCGATCACTCGGTATGCATGACGAACTTCATCTCAATGGTTCTCTCGATCACTTATGTATATTTACTACGTGGCGTCGAGCAAGCACGGACATAATTAAGAGAGGACACTTCTCTCTATTACTAGCTAACGAAACACCTAAATTAACCCCCAAAACCCCCAACCCCCTCCTATCAAAAAAAAAAAAAAACCAGGCCATTTGGAATGCGGACACGTGGGCGCCTTTTGGTCCCGGTTGGAGCCACCAACCGGGACCAAAGGCCCTCGACCGGGCTCGGCGCCAGGGGCCACGTGGAGGCTCATTGGTCCCGGTTAGTGTCGAACCGGGACTAATGGGTTAAGGTATTAGTAACGACCCATTAGTCCCGGTTCCCGAACCGGGACTAAAGGCCCTTACGAACCGGGACTGATTGGTGGTTTTCTACTAGTGTGATACTCACCGCATGTTGCCCAACAAGGTCACGCGCGCCCTTCCAAAGTTAACCATTTATCTCCGGATGAAGCAGTTGGAGATAACACGTTAAATGGGCCATATATTATTTGCTTTCATAATATGGTTAAAGCAGACCCTCCGCATTGTAATCGATCGGTACCAAATTATCAACATAGGGTTCAGTGAACTGCTATCAAGGTTGTCAGAATTGCGATTCTATGACTTTACGATTCATATTGACTCACATGATACTATGACTCTAGTTAGTAAAACCTATGTTTCTGTGATTCTGGTAGTGAAGATTCTACGATTTGTGATTTGAATCAGGGCTTCGATCCGATTCAGAATCTTGACTGCTACACTATGGACTTGGAGACCATGTGAGTTTTTATGATAGAACCAATTTGGCATTGGGGTAGACTATTCCCACGCTTTAGTGGGATTTGGCATCGGCCTCATACTCTGCCACAAACCAATGGTAAAGTGAAATGTTACATTTGACAACACTATTTGCCTACATTGTTGGTGACCTTAAAATATAAGAGTGACTCATGGAGGACTTGGTTTGCACAATGCCTTGATGGCACGAAGAACGTACAAGGGGGTCCTAATTTGTCAAGCACAAAACCTAAAACAAGCTCACCTATGTGCACCAACAACTTATGCTAAGAAAGATAAACAACTAAGTTATAGCAAGATATATAACATGAAACACTATGGCTATCACAAATTAAAGTGCATAAGAAAAGGGCTTGGTCAAGGGATAACCAAGGCATGCAGAGACGATGATGTATCTCAAAGTTCACACCCTTGCGGATGCTAATCTCCATTTGGAGCGGTGTGGAGGCATAATGCTCCCTAAAATGTCACTAGGGCCACCATAATCTCCTCATGCCCTCGCATAATGCAAGTTGCCATGATTCCACTAAGGGACCCTTGAGGGCGGTCGCCGAACCCATACAAATGCAACCTTTGGAGCGGTCATCGAACCCATACAAATTGCTCGGGGCACTCCACAACTTAATTGGAGTCTCCCGAAGCTTGTCTGAAGTTACACCACAATGATTGAGTTTCGACAACACCAACATCTAGGGCACCAAAGCACCCAAGAGGAATAAGCTCTAGGGTGCCCAAACAACCAAGAGTAATAAGCTTCTCAACTTTCCCTTCCACGTATCACTGTGGAGAACTCAACTGATGCACCAAATGCAATGGCAAGGGCACACGGAGTGCTCAAAATCCTCACTCTCAAATCCCACCAAAGCAATGAAAGATATGGAGGAATATGAGAGGAAGAACAAGAAAGAGAACACAAAGAACTCTAGATCCAAGGGGTTCCCCTCACACAGAGAAGAAAGAGATTGGTGGAAATATGGATCTATATCTCCTCTCTCTTTTCCCTAAAAAACTAGCAAGAATCATTGCAAGAACTAAGAGATAGCAAACTCAAGGAGGTTCCATGTTGGGGGGAAACACGAGCTCAAAGGATAAGATCCATTGGGGAAGTAGAACCCCCTTTATAGGTGGCGACAAATCCAACCGTTATTGGCCCGCAGATGCACACAAGCGGTACTACCGCTTGGCGCGGTGGTACAGGCCGACACATGCAAGTGAGCGAGCCACAGGCATGGTAGTCCCGCCGGAGCGGTACTACCGACCCTACGAGTGATACTAACGTTGTGTACTGCACAACGCGACGGAGCCGCGGCAGTGGACATGGGTATGGTGTAAGTGCTACTTGAAGCGGTACTACCGCGATCTACATTCGTGATAACACACAAGTATAGGGGATAACTGTAGCCTCTTTCGATAAGTAAGAGTGTCGAACCCAACGAGGAGCTAAAGGTAGAACAAATATTCTCTCAAGCCCTATCTGTCACTGATATGACTCTAGGACGCTTAGTGTTCGCTTTACCTAGAACAAGTATGAAACTAGAAGTACTTTGTAGGTGTGATAGGATAGGTTTGCAAGATAATAAAGAACGTGTAAATAAAAGCTAGGGGCTGTTTAGATAAAGAAACAATAAAGTAAATATAGCGAATGTGGAAAAGTGGTGGTAGGAGTTGTGAAATTGCCCCTAAGCAATTGACTACTTTAATAGACTGATAATCACTATTGCAATTCTACGCAAGGAGACAATTTACGAAGTCGGAGATAGAGTCTATCTTCGTGTATCTCCACTTCGAGGAGTTAAGTGTTTTGGTGTTAAAGGAAAGTTAGCGCCACGTTTTGTGGGACCATACAATGTTTTGGTACGTATGGGAGAAGTTGCCTACAAGTTGGAATTGCCTGAGGGATTGTCAGGAGTTCTCGACGTGTTCCACGTTTCCCAGTTAAAGAAGTGCCACGCAGAGATGGCTGATATACCGCTGAGAGATACCGTGCCACTAGAGGCGATTCAGTTGGACAGTGATTTGACCTATGAGGAGAAACCAGTCAAGATTCTTGAGTATGCCAGCTGAGTCACCCGCGGCAAAGTTATCATGTTTTGCAAAGTCCAGTGGAGCCACCACACCGAGGATGAAGCCACCTGGGAGCGAGGGGAAGATATGCTAAAGGACCACCCTCACCTATTTTCTAGCCAACCCGAATCTCGAGGGCGAGATTCATCTTAAGGGGGTAGGTTTGTAACATCCCAAATTTTCAATTTGGAATGTTATACAATAGATCATCATTGCATATCATATTTTTATTGCATTTTGCCTCGATCCTAGAAATTCTACGCAACTCAAGGACCCACGGAGAGAGTTAAGGATTTCATAAATTTCATATTTGAGTTTTCTCAAATTTTGGAAATAGGATCATTTGGTTTTATTTATTTTGTCTTCAATTATTTCAAATTATAAATTATGAGAGAGGGAATAAAATGACTTTCCAAAAATAAAGAAATATTGAGGATTTAATAAAAAATCAAATAAGATTTATTTTGGTGTTTTTGCTATTTTATTTGAATTTAGGAATTGCACGTTTTTCAAAACTGCATTATAGGGCCAAAAAAATGTTCATCTTGTTCTAAATATTCTATTTGGACGACGAAAATTTATTTTGGTATTTTTAGATTTTTATTTATTTTTCTAGATTTTTTTCTGTTTGGCGAAAATGTAAAAAAAAGCCTTGCTACTGACTTGGGCAAGCACAGCCAAAGCCAGCCCACCCAGCGCCGCCTTCCCCGCCAGCAGAGTCCGAGCCGGACTCCGCCTCCCACCGCCACCGCTTGCCCCCTCCCAAGCCGTCGCACCCTCCCTTTAAATACCAGCCGGGCCCCCTAGGAGCCCCAAGCATGACCCTTGCACTTCCCGACTTCGACGCGCCGAGCTTGCCTAGTCTTTGCCGCCGCCGCCGCCGCCGCCGAACCACCCCACCCCGCCGCGAGCCCGCCGCCCTCGCCACCCTACTGAGCCGCCCGCCCGCCGGAGAGCCTCGTCGGAGGTACCACCCGAGCCGCCGCCGGACCGTTTTTTTATAAAAAACACTTCGTTTTTTTAAAGAAAACCCTAGTTTCATTTTTTTAAATAGATCGGTTTTTTCGGTTTATTTATTTAGCGAGCGTTCGCTGGTTCGTTCGTTTTAATGAACGCGTTCATCGTTCAGATCCAGATAACAAACATTCTTTCGTTAATCTGTTCGTTGTTTTTCTTTTTCTCGGATTTATTCCGCGATTTTTCTGATCGCGATTTCTGATCCGATTTTCGTTTTGGTATAACTTTTCGCTCGTTTATCAGAATCATGCGATTCAAGCGCCTAGAGTTTCGTCTCAAAACCCTCTTTCCGATTAATCTACTCAAACAAGTTTTTGCTACTACAAAATTTGACTTAGGTCCAGATTAGTAAACGAAGCTTGTTTCTTTCGCCGTTTGAGTTTTGTTTCTTTGTTCGATTTGATTCTTTTTGCAAACCGGAGTTCTTAAGTTGAATTTTCTGGTTAGATCTGTTATTTGAGTTTTACCTGTGCATTAGATGAGTACTTATTGTATGCTTGTTTGTTTGTTTGCTTGCGATAGAGTACCCGGATTGCGCCGCTTGCTACTTCGAATCCCTAGGTTTCGCGGATCATCAACAAGGCAAGTAACACTTTGATCATACTTCTTTATCACCTAGTTTTTATGCATTAGATAAATCCTCAAACAATTGCATGATTAGGATTTGATTAATATGTGGGTTTTGGGAAGTAGATGAGGTAGTACGTATTACCTATTTATTTATCAAACCTTGGGAGTTACTTCTACGTTTGCTTATTATGCCATGCTATGCTAGTAGATGTGGATTGGGTGAGTGTATCCATGACAGATGTGAGGTTGTTAATTAATGTTTTACTTAAGGTGGCAACTTTAATACACATCCGGGTGGATTGAGGTACCTGGGTATTCCAGGATTGCCTGTTTGTTTTTAGACCGCCACCCAGGCTCAAAGGGATCATAAGATTATTCATGCTAGAAACTTTAGTGTATAGCCACATGCTATTATGGGCTCTAGCATAGTTGACTAAGTCGTGCGAACTCTTACAGTGGTATACTAGCAGATGTAGGGGAAAGTAGGTGTACAGGTCTACCCATCGTAAGGTGCTAGCGCTTCTGAAACACCATGTAGTGCGAGAAAACCAACGAAGGAGATCGAGTCGTGTGGGGAAAAGTGCGCAACCTCTGCAGATTGTATAAACTAATCATGATTAGCCGTGTCCCCGGTTATAGACGTTTTGAGTATCTAGTACTTGGATTATCATGTGAATCTCATCATGTTACTTTAATTAATATTGTTGGGTTTTAAATGATGATGTTACTTAATTGGGATTGAGAATGCTGTCAAACATTCTCAATGTTTAACAACCACCATGATAGTTAAATAAAATTTATTCCTTTGCAGTAGGAAAAAACTGGCTTTATGCAAAACTGTAACCATTGAGCTTTCCACCAAGCCATATATGCATGTAGTATAGCTTTATTCTTTCATTATCCTCTGTGTGTTACATTGCCAGCATATTCCATGTGCTGACCCGTTTTCGGGCTGCAAATCACTCACGCCACCCACCATAAGCAAATCATGAACATATTGCAAACCCTACAGCGGGGATCCCTCATGCTTGCGCGACACAGAGAGCACCATAGGACAACACCAATAATAAAACATGCAACTCAAACCAATCATAGCAATTCATCAATCACCGATAGGACAATGAAAATCTACTCAGACATCATAGGATGGCAACACATCATTGGATAATAATATGAAGCATAAAGCACCATGTTCGAGTAGAGGGTACAACGGGTTGCGGGAGAGTGGACCGCTGAATATAGATGGGGGAAGGTGAGGAGATGTTGGTGAAGATGGCGGAGGTGTTGGTGTAGATCACGGTGATGATGATGGCCCCCGGCGGTGTTCCGGCGCCACCGGAAGCAAGGGGGAGAGAGAGCCCCCCTTCTTCTTCTTCTTCCTTAACCTTCTCCCTAGATGGGAGAAGGTTTTCCCCTCTGGTCCTTGGCTCCCATGGCGTGGGAGGGGCGAGAGCCCCTCCGAGATTGGATCTGTCTCTCTCTCTCTCTGCTTACGCGTTACGGGATTACGCCTGCATCGTTTCTTTTATATCTGGAGATCCGTAACTCCGATTGGATTGAAACCTTCGCCCAGATATTTTTCCAAAAATTAGCTTTCTTGCGGCCAAAGTAGAGCATCAACTGACTTACGAGGGGCCCACGAGGGTCAGGGGTGTGCCCACTTAAAGTGGTGGCATGGGCCACCCTCGTGGCCACCTCGGGCACGGTCTCACATTGATTCTTCCTCCCAAAAATCACAAATATTCCAAAATAATTCTTCGTCCATTTTTATCCCATTTGGACTCCGTTTGATATTGGGTTTCTGCGGAACATAAAACATGCAACAAACAGAGGCGGCACCGAGCCTTTGGATCAATATGTTAGTCCCAAAAATAGTATAAAAAGTTGCCAAAAGTATATGAAAGTTGAATAGTATTGGCATGGAATAATAAAAAAATTATAGATACGACGGAGACGTATCACTACTAGGGAAAAGCCTAGCAGCAGCGCGGGTTTTAGGCCTATCGGCCAGCGCAGGGTACCGTGCTACTAATAAGGCGCTTCTGACTAACTTATAGCGATGGCGCGGGTGCCACCAGCGCTACAGTAACGATATAGCAGATAGCGCAGGTTTAAACCCGCTACTACTAATCTGTAATCTCGGATTTTTTTTGAATTTTTCAAAAAAAATTTCATTTTTTTCAAATTTTCAAATTTCAATTATTTTAACTCAAATCTCTAATGACCCTAATCGCTGCTCAATTTAATCTCTAATCACCCTCATCATTCCAAATCATCTAACTTCCTGGACGGTCACCCATCCTCTCACTACTCCACTGAGCACGCTTAACTTCCGGGTTCTATTCTCCTCGTTTTCAAGTCCGCACTTGTTGTTTTCGACAATAGTGAGATGTCAATCCTATTAACCTCGTGAATTTAGCTTGAGCATGAAGTCACACATTTCACTGTTTGAGTTTGAAACTATTGTTCTAAAAAATTAGTAACACTAATATTTCTTGAATAATTAGTTTGACCACAGTTTGACCAGATTTGACCATAGTTTGACCATAGTTTGACCAGATTTGACCAAAATTCAAAAAAACTAAAATAATTATGTAGTAACACTAATATTCTTGAATAATTAGTTTGACAATAGTTTGACCAGATTTAACAAAAATTAAAAAAAAAACTGATTTTTTTTTTGAATTTTTTTGCCTCCAGATCTTAAAAGCCCCGTAACTTTTTTCTGTTAGGCTTTTGAGGATTTTAAA
Source organism: Aegilops speltoides (assembly GCA_021437245.1). Classification (NCBI taxonomy): domain Eukaryota; kingdom Viridiplantae; phylum Streptophyta; class Magnoliopsida; order Poales; family Poaceae; genus Aegilops; species Aegilops speltoides. The sequence goes on from CM038143.1 coordinate 19,521,776, forward strand.
AAACTTTAACGGGGTTCCCCCGTTTAAATTCGGATGTAACTTTTCGAGTAGATGCTTTTTCATATAAACAACTTTTTCATCCGAGTTCGTATGCAAAAGTTATGGCCATTTTACAAATTTCCAGAGAGATTTTGCAAATAAAGTCGAAATTCATATTTGTAAATTTTCCCAACAACTAGACCACATATCACATGGGAAACTTATTTTCTTTTGTTTTTTTTGACATTGTTATCATTTTCTTTTATTTTTTAAAACTGAAAAGGCGATCGACGGGGGGAGACTTTGCCAAATAGGCGGACCCGCTACTACTATGACATACGATTAGCGATGGCGGGTTTTAACCTCGCTACTACTAAGTTGATAGCGATGGCGGATTAGTAATAGCGAGGTTAAAACCCTCGCTACTACTATGGCATATCCCGGGGCACGCAGTGCAGACCGCTTAGTAGTAGCGAGGTTACAAACCCGCTGCTGCTGCTATCAACTTAGTAGTAGCGAGGTTTAAAAACCCGCGCTGCTAGTAAGTAGCAGTAGCGAGGGTTTTTAGCCCTCGCTGCTGCTAAGATTCTGTGTATAGCCTTTTCCCTAGTAGTGTATCGACATCCCCAAGCTTAATTCCAGCTCGTCCTCGAGTAGGTAAATGATAAAAAAGATAATTTTTGATGTGCAATGCTACCTAGCATAATCTTGATCATATATCTAATCATGGCATGAATATTAAGACATGAGTGATTCAAAGCAATAGTCTATCATTTGACATAAGAACAATAATACTTCGAGCGTACTAATAAAGCAATCATGTCTTTTTAAAACAACATGGCCAAAGCAAGCTTATCCCTACAAAATCATATAGTTTGGCCATGCTTCATTTTCGTCACATAAAATGCAACCATCATGCACAACCCCGAAGACAAGCCGAGCAATTGGTTCATACCTTTTAACGCGCTTCAGCTTTTTCAACCCTCACGCAATACTTGAGCGCAAGCCATGGATATAGCACTATAGGTGGAATAGAATATGATGGTGGAGGTTTATGTGGAGAAGACAAAAAGAAAGTCTCACATCGACGCGGCTAATCAACGGGCTATGGAGATGCCCATCAATTTATGTCAATGCGAGGAGTAGGGATTGACATGCAACGGATGCACTAAGAGCTATAAGTGATGAAAGCTCAACAAAAGAAACTAAGTGGGTGTGCATCCAACTTGCTTGCTCACGAAGACCTAGGGCATTTGAGGAAGCCCATCATTGGAATATACAAGCCAAGTTTTATAATGAAAAATTTCCACTAGTATATGAAAGTGATAACTCAAGAGACTCTCTATATGAACAACATGGTGCTACTTTGAAGCACAAGTGTGGAAAAAGGTTATTAACATTGCCCCTTTTCTTTTCTTTTCTTTTTTATTGGGCGGGCTTCTTTGGCCCCCTTTTTTTATTTAGGCTTCTGTGGCCTCTTTTTTTATGGGGCAATGCTCTATAATGATGATCATCACACTTTTATTTACTTACAACTCGATATTACAACTGGATACTAGAACAAAGATATGACTCTATATGAATGCCTCCGGTGGTGTATCGGAATGTGCAATGATCTAGCGTAGCAATGACATCAAAAAATGGACAATCCATGAAAACAACATGCAAGCTATCTTAAGATCATGCAAGGCAATATGACAATGAATGCTCAAGTCATGTATATGATGATGATGGAAGTTGCATGGCAATATATCTCGGAATGGCTATGGAAATGCCATGATAGGTAGGTATGGTGGCTGTTTTGAGGAAGATATAAGGAGGCTTATGTGTGATAGGCGTATCGTATCACGGGGTTTGGACCTTGCCGCGAAGTTTGCACCAACTTTCGAGGTGAGAAAGGGCAATGCACGGCATCAAGAGGCTAGCAATGATGGAAGGGTAAAAGTCGTATAATCCATGGACTCACATTAGTCATAAAGAACTCATATACTTATTGCAAAAGTTTATTAGCCCTCGGAGCAAAGTACTACTACGCATGCCCCTAGGGGGATAGATTGGTAGGAAAAGACTATCGCTCGTCCCCGACTGCCACTCATAAGGAAGACAATCAAAGAAACACCCCATGCTTCAAATTTGTCACACAACAGTTACCATACGTGCATGCTAGGGGACTTGCAAACCTCAACACAAGTATTTCTACAATCCACAACCACCCACTAGCATGAATCTAATATCACCATCTTTATATCGCAAAACTATTGCAAGGAATCAAACATATCATATTCAGCGATCTACAAGTTTATGTAGGATTTTATGACTAACCATGTGACTGACCAATTCCTGTCATCTCTCTAAATAGATATAAGTGAGGAAAGATAGTTTTCATTCTTTCTACAAAAGATAGTTTTAATTCTCCCACGCTCTAAAAAATATAAGTGAAGCAAAAGAGCATTATGCAAATGGCGGTTTTCTATGTAAAGAGAAACAGGCAATCCAAACTTCAAATGATATAAGTGAAACACATGAAGCATTCTATAAAGCCATACTCAAAACATTTAAGTGAGGTGCAATGAGCATTCTATAAATCAACCAAGGAGTATCTCATACCAGCATGGTGCATAAAAGAAAAATCAAAACTAAATGCAAAAGACGCTCCAAGACTTGCACATATCGCATGAACGAAACGAATACGAAAACATACCGATACTTGTTGAAGAAAGAGGGGATGCCTTCCGGGGCATCCCCAAGCTTAGACGCTTGAGTCTCCTTGAATATTTACTTGGGGGTGCCTTGGGCATCCCCAAGCTTGAGCTCCTACCTCTCTTCCTTTTCCTCATATCGAGACCTCCTCGATCAAACACTTCATCCACACAAAACTTCAACAGAAAACTCGGTAAGATACGTTAGTATAATAAAGCAAATAACTACTCTAAGTACTGTTGCAAACCAATTCATATTTTGTTTTTGCATTGTGTCTACTGTAATATAGCTTTCCATGGCTTAATCCACTGATATAAATTGATATTTTTCATCAAAACAAGTAAACTATGCATCAAAAAACAGAATCTGTCAAAAACAGAACAGTATGTAGCAATCTGAACATTCACCATAATTCTGGTAGCCCAAAATTTCTACCAAAATTATGAAAAGAAAATTTTTTTTATAGAAAGACAGTGCAAAAAGAATGAGAACCATTTGACGTTCCAGTTAAAAATTTAAAATCGCACACTACAGCCAAAGTTTCTGTCCTGCACCGTACAAACCAACTAGCATTGTAAACATCCTAAAGGCAAACCTTAGCACATTATTTTTATAATACAATGGAATTGTACAAGGGGATAATTATTTTTGATGAAAAGTTTCTATAATTAAGATTCACCAAGTTTCCGTGAGCATGAACAAAGTTCAAGGAGCTCTCCCACTTCAACAATGCTTGTCTCTCTCACTTTCACTTTCCTTTTTGAAAAGTTTTGGGTTCCCTTTTTTGTTTTTTTGTTTTTAGACTATATAAAAGCACTCAACAGAAATAAATGACTCTCTAAAACATTCGGGTTGTCTCCCTGGCAGCGCTTTCTTTAAAGCCATTAAGCTAGTCATATAGTGCTCAATAATGAATCCACCCGGATCCCAAGGTATATCAAAGCCAATTATAATTAACAATGATTTGTAATTTAGTAGTGACCACAAAGTAACATATATCATGCAACAAAGAAGTCTAGCTAACTCTCTTCCTATGCATCGGCATGTCATAAAAGAACAATTCATGCACACATAGTAAAGGCCAATGCATAGTATAAACAGTTTATTGCAATTCTATTTTATTGGAAACATGGAGAGGTGGAGATATAGTTCCTCTCTCATAATAATTGCAAGTAGGAGCATCAAGCACACGCATATTATATCTATGAAAATCATCATGTGCAATGGTAAAAGGCAACCCAACAATATAATACTTAATAAGCACAAACTTCTCCGATATAGTGTGGTTTGGAGAATCCAAAAAGATAATAGGACTATCATGCGTGGGTGCAATAGCAACAATTTCATTTTTAACATAAGGAACTATAGCAAGTTCATCTCCATAAGCATAATTCATATTGGCATCTTGGCCACAAGCATAGCAAGCATCATGAAAAAGGGATATTTCAAGAGAATCAACGGGACCATAACAATCATCCTTCGGTAAGCACAAAGAGGAATTAAACAATGTATGAGTTGAAGAGTTACTCTCATTAGAAGGTGGGCACGGGTAGCTAATCCGCTCTACCTCCTTTTGTTCTTCGCTCTCCTCATCATCTTTTTCATCCAATGAGCTCACAGTTTCATCAATTTCTTCTTCCGTAGCATCCTGCAAAATATTAGTCTCTTCTTGGACAGCGGAGACTTTCTCAATAAATGCATCAATATCGGAATTGTATTCATAATTCTCATAAAAATATTTAAGTTTAACAAAATTTCCAGGTCTATAAACCGAATCATCAAAATCTTCTAACGTTTTAAACATAGATTCAATCTCATAAGTACCCATAAAAGCAATAAATTCTTCTATATGTTCCACATCATAGTAATCATATATACCATTAGCATAAGAATCTAAGGTTTTATTATCATTGAATTTGCATGAAAAGGGAAGGTGTGGAGACTTCATACTAGAGCAACAAGTATAATCATATCTCAAGCATAGTTGCCTAGCATACCAATACAACATATAAATTTGATCCCATAATAGTTTCCCTTTTTGTTTCAAGCGATAATCCCTAAAGTATTCACGTTGATCCAACGTGTCTCCCATAACATAAGTGAAGGGGTTTTCTCAGGATTATCAAAGTAGTAAATAATTTCTTTCACATAACGAGCATCGAGGGTTTTAGGAGGTTCCCCATCTCCATGAGTAGCAAGTACACCTATTTTTTTGGTATTTCGTGTTCCATATCCATAACTAAAGATAGAGAACAACTAAGAACAACAAATAAAAATTACATAGTGATAAAACAAACAAGCACACACGAGAATATTCACCCCATGCTATGACTCCCCGGCAATGGTGCCAGAAAAAGGTCGTGATAACCCACAAGTATAGGGGATAATTGTAGCCTCTTTCGATAAGTAAGAGTGTCGAACCCAACGAGGAGCTAAAGGTAGAACAAATATTCTCTCAAGCCCTATCTACCACTGATACGACTCTACGCACGCTTAGTGTTCGCTTTACCTAGAACAAGTATGAAGCTAGAAGTACTTTGTAGGTGTGATAGGATAGGTTTGCAAGATAATAAAGAACGCGTAAATAGAAGATAGGGGCTGTTTAGATAAAGAAACAATAAAGTAAATATAGCGAGTGTAGAAAAGTGGTGGTAGGAGTTGTGAAATTGCCCCTAAGCAATTGACTACTTTACTAGACCGATAATTACTATTGCAATTCAATTTGAGGGAGAGGCAGAAGCTAACATACTTTCTCTTCTTGGATCATATGCACTTATGATTGGAACTCTAGCAAGCATCCGCAACTACTAAAGATCATTAAGGTAAAACCCAACCATAGCATTAAAGCATCACGTCCCCTTTATACCATACGCAAACAACCTATTTACTCGGGTCTGTGCTTCTATCACTCACGCCACCCACCAGAAGCAAATCATGAACATATTGCAAACCCTACAGCAGGGATCCCTCACACTTGCGCGACATGGAGAGCACCATAGGACAACACCAATAATAAAACATGCAACTCAAACCAATCATAGCAATTCATCAATCACCGAAAGGACAATGAAAATCTACTCAAACATCTTAGGATAGCAACACATCATTGGATAATAATATGAAGCATAAAGCACCATGTTCAAGTAGAAGGTACATCGGGTTGCGGGAGAGTGGACCGCTGAATATAGATGGGGGAAGGTGATGGAGATGTTGGTGAAGATGGCGGAGGTGTTGGTGTAGATCGCGGTGATGATGATGGCCCCCGGCGGTGTTCCGGTGCCACCGGACGCAAGTGGGAGAGAGTCCCCCTTCTCCTTCTTCTTCCTTGACCTTCTCCCTAGAGGGGAGAAGGGTTTCCCCTCTGGTCCTTGGCTCCATGGCGTGGGAGGGGCGAGAGCCCCTCCGAGATTGGATCTGTCTCTCTGTCTCTCTCTGTTTCTGCGTTCTGGGATTCTGCCCTGGCACCGTTTCTTTTATATCTAGAGATCCGTAACTCCGATTGGATTGAAACCTTCGCCCAGATATTTTTCTAAAAATTAGCTTTCTTGCGGCCAAAGTAGAGCATCGACCGCCAGACGAGGGGCCCATGAGGGTCAGGGGTGCGCCCACTTAAAGTGGTGGCGTGGGCCACCCTCGTGGCCACCTCGGGCACCGTCTCGCGTTGATTCTTCCTCCCAAAAATCACAAATATTCCAAAATAATTCTCCGTCCGTTTTTATCCCGTTTGGACTACATTTGATATTGGGTTTCTGCGAAACATAAAACATGCAACAAATAGGAACTGGCACTGGGCACTGGATCAATATGTTAGTCCCAAAAATAGTATAAAAAGTTGCCAAAAGTATATGAAAGTTGAATAATATTGGCATGGAACAATAAAAAATTATAGATACGACGGAGAAGTATCAATCCGCTCTTCAACCGTGAATGGGAAGAAGAATTCCCGAGGCACCAAATGAGCTGCGGTAGTGCCAATGGTAGTAGGAGTGGTAGTACCGCACTAAGTGGTACTAGGCCCAACACCAATGATACTACCTCTTAAGGTGGTACTACCGCACTTTACCACTGCCCTACCACCGTAAACAGGGAGGGCAACAGAAGCTCAAACACAAGGGGGAGTACATCGGAACTGGACTGTGCTACTGCTGCTTCTAGGGGTGGTACTATCGCTTGGGCAACTCAAGAAATCCCAAGCAGATAATAACAGGAGACAAGAAGACAAGAACTGTCATAACTTATAAAAACAGACTCCAAAATCGGGAAACTCAAACTTGTTGGATATATTTAGAGCTAATGAAGAATAAATGCCAATAGGATAAGGAAGAGAACCTTCCCAAAACTAAGCCAACAGAAAAAAGAAGACCTCTTTCTCACGTCCATCGCATAGTTGTAGCACAAATGAGAGCCAACCGATACATGGTTAGATCACCCTTCACAGTTGATTAGTACTCTCTTTGTTTTTATTTACTCTGCATATTAGATTTGACTGAAGTCAAACTTCATAAAGTTTGACCAAGTTTAGAAAAAATATGAACATTTACAATGATAAATCTATATGATGTGAAAGAGTATTCAATAATGAATCTACTGGATATATTTGAAAGTAGCAATGAAGAATAAATGCCAATAGGATAATGAAGAGAACCTTCCCGAATATGATCCAATAAATTCTTCAACATTGAAAACACAATAGATGATGCATATGAAAACCGTTTCTGATGAAGCTGAGCTTGTCATGAAGATGACCACAAGCTCCAAAACTCTCATAGAGAGTTTGAAATGTATGCGGCTATGGTCGGATGGCGGCCTCCCGCATCTGTGCCCGCAGACATGTCCCCCCTGTCCATGGATGGACGCGGGAGGAAATGTGTGGATTTCTGTTGAAGATGCGCTTAGAGCCATAAGATCATTCCTAAGTCCTTGATTGGACGTATGTGGATTATGCGAGTGGCCAGGATGATTAATCCACTAAGAAGGATAGATGTGGAAATTTGAAGTGGTTTGCGATCGAAGCATGTGATCGTTCCATGTTAGAGTGTCTTTGAAGTTGATTTGGATAGCAAAGGAAGCTTTATGTCTTCAACATGGTGGTTGCATCCTTTTAAAAGCAAGACAATTGCATCTTATTTGTCAAGGTCGTGCAAGAGCTGCCAATGTTCATCACTAATCACCTAAAGCATTTTAAGTAACACGGTAAATGGACCTCCTCATCCTTGACGATTACTTTGGTTACAAATCTCAAAGATGATATTCACATTAGATGATCCACACAATTACTTAAAATACGACTAATAAGAAAAGATGTAACATTATTACTAAGAAAAAGAGATATTTTCCTCTTGCATGATAATACTTGAGATTGTTTATGGTACATCATACTGCAGAATTTGAAGTGTAGTATTAATCTCATCGAGTGGTTGATTCAACTCAGAGTTTGACTAGGGCAACTTGGTAATAGCCAATGTCTGGTGCCTCTGATTGATCAAGCAGGCAAAAGAAAAATCAATCGAGCATTTGTCATCATTTTCGTAAATTGATTTGTTGTACCATAGAAGTACTCAAGATTTCATATGTTCAATTCTTTTGGCATTAGCACAAATCGGAAACTGTATGTATGATCAAAAATCAACATGCACAATGGAATTGGAGACGATATAATTTTTCATTGTCAAATCAAGTTGCATTGGAGTAGTCTCCTCTTACACCTAGTGGGATATGACATTGACCGTAGACTTATGCGCGACTGGTTGCATGCCCAAACTTTGTATCAACAGCACAATTTGGACATCAAGGAGGATGACAACAAAACATGGAAGCCTCTCAATTGCAGGAAGGTCTAAACATCACTTGGATGGCACAAAAAGCGCACAAGATGATCCCAAGATCGAGTAGGTGATAGATTTTCCGAGCGACCCAGTGCTTGTTTCTTTCCCTATGTCTCTTATTCCTACATGCATATTGTTTCCATACATCATTATATTGACACACACAAATATAAGTACCATAGTGCAAAATAAGGATAACTATGGTGGGGAAGTCTTTGATCATATGAAGGTGGGGTAGTGGATATATATAGGAGGAAGCGAAGAAAGCACTAAACTACGTAAGCTGACTGGACACTACTGATGTAGTTGTACATGTGTGTTCCATGACTGCTCGTCCTGCTGTCGCCGGTGGGGGCATACCAAGCACATATTTATAATTTGCCCTGGGACCATTTAGCATTTGTTCTAGATCGAGAGTAGTTTTTCATGCAAGTGTTATGTCCCTTCGGTTCAGACCACTGTTACTCGTAGACGCTGTCAAGTGAGTTGATTTGTCGCCACCATAGTACATAGCTTATGATCCATATTTAAACATGTGAATAGCTTGCTAGTTGATCACTAGAAGTTTTATGAAAAATGAGCTGTTGTTTATGATATATAATGATGCTAGAAAAAGTGATTAGAATTATCATTGATCAAACTTATTCACTTCTCTAGCATTCACACTTCATATATTATCTCTTTTATCATTTACCTACTAAAGGACGAGCATTGATTGAGCTTGGGGATGCTGATACGTCTCCAACACATATATAGTTTATTAAGTATTCATGCTATATTTACATGAGTTGTACATGGGTTTGGTGCACCTTTATATGATTTTTATGGACTAACCTATTAACTTAGTGCCCAGTGCTAGTTCCTGGTTTTTTTGCCTATTTCTTCGTTTCACAAAAAATCATACTAAACGAAGTCCAAACGCGATAAAAAAGTACTATGACTTTTTTGAACATAGGAGACCCCAGAAGCTTCATGGAAGGACCAGAAGACCCACAAGGGCGCCACAAGCTCACATGGCATGCCCCGGGGGGGGGGGAGTGCCACCTGCGCTTGTGGGGCCCTTGTAACTCCTTTTGGCATGATTCCAACGCTGAAAATTCCTACAAATTCTGAAACCTCCAAAAAAGTAACCGAGATGAGTTTTCCGCCACCGCAAGCCTCTATTACGAAGTGATCTCATCGGAAGCCCTGTTCCGGCACCCTACTGGAGGGCGAAGTCATCACCAGAGGGCATCTTCATATTCCCCGGTACCTCCATAAAAAAGGAGTAGTTCACTCCCCCGGGGCTGAGAGTATGTGCGAGTAACTATGTGTTTGAGATCTCTCTCTCTCTCTCTCTCTCTCTCTCTCTCTCGTAATCTTGATAGGGCACGATCTAGATGTACCCTGATCTTTGTTAGTATAGTTGGACTATATGGTGTTCTTCCTTGTCTACCTTTTTTTTTGATGAATTGAGTCTTGCTCTTTGTAGTTTCATAGGTTGGATGGAATACCTTTGATTTGGGATCACTTGATGTATGTCTTGCTTATGGATTCCCATGGTGACAATGGGGTAATTTATGAAGATCAAATGACATATGTTTCGGTAATGAACTTGCATATTCCGTGTTGGCATTTGGGTAATCTAGGCATAGATGTTGATACACGTTTTCGTCCCAATTTCTCTGATAGGAAATTTGGAGTGATTCTTTGTCTCACGTCGAGGGATTGTTATATGATTATGTTATGTTAGTACTCTTGGGAGATTGTACTAGTGAAAGTATGATGCCAAGGCCTTATTTTCAAGCATTGCAATATCGTTTGTGCTCACTTTTATCACTTGCGACCTTGCTGTTTTATTATGTCAAATTACAAAAACCTACATGTACTATTCATCTACACTTGTATTGGGTGTGTTGGGGACACAAGAGATTTCTTGTGTTTGATTGTAGAGTTGTTTGAAAGAGATTACCTTCATCTTATACCTCCCACGGATTGATAAATCTTAGGTCATTCACCTAAGGGAAATTTGTTGTTGTCCTACAAAACTCTACGCTTGGAGGCCCAACAGAGTCAACAAGAATTAAGTTGAATAGCACACATCAGATACTCTTCATGTTAGTCCATAAGATTTAATATGTTTATTGCTTTTGTAGTAACACAAAATCAGAAACGGGTAATATGATCATTGTCAGTGTCAAAACCGGCGGATCTCGGGTAGGGGGTCCCGAACTGTGCGTCTAGGCAGATGGTAACAGGAGACAAGGGACACGATGTTTTTACCCAGGTTCGGGCCCTCTCGGTGGGGGTAAAATCCTACTCCTGCTTGATAAATATTGATGATATGGGTAGTACAAGAGTAGATCTACCACGAGATCAAGGAGGCTAAACACTAGAAGCTAGCCTATGGTATGATTGTTGTTCGTCCTTCGGACTAAAACCCTCCGGTTTATATAGACATCGGAGAGGGCTAGGGTTACACAGAGTCGGTTACAATGGTAGGAGATCTACATATCCGTATCGCCAAGCTTGCCTTCCACGCTAAGGAAAGTCCCATCCGGACATGGGACGAAGTCTTCAATCTTGTATCTTCATAGTCTTGGAGTCCGGCGACGGTGATAGTTCGGCTATCCGGACACCCCCTAATCCAGGACTCCCTCAGTAGCCCCCGAACCAGGCTTCAATGACGATGAGTCCGGCGCACATATAGTCTTCGGCATTGCAAGGCGGGTTCTTCCCCAAATTCCATGTACTCTCCAAATGGTGTCCGGCTTCTTATAAATGCTGCGCTCCTTGGATCCACGTCCGATAATGGCCATCTTCCACGCGTCGTACGAATGCGAAAAGCCAGGGCATTTTTACATTCCACCCCCTAGCTGCGCGAATGAACCGCCTATAAAGAGAGGCGATGATCCAGATCCGAATCACACCATCCTCCTCCCACGAGTATTCATCGGAGCACTTCTGACCAAAAATCCATTCCATCATGGATAGTCGATGCGGCTCCTCCTCTCGCTCCCCAGCCCTCGGCCGGAGGTTGGGAAGATGCTCGGTCCCGCATAGTGAGCTAGTGGCGCTCCAAGCCGAGGATTTCTTCCCCAGCCTTTATGGTTCGGTTCGAGCGGACTTGCCACCTACAAGGGCGGAAAGCGGAGGAGGCGTCCCAAATCCCTCAAAGGAGGCGGGTATGCCGTACCTTATCTAATAAGAGGACTCGGATTTCCCATACATCCGTTTCTCCGGGGGCTCGTGGAGTTCTATGGGCTCCAGCTTCACCACCTTACGCCTGCCTCCATCCTACACATCGCGGGCTTCGTGGCCCTTTGCGAGCTGTTCTTGGGCGTCGAGGCCCATTTTGCGCTGTGGAAGAGATTATTCTGCCTCGTACCCCGTTCTCATGAGGGGTCGATATATCGAGTGGTCGGAGCCGAACTATGGCGCATCACCGGGACCGGATATCTATCCGGAACCCCGAAGAAGGCGTCCGAAGACCGGCCTTGAGAATGGTTTTATATGGAAGGCGCCCGCTACGGACCCGGTTGGATCGGCCTCCGGAGTTCAACAACGCTCCTCTCAAGAAACGCGCTGAGTTGGCACCCACGGAGCCCTCAGCGGGAGAATGACAGGATGTCCGATGTCGATGGGCGAATAAGGTTATTGGCCCATTCGGATGACCATGATTGGGGTCATGGCCACATGCATTATCACGAGGGTGCAGCCGCTCGATATAGGGGCCACCCATGTGGGATTTCAACGGGGAGGATGATGCCACCCGTCATGGCCGCAAGGGGCCAGGATCGGTAGCCGATCTGGTGAAGATCCTGTCCGGCCTGTACAAAGGAGAGAAGGAGGACTTCCTCCGTGCTAGTCCATCGAACAGATTTTCCATGAACAACCCTCGGAGCTGGGTAAGCGGACATTTGTCTAGCCGATCCATATTCCCAAAGTTAAGTGCCTCACTTTGTGATTTTGATGCAGGAACTGTGCCGGGCCATAGAGGATATACACAGCCTGGCTCCACAACCCGAGGATCCGGAACGATCCCTCGATCCGGCCTCCGAAGAGGATCTGGACATAAAGGTGGAGCTGATCGATGGGGTGTTCCACAAACTTAGCATCGACAATGCTTTGGTTGCCATTACGGCCGACTACCCCGGAATATCTCCGGTTTCCCAGGTAACTGTGACCGGAGTCCTGACACCATTACTCATCCATGCTTATCTGACCACCGTATACCAACGGTGTTCTGCAGGAGGTGCCTTCGAGGCGGGAAGCCGAGCCCACGGCGGTTGGCCAACAAGGGGAGCTCGGCCCAGCAGGCGGAAAATAAGTGCGGCGCGGATCGAGACGTCACCGCAACGGTATGGCGCGCCACTACGTTTCCAGGAAAGATTCCTGGAAGGCATATTAATGCTCGTGGTTTTTTCAAGAGAAAGAGCGCTCGCCGGACTATGTCCAGAGAGATTGCCAATCAAGCCTCCGCCAGCCAGGCTCCAACGCCAGGTCCGGAGGGGGAGGCGAACGCAAGGCGTGCGTCGGGTGCTCCTCCAGCGGAGGACGCCGACCGGTTGTCCGCCACCAGATCTGAGGTGTAGGGCGCCATGAATCACAGGCGCCGCCAGACAGTTCTTCGTGATGCATGCTTCTCCCCGGAGGCATTAAATGCCTTTAATTCGGGATATGCGCACCTCCGTGCTGCTCAAGGTGGTCTAGCCAGAGCCACGGAGCAGTATGTGAAAGACATACGGGTGAGGAATTTTGATAGTTATATATGCCAGTAGCCCCCGAGACTTAAAATAGTTAGAATAACTGATTTAAGGATCATTTGTTATGCAAGATCTTACGGAGAAGAATACCCACCTGTCCCAGGAGCTTCAAGAGTGCAAGGCCCAACTTGAGGCTGCACTAGCCGCCACGGGAGGAGCCACAGAGAACCCCTCCGGTAATATATACTTTTGAAAGAGAAGTAGTTTGTGAAGTGCGGCGTGTGCATGGGTCTGACAATAATATTGTAGATGGTGCCGGACTAGATCCAGATAGGCAGCAGCTACTACGCCAGCTAAAGGCCGGCGAGAAGGTGCTTACAAGGGTGCGGCAGGAGAAAATTAACCTCCAAGATGCCAACACTCAGCTGGGCGAGGAACTAAAAGATGTTCGGGTCCAGCTGTCTTACTCCGTGAAGGAGAATTAGCGGCTTCGTCGCGGCATTTATAGTAAGTGCTTGAACAAACTTTTGAAAAGAAGAGTTCGGCGAGAAAGTCGATTAACGAGAATATATGCAGAGGTATGCTCACGAGCCGTCCTGCAGAGGAAATGCCCTGTTCAACGGGTGACCTACTTCCCGAGCTGCTGCAACTGCACGAACGAGTTCGGCAGGTGATGAGTGGCGTCGCCCAGGCCTTATGGCCATCCGTCTCTCTACCCAAGGGTCTTGGAGGGCTTGCGGAGAAGCTTCAGGGAGCACGACGGCGCTTCCATTCGTGGAAGATATCGGCCTGCCATCAAGGCGCCAGGGAGGCCTGGGCCATGGTGAAGACGCGGTACACGAAGGCTGACCCAAACCACATGGCCGAGGTCGGACCTGTGGGGCCTGATGGGAAGGAGATCCCTGTGAGCTTAATGTACGGTCAAGTAGAGTTAGCCGCAAAGTATTCCCAATGGGACTGTAAACTAGATAGCCTGTTAGATGGTATTGAAGAGGAATACAATTAGTCAATTTGACTATGTAATTTAAAATGACATGTAAAATGCCTTCTAGCCGGATTGTAGATCGTTTGTCATTGCGGACCTTTTCGCTTCAACCTCGGGACCCGACAGTCCGGAGTGTGTCCGAATACCCTCGCGGTTATAAAAAAACTGGGGCATGCGTGGAGACCAGGCGTAGGGGTCATTAGTGCTTTATCAGACAAGTGCCCAACTAGTTATGTTATATTACATGGTTAGTAAGAAACATCTTCCAGGGAGAATAGTTCCGTTAGGGGTTCCTTTCCCTGGGAGGCATGCCCTAAAGTGCATGTCCGGACTGCGAAAAAAGCAGGAAAGCATCTGGGGGCAGATAAATAAATAGGTAAGAAATCGTCTTTTAGTTCACCGAGCGAATATTCCCTTAAACGCTAGCTTTCGGCTTCATCCGATCGAGGTACACATCCGGTGACCGGCGAGAACAATCGCAGAGGTGCTCCCTTTACCTCCTAGCCGAACAATCGGGAACGTAGGGGTAAGCACAGGAGCTAGGCAACCCAGCTTGGCCAAAACTTAAGTCATATCGATGCATATAATGGTGAATAAAAGGTACATGCGGAAGTGTGACACATGTGTTGGGCATAAAGCCCGTATAAATAAGCTTTTGTTAAAGAAGCCCCCAGGTATAATGAGTGCGAGTAGCACGTCAAGTGTGTGCGAACAATGCGCAGACGAGCCTTCAAAGGCCTTAAGAAAAAAGGAGGGAGAAAGAAAGAAATAAAAGACAGATAAAGTATAAAATGTAGACGGAGGAAGGAGACGAACTCAGAGTCCGGCGCTAGGCGTAGAATCTTCGGAGACAGGCTGCGTTCTATGGGTTCGGCTCGAGTTGGTTATCCGATGCGTTTCGTAGACGGTATGCTCCGCCGGTCAGGACTTGGTCGATGATGAAAGGACCTTCCCATTTGGGCTGAGTTTGTCCTTTTTCTTGTCCGGCAGGCGTAGAACTAGTTCGCCAACATTGTAAGTTTTGGCCTGTACTTCTCTGCTTTGATATCTACGAGCCTGATGTTGATAGAATGCGGAACGAGCTTTTGCCACGTCGCGCTCCTCCTCTAAGGTGTCCAAACTGTCCTGTCGATCCAGCTCGGCTTCTCTTTCTTCGTACATGCGCACGCGAGGTGAGTCATGAATTATGTCACAGGGCAAAACTGCCTCTGCGCCGTACACTATAAAAAATGGTGTGAATCCGGTAAATGCGATTCGGTGTGGTCCGCAGCCCCAGTCTGGTCGAGCTCCTCTACCCGGTCGTGTTAGATTCCTTGAGGACCGCACTAGTGCGGGTTTAATGCGCTCATGATTAGACCATTTGCTCGCTCGACTTGACCGTTAGTTTGAGGCGATAGGCTGAGCGTGGTCGAGCTTGATGCCCATGTTTTGCACGAGTTTAACCTCATCGGCCGTGAAGTTTGTGCCGTTATCGGTGATGATGCTATGGGGACACCGTAACGATTGTACTACGCCGATATGAAGTCTATCACGGGTCGGATTCGCCGTCTTAAGCGGCTTGGCCTCTATCCATTTGGTGAATTTATCCACCATGACCAATATGTATTTTTGCTTGTGGGTTCCTCCTTTAAGGCGTCCAACCATGTCAAGCCCCCAAACCGCGAACGGCTAGGTGATGGGTATAGTTTTCAGGGCGGTGGGTGGCATGTGGCTTTTATTAGCAAAGAGCTGGCAACCGACGCATCGTTGGACTAAATCCTGAGCGTCTGTCCGGGCCGTTGGCCAATAGAATCCTATACGAAAGGCCTTGCTTACAAGGGCCCGGGCTGCGGCGTGGTGCCCACTGAGTCCAGCATGAATTTCAGCCAAAATATTTCGCCCTTCTTCTTCGGAGATACACCTTTGAAGGACTCCAATTGTGATTTTCTTATAGAGCTCTCCTTCATGGACCTTATAGGCTTTAGATCGCCATACTATGCAGCGGGCCTCGTTTTGGTCCTCGGGAAGTTCCTGCCTAGCTAAGTAAGCTAGGAATGGCTCGGTCCACGGGGCAATGACTGCCATTATTTCGTGGGCTGAAGGTGTTGTTTCATTGGCAGAACCGCTGATTGTGTCAGAGTGTGCGGTGTCGGGCAGTGCGGTTGGGTCCCGTTTGTTGTTTCCGGACTCCCCTTCCCATAGTACGGATGGCTTGAAAAGCCATTCCAGGAAGATGTTGGGAGGGACGGCATAGCGCTTTGCGCTGATGCATGCCAATACGTCCGCCGCTTGATTATTATCCCGGGCTATTATACGCCCTTCAAACCGAGCTGACATTTTCAGAACGGCGTTACGGTAAGCTGCCATTCTTGGATCCTTGGCGTCGAAGTCTCCATTTATTTGGGATATCGCGAGGTTCGAATCCCCTCGCACCTCTAGGCGTTTAATGCCCATGAAGACCGCCATCCGGAGGCCATGTAGAAGGGCCTCGTATTCGGCTGCGTTGTTGGAGTCCGTGTACATTATCTGGAGTACGTATTGGACTGTGTCTCCGGTTGGGGACGTCAGGACGACGCCAACCCCCAGGCCGGCCAACATTTTGGAGCCGTCGAAGTGCATGATCCAATTAGAATATGCGTCGTACTCTTTAGGGAGTTCGGCTTCAGTCCATTCGGCGATGAAGTCGGCCAAAACTTGCGACTTGATAGCTCGCCATGGTTTATAGGTTATGTCGAATGGTAGGAGCTCGATGGCCCACTTTGCAATCCTGCCGGTCGCGTCGCGGTTGTTTATAATGTCATTCAGAGGTACTTCGGAGGCTACTATTATCGAACACTCTTGAAAGTAGTGTCGGAGCTTCCGGGATGCCATGAACACTGCGTACGCTATCTTTTGATAATGTGGATCCAGGACTTGCATGGAGTCAGGACAGTGGATACATAGTACACTGGTTTTTGAAGAGGGAACTTGTGTCCGTCCGTTTATCGTTCGACGACGAGCACCGCGCTTACGACTTGATGTGTTGCCGCGATATATAATAACATTGGTTCGCCCAAGTTGGCGCCGGCCGGAACGGTTGTTGCCAGTATGGCCTTTATTTCTTCGAGTCCGGCCGTGGCGGCATCCGTCCACTCGAAGTGTTCGGTGCGCCGGAGGAGGCGATAAAGGGGTAATGCCTTTTCTCCTAAGTAGGAGATGAAGCGGCTTAGAGCCGCCATGCATCCAGTCAAATTTTGTATTTGCTTGAGGTCTTTTGGGACATCCAATTGTGACAGAGCTCGGATCTTGGCTGGGTTTGCTTCAATTCCTCTATCGGATACAATGAAGCCCAAGAGCTTTACGGCTGATGCGCCAGCGCATTTTTCGGGTTGAGCTTAATGTCATATGCTCGGAGATTGTCGAATGTGAGCCTCAAGTCGTCTACTAGAGTTTCGACGTGTTTGGATTTGACGACCACATCATCTACGTATGCCTCCACTGTTTTGCCGATCTGGTTTGCCAAACATGTCTGAATCATGCGCTGGTATGTTGTGCTGGTGTTTTTGATCCTGAAGGGCATTGTGTTGAAGCAGAATGGTCCGTATGGAGTAATGAATGCCGTTGTGGCTTGGTCTGGCTCCGCCATCTTGATTTGATGGTAGCCGGAGTATGCGTCGAGGAAGCACAATGAATCGTGCCCTGCGGTAGCGTCGATAATTTGATCGATGCGGGGAAGGGGGAAGGGATCCTTTGGGAAAGCCTTGTTAAGGTCCTTAAAATCGACACACAGGCGCCAGGATTTGTCCTTCTTTGGTACCATTACCAGGTTGGCTAGCCACTCTGGATGTTTTATGTCTCTGATGAATCCGGCTTCTAATAGTTTGGCTAGCTCCTCTCCCATTGCCTGTCTTTTGGGTTCGGAAAATCACCGAAGGGCCTGTTTGACTAGCTTGAATCCTTTTAGGATATTTAGGCTGTGCTCTGCCAGCCGGCGTGGGATTCCTGGCATGTCTGAAGGGTGCCAGGCAAAAATATCCCAATTT
The DNA here is from genome assembly GCA_021437245.1 of Aegilops speltoides. Classification (NCBI taxonomy): domain Eukaryota; kingdom Viridiplantae; phylum Streptophyta; class Magnoliopsida; order Poales; family Poaceae; genus Aegilops; species Aegilops speltoides. The sequence continues at coordinate 19,539,951 of CM038143.1, forward strand.
TCCCGAAGGAATTCTCGTAGTGCGGTGTCTACATCAGGGTTTAATTGTGCCCCAATGGAGGCCGTCTTTGTAGAGTCCGTTGGATGGACTTGGAATTTGACTATTTCGTCCGCTGGCTTAAAAGAGGTGGACTTGGATCTTTTGTCAAGTATCACGTCGTCCCTGTTCACCGTGAAGCGCAGATAGAGCCTCTAGAGCTACTGCGGCTGTCTTATTTTCGACGCGGAGTGCTACGTCCAGATAACTAGCAAGAGTGATGATTCCGTTGGCCCCGGGCATTTTGAGCTTCATGTACCCGTAATGGGGTATAGCTTGAAAAATTGTGAATGCCTCTCGTCCTAATAAAGCGTGATATCCGCTGCTGAACGGGGCCACATGGAACGTGATCTCCTCATACCTGTAGTTGTCCGGCGAGCCGAATACCACATCCAGTGTGATTTTTCCTGTGCAGCATGCTTCCCGACTAGGGATTATTCCTCTGAAGGTTGTGTTGCTTCGCTCAATGCGGCTCTAGTCTACTTCCATTTTTCGAAGAGTTTCCTCGTAGATGAGGCTTAATCCGCCGCCACCATCTATGAGTACCTTAGTAAGGCGAAAGCCGTCCACTATTGGACTGAGGACCAATGTGGCTGGTGCTCAGGTTGTTCGGAATTTTGGTTCGTCACTGGCGTTAAAGGTAATAGTCGTGTCACTCCATGGATTTATTGTTGCTACTTGGTAGACTTCAGCAAGGCTGCGGAGTGTTTGTTTCCGCATATTATTTGATGCGAAAGTCTCGAAGACTGTTAATACCGTACTGGTACTATTGGGCTGGTTCTCTGGGGCTAGAAGCTCTTCGCCACTTTTGGCCACCTGCCGTAGTATCCAACATGCTCGAAGGCTATGTGTTGGAGTGGCACCCTCTGTACTATGGATTTTGCAAGGTCCGCTGAGCCATCCCTCTAGTACGGTTCCGTGCCCTTTAGGGGGTTTTTGCTTTTTGGTTTTTAACCCAGGTGCCTGAATATGATGCACCCTTTTATTTCGGACTAGAGTTGTGTTCGGAGCCGGATTGTCCCAAAATTTGATTTCAGTTTTCCAGGCACTCTCCATCGCACAATACTTTCGTACTATGGACGCCAAGTCGGCAAAGCGTGTAATTTCGCGGCAACTTATGGCATTCATGATTCCCTTGTCCGTGCAATTATTGCAGAAAATTGAGATTGCGCTTTCCTCACGGCAGTCCATTATCCTGTCCATAACCAGGAGGAATCTGGCCCAGTAATGGTGTACTGTTTCAGCGGGCTCTTGCCGGATTCGGGATAGATCACTTGTGTTTGGGTGGGTGGGTGGAATTAAATTCGGAACCCCGTCCAATTTAAGACTCAAGGGCCGGAAAGTTTCCGAACTTGGAAGCTTGGCTTGTTGGATGTTGTCCAACGAATCTGGCCCGCTGCCTGACTTTAGGTTCAGGGCTTGATCGACGTCCGTCCCTCCGCGGGAATCCGGCATGGAGGGGTCTGGAATTCGGACATAGCTTGTCCTTAATGTAGAAGAAGAGTCGCCGTGCTGTTCCTCCACCACAGCAACATGGTGGGTAGCCTGTGGAGAGTTGATCTCTCTCTGATCGGTTTTAGGCCCAATCTGATCATAGTCTGTAGCGACTCCCAGGGCGGCGATGCGGTCCAAGAGCTCATTTAAGGAGGAGAGCTCCATCGGATCTAGCTGCTCGGCGAATTCCGAGTTGATGTGGAGACCGCTTTTGATGACCCGAGAGGTCATCGTCGGCGTGGCGGCCGAACAGGCGGTCATAAGAAAACCGCCTAGCCGGATAGTTTGGCCGATGGCCAAAGCTCCTTTGGCAACGATGCTGTCTTTGAAGACGGGACGAGGCATCCTTCCTGATTGCGACGGCACAGAGGAAGTCTCAATGAAAGGACCAATGTTGGTGTCAAAACCGGCGGATCTCGGGTAGGGGGTCCCGAACTGTGCGTCTAGGCGGATGGTAACAGGAGACAAGGGACACGATGTTTTTACCCAGGTTCGGGCCCTCTTGGTGGAGGTAAAACCCTACTCTTGCTTGATTAATATTCATGATATGGGTAGTACAAGAGTAGATCTACCACGAGATCAAGGAGGCTAAACCCTAGAAGCTAGCCTATGGTATGATTGTTGTTCGTCCTTCGGACTAAAACCCTCCGGTTTATATAAACATCGGAGAGGGCTAGGGTTACACAGAGTCGGTTACAATGGTAGGAGATCTACATATCCGTATCACCAAGCTTGCCTTCCACGCCAAGGAAAGTCCCATCCGGACACGGGACGAAGTCTTCAATCTTGTATCTTCATAGTCTTGGAGTCCAGCCGACGGTGATATTTCGGCTATCCGGACACCCCCTAATCCAGGACTCCCTCAATCATTATATGGTTATAGCAGACAGTCCGTATCAGAGAATACACATGATGGGTGAGCTAATTGTTGGGGAACGTAGTAATTTCAAAAAATTTCCTACGCACACGCAAGATCATGGTGATGCATAGCAACGAGAGGGGAGAGTGTTGTCTACGTACCCTTGTAGACCGTAAGCGGAAGCGTTATGACAACGCGGTTGATGTAGTCGTACGTCTTCACGATCCGACCGATCCAAGTACCGAATGTACGGCACCTCCGAGTTCAGCACACGTTCAGCTCGATGAGGTTCTCCGGCCTCCGATCCAGCAGAGCTCCGGAGATGAGTTCTGTCAGCACGATGGCGTGGTGACGATGATGATGTTCTACGGCGCGAGGCTTCGCCTAAGCTCCTGACGATATGACCGAGGTGGAATATGGTGGAGGGGCACCGCTGCGGCTAAGGAACGATCCGTAGATCAACTTGTGTGTCCATGGGGTGCCCCCTGCCCCCGTATATAAAGGAGAGGAGGAGGGGAGGGCCGGCCCTCTACTATGGCGCGCCCTGGGGAGTCCTACTCCCACCGGGAGCAGGATTCCCCTTTCCTAGTCCAACTAGGAGACCTTGCATGTATTAGGAGTAGGAGACTAGGAAAGGGGAGGGAGAAGGGAAGGAAGGAGGGGGTGCGGCCCCTTCCCTTAGTCCAATTCTGACTAGGGCAAGGGGGGGCGCGCGGCCTGCCCAGGGCAGCCCCTCTCTCTTTCCCGTATGGCCCATAAGGCCCAATACTTCTCCCCGGCGAATTCCCGTAACTCTCCGGTACTCCGAAAAATACCCGAATCACTCGGAACCTTTCCGAACTCCGAATATAGTCGTCCAATATATCAATCTTTACGTCTCGACCATTTCGAGACTCCTCGTCATGTCCCCGATCTCATCCGGGACTCCGAACTCCTTCGGTACATCAAAACTCATAAACTAATAATATAACTGTCATCGAAACCTTAAGCGTGCGGACCCTACGGGTTCGGGAACTATGTAGACATGACCTAGAACTATTCTCGGTCAATAACCAATAGCGGGACCTGGATGCCCATATTGGCTCCTACATATTCTACGAAGATCTTTATCGGTCAAACCGCATAACAACATACGTTGTTCCCTTTGTCATCGGTATGTTACTTGCCGAGATTCGATCGTCGGTATCCAATACCTAGTTCAATCTCGTTACGGCAAGTCTCTTTACTCGCTCGTAATACATCATCTCACAACTAACTCATTAGTTGAAATGCTTGCAAGGCTTAAGTGATGTGCATTACCGAGAGGGCGAGAGATACCTCTCCGACATTGGAGTGACAAATCCTAATCTCAAATCGCCAACCCAACAAGTACCTTTGGAGACACCTGAGAGCACCTTTATAATCACCCAGTTATGTTGTGACGTTTGGTAGCACACAAAGTGTTCCTCTGGTAAACGGGAGTTGCATAATCTCATAGTCATAGGAACATGTATAAGTCATGAAGGAAGCAATAGTAACATACTAAACGATCGTGTGGTAAGCTAACGGAATGGGTCATGTCAATCAGATCATTCAACTAATGATGTGACCTTGTTAATCAAATAACAACTCTTTGTCCATGGTTAGGAAACATAACCATCTTTGATTAACAAGCTAGTCAAGTAGAGGCATACTAGTGACACTCTGTTTGTCTATATATTCACACATGTATTATGTTTCAGGTTAATACAATTCTAGCATGAATAATAAACATTTATCATGATATAAGGAAATAAATAATAACTTTATTATTGCCTCTAGGGCATATTTCCTTCAGTCTCCCACTTGCACTAGAGTCAATAATCTAGATCACATCACCATGTGATTCACATCGATAGTTCACATCATCATGTTATTAACACCCATAGTTCACATCGCCATGTGACCAACATCCAAAGGGTTTACTAGATTCAGTAATCTAGTTCACATCGCTATGTGATTAACACCCAAAGATTACTAAGGTGCGATCATGTTTTGCTTGTGAGAGAATCTTAGTCAGCGGGTCTTTCACATTCAGATCCGTTATGTATTTTGCAATTTTCTATGTCTACAATGCTCGCGGAGCTACTCTAGCTAATTGCTCCCACTTTCAATATGTATCTAGATCGAGACTTAGAGTCATCGGATCGGTGTCAAAACTTGCATCGGCGTAACCCTTTACGACGAACATTTTGTCACTTCCATAATCGAGAAACATATCCTTATTCCACTAAGGATAATTTTGACCGCTGTCCAGTGATCTACTCCTAGATCACTAGTTTATTCCCTTGCCAAACTCAGTGCAGGGTATACAATAGATCTGGTACACAGCATGGCATACTTTATAGAACCTATGGCCAAGGCATAGGGAATGACTTTCATTCTCTTTCTATCTTCTGCCGTGATCGGGTTTTGAGTCTTACTCAATTTCACACCTTGTAACACATGCAAGAACTCTTTCTTTGACTGTTCCATTTTGAACTACTTCAAAATCTTGTCAAGGTATGCACTCATTGAAAAAACTTATCAAGCGTCTTGATCTATCTCTATAGATCTTGATGCTCAATATGTAAGCAGCTTCACCGAGGTCTTTCTTTGAAAAACTCCTTTCAAACACTCCTTTATGCTTTGCAGAATAATTCTACATTATTTCCGATCTACAATATGTCATTCACATATACTTATCGAAATCTTTGTAGTGCTCCCACTCACTTTCTTGTAAATACAGGCTTCACCGCAAGTGCAGATAAAACTATATGCTTTGATCAACTTATCAAAGCGTGTATTCCAACTCGAGATGCTTGCACCAGGTCCATAGATGGATCATTGGAGTCGCATATTTTGTTAGCACCTTTAGGATTGACAAAACCTTTTGGTTGCATCATATACAACTCTTCTTTAATAAATCCATTAAGGATTGCAGTTTTGTTAACCATTTGCCAAATTTCATAAAGTGTGGCAATTGCTAACATCGTAGTCAACACCTTGGACTTAAGCATAGATACGAGTGAGAAACTCTCATCGTAGTCAACACCTTGAACTTGTCGAAAACCCCTTTTGCGACAATTCTAGCTTTGTAGATAGTAACACTACTATATATCAGTGTTCGTCTTCCTCTTGAAAATCCATTTAATCTCAATGGCTTGCCGATCATCGGGCAACTCAACCAAAGTCCATACTTTGTTCTCATATATGGATCCCATCTCAGATTTCATGGCCTCAAACCATTTCGCGGAATCTGGGCTCACCATCGCTTCTTCATAGTTCGCAAGTTCATCATGGTCTAGTAACATGACTTCGAACAGGATTACCGTACTACTCAGTGCGGATCTCACTCTGGTTTACCTCGAGGTTCGGTAGTAACTTGATTTGAAGTTACATGATCATCATCATTAGCTTCCTCACTAATTGGTGTAGTAGTCACAAGAAAAGATTTCTGTGATGAACTACTTTGCAATAAGGGAGAAGGTACAATTACCTTATCAAGTTTTCTACTTTCCTCCCACTCACTTCTTTCGAGAGAAACTCCTTCTCTAGAAAGGATCCATTCTCAGTAACGAATATCTTGCCTTCGGATCTGTGATAGAAGGTGTACCCAACAGTCTCCTTTGGGTATCCTATGAAGACATATTTCTCCGATTTGGGTTTGAGCTTTTTAGGATGAAACCTTTTTCATATAAGCATCACAATCCCAAACTTTATGAAACGACAACTTTGGTTTCTTGCCAAACCACATTTCATATTGTGCCGTCTCAACGGACTTTAGATGGTGCCCCTTTTTAACGTGAATGCAGCTGTCTCTAATGCATATCCCCAAAACTATAGTGGTAAATCGGTAAGAAACATCATAGATTGTACTATATCCAATAAAGTACGGTTATGGCGTTCGGACACACCATTACACTGTGGTGGTCCAGGTGGCGTGAGTAGTGAAACTATTTCACATTGTTTTAACTGAAGGCCAAACTCGTAACTCAAATATTTTACCTCTGCGATCATATCGTAGAAACTTTTATTTTCTTGTTATGATGATTCTCTACTTTACTCTGAAATTCTTTGAACTTTTCAAACGTTTTCAGACTTATGTTTCATCAAGTAGATATACCCATATCTGCTCAAATCATCTGTGAAGGTCAGAAAATAATGATACTTGTCGCGAGCCTTAATATTCATCGGACCACATACATCAGTATGTATGATTTCCAACAAATCTGTTGCTCGCTCCAATGTTCCGGAGAACGGCGTTTTAGTCATCTTGCCCAAGAGGCATGATTCGCAAGCATCAAGTGATTCATAATCAAGTGATTCCAAAATCCCATCAGCATGGAGATTCTTCTTGCGCTTTACACCAATATGACTTAAACAGCAGTGCCACAAATAAGTTGCACTATCATTATTAACTTTGCATCTTTTGGTTTCAATATTATGAATATGTGTATCACTACGATCGAGATCCAACAAACCATTTTTGTTGGTGTGTATGACCATAGAAGGTTTTATTCATGTAAACAGAACAACAACTGTTCTCTAACTTAAATGAATAACCGTATTGCAATAAACATGATCAAATCATATTTATGCTCAACGTAGACACCAAATAACACTTATTTAGTTTCAACACTAATCCCGAAAGTATAGGGAGAGTGCGATGATGATCATATCAATCTTGGAACTACTTCCAACACACATCGTCACTTCATCCTTAACTAGTCTCTGTTTATTCTGCAACTCCTGTTTCGAGTTACTACTCTTAGCAACTGAACCAGTATCAAATGCCGAGGGGTTGCTATTAACACTAGTAAAGTACACATTAATAACATGTATATCAATATACCTTTGTTCACTTTGCCATCCTTCTTATCTACCAATTACTTGGGGTAGTTCCGCTTCTAGTGACCAGTCCTTTGCGGTAGAAGCACTCGGTCTCGAGCTTAGGTCGGACTTGGGCTTCTTCACTTGAGCAGCAACTTGCTTGCCGTTCTTCTTGAAGTTCCTCTTCTTCCCTTTGCCCTTTTCTTGAAACTAGTGATCTTGTCAACCATCAACACTTGATGTTTTTCTTTGATTTCTACCTTCATCGATCGTGAAGAGCTTGGGAATAGTTTCTGTTATCCCTTGCATATTATAGTTCATCACGAAGTTCTACTAACTTGGTGATGGTGACTAGAGAATTTTGTCAATCACTATCTTATCTGGAAGATTAACTCCCACTTGATTCAAGCGATTGTAGTACCCAGACAATCTGAGCACATGCTCACTAGTTGAGCGATTCTCCTCCATCTTTTAGCTATAGAACTTGTTGGAGACTTCATATCTCTCAACTCGGGTATTTGCTTGAAATATTAACTTCAACTCCTGGAACATCTTATATGGTCCATGACGTTCAAAACGTCTTTGAAGTCCCGATTCTAAGCCATTAAACATGGTGCACTAAACTATCAAGTAGTCATCATATTGAGCTAGCCAAACGTTCATAACGTTTGCATCCGCTCTCAATAGGTCCGTCACCTAGCGGTGCATCAAGGACATAATTTTTCGTGCAGCAATGAGGATAAACCTCGGATCACGGATCCAATCCGCATCATTGCTACTAACATCTTTCAACATAATATTCTCTAGGAACATATCAAAAATAAACACAGGGGAAGCAACAACGCGAGCTATTGATCTACAACATGATTTGCAAAATACTACGGGACTAAGTTCATGATAAATTTAAGTTCAATTAATCATATTACTTAAGAACTCCCACTTAGATAGACATCCCTCTAATCCTCTAAGTGATCACGTGATCCAAATCAACTAAACCATAACCGATCATCACGTGAAATGGAGTAGCTTTCAATGGTGAACATCATTATGCTGATCATATCTACTATATGATTCACGCTCGACCTTTCGATCTCCGTGTTCCGAGGCCATATTTGCATATGCTAGGCTCGTCAAGTTTAACCTGAGTATTCCGCGTGTGCAAAACTGTCTTGCACCCGTTGTAGATGGACGTAGAGCTTATCACATCCGATCATCACGTGGTGTCTGGGCACGACGAACTTTGGCAACGGTGCATACTCAGGGAGAACACTTCTTGATAATTTAGTGAGAGATCATCTTATAATGCTACCGTCAATCAAAGCAAGATAAGATGCATAAAAGATAAACATCACATGCAAATCAATATAAGTGATATGATATGGTCATCATCATCTTGTGCTTCATGATCTCCATCTCTGCAGCAGCATCATGATCACCATCGTCACCGGCGCGACACCTTGATCTCCATCGTAGCATTGTTGTCGTCTCGCCAATCTTATGCTTCTACGACTATCGCTACCACTTAGTGATAAAGTAAAGCATTACAGGGCGATTGCATTGCATACAATAAAGCGACAACCTTACGACTCCTGCTGGTTGCCGATAACTTGGTTACAAAACATGATCATCTCATACAATAAAATATAGCATCATATCTTGACCATATCACATCACAACATGCCCTGCAAAAACAAGTTAGACGTCCTCTACTTTGTTTGTTGCAAATTTTACGTGGCTGCTACGGGCTTAAGCAAGAATCAATCTCACCTACGTATCAAAACCACAACAATAGTTTGTCAAATAGACTCCGTTTTAACCTTCTCAAGGACCGGGCGTAGCCATACTCGGTTCAACTAAAGTTGGAGAAACTGACACCCGCCAGCCACCTGTGTGCAAAGCACGGCGGTAGAACCAGTCTCGCGTAAGCGTACGCGTAATGTCGGTCCGGGCCGCTTCATCCAACAATACCGCTGAACCAAAGTATGACATGCTGGTAGGCAGTATGACTTGTATCGTCCACAACTCACTTGTGTTCTACTCGTGCAAAACATCAAACCATAAAAACCTGGCTCTGATACCACTGTTGGGGAACGTAGTAATTTCAAAAAAAATTCATACGCACACGCAAGATCATGGTGATGCATAGCAACGAGAGGGGAGAGTGTTGTCTACGTACCCTTGTAGACCGTAAGCGGAAGCGTTATGACAACGCAGTTGATGTAGTCGTATGTCTTCACGATCCGACCGATCCAAGTACCGAACGTACGGCACCTCCGAGTTCAGCACACGTTCAGCTCGATGAGGATCTCCGGCCTCCGATTCAGCAGAGCTCCGGAGATGAGTTCCGTCAGCACGACGGCGTGGTGACGATGATGATGTTCTACCGGCGCAGGGCTTCGCCTAAGCTCCACGACGATATGACCGAGGTGGAATATGGTGGAGGGGGGCACCGCACACGGCTAAGGAACGATCCGTAGATCAACTTGTGTGTCCATGGGGTGCCCCCTGCCCCCGTATATAAAGGAGAGGAGGAGGGGAGGGCCGGCCCTCTACTATGGCGCGCCCTGGGGAGTCCTACTCCCACCGGGAGTAGGATCCCCCCTTTCCTAGTCCAACTAGGAGACCTTCCATGTATTAGGAGTAGGAGACTAGGAAAGGGCAGGGAGAAGGGAAGGAAGGAGGGGGTGCGGCCCCTTCCCTTAGTCCAATTCTGACTAGGGCAAGGGGGGGCGCGCGGCCTGCCCAGGGCAGCCCCTCTCTCTTTCCCGTATGGCCCATAAGGCCCAATACTTCTCCCGGCGAATTCCGTAACTCTCCCAGACTCGAAAAATACCGAATCACTCGGAACCTTTCCGAACTCGAATATAGTCGTCCAATATATCGATCTTTCGTCTCGACCCTTTTGGAGACTCCTTGTCATGTCCCGATCTCATCCGGGACTCGAACTCCTTCGGTACATCAAAACTCATAAACTCATAATATAAGCATCATCGAAACCTTAAGCGTCACGGACCCTATGGGTTCGAGAACTATGTAGACATGACCTAGAACTATTCTCGGTCAATAACCAATAGCGGGACCTGGATGCCCATATTGGCTCCTACATATTCTACGAAGATCTTTATCGGTCAAACCGCATAACAACATCGTTGTTCCCTTTGTCATCGGTATGTTACTTGCTCGAGATTCGATCGTCGGTATCCAATACCTAGTTCAATCTCATTACCGGCAAGTCTCTTTACTCGTTCCGTAATACATCATCTCACAACTAACTCATTAGTTGCAATGCTTGCAAGGCTTAAGTGATGTGCATTACCGAGAGGGCCCAGAGATACCTCTCCGACATTCGAAGTGACAAATCCTAATCTCGAAATACGCCAACCCAACAAGTACCTTTGGAGACACCTGTAGAGCACCTTTATAATCACCCAGTTATGTTGTGACGTTTGGTAGCACACAAAGTGTTCCTCCGGTAAACGGGAGTTGCATAATCTCATAGTCATAGGAACATGTATAAGTCATGAAGGAAGCAATAGCAACATACTAAACGATCGTGTGCTAAGCTAAGGGAATGGGTCATGTCAATCAGATCATTCAACTAATGATGTGACCTTGTTAATCAAATAACAACTCTTTGTCCATGGTTAGGAAACATAACCATCTTTGATTAACAGGCTAGTCAAGTAGAGGCATACTAGTGACACTCTGTTTGTCTATATATTCACACATGTATTATGTTTCAGGTTAATACAATTCTAGCATGAATAATAAACATTTATCATGATATAAGGAAATAAATAATAACTTTATTATTGCCTCTAGGGCATATTTCCTTCACTAATGCATTATGTAATTGGAGACCATGTAAGTTTTTATTGCCGAACCAATACAACATCGGAGTAAAGCAGTCCTATGCCGAGTTGGGCCTCACACCAACCTCATACATGTTCGCCACCGATGGCAGAGCCAAAATTTGCATCTGGCAACGCTACTTGGCCTATATTGTGGTTGTCCTTAAAACATAGAAGGCACTCATGTAGAAGGTGGTCTAAAGAACACTTGGATGGAACAAAGCACGAACCAAAGGGTCTTGAGCCTCCCGTCGGGGGTAGAGTTCAAGGAAAGTCTTGTCCTTGTTTCTTTCCCTATGTCTCTTATTCCTACTCCCTCCATTCCAAAATAGATGACTCAAGTTTGTACTAACTTTAGTACAAACTTAGTAAAAAGATGGGTTATCTCTTTCGGAACGGAGGAAGTACCTTTCATTGGCACATATCACAGATTTATCATCTACATGGACACACATAAATGCAGATAAATATATGCATTACCAAAGTGTAAAATATATACAAGGGAGATGAGGGAATGTATTGCTTGCTCAAATGGAGATGGGGTAATGGATATAGGAGGAAGTGAAAGCACGAACTAGGTAAGCTCGTGTTGGGGAACACAGTAACTTAAAAAAATTCCTACGCACACGCAAGATCATGGTGATCCATAGCAACGAGAGGGGAGAGTGTCGTCCATGTAACCGACCGCAAGCGGAAGCGTTATGACAACACGGTTGATGTAGTCGTACGTCTTCACTGTCGACCGATCCAAGTACCGAACGTACGGCACCTCCGCGGTCTGCACACGTTCAGATCGGTTATGTTCCACAAACTCACGATCCAGTAGAGCTTCGAGGGAGAGTTCCGTCAGCACAATGGCGTAATGACGGTGTTGACGAAGCTACCGACGTAGGGCTTCGCCTAAGCACTGCTACGATATGACTGAGGTGGATTATGGTGGAGGGGGGCACCGCACATGGCTAAAGATCAATGATCAACTTCTGTCTTGGGGTGCCCCCCGCCCCTGTATATAAAGGAGCTAGGGGGGAGGCGGCCGACCAAGGAGGAGGGCGCGCCAAGGGGGGAGTCCTACTCCCACCGGGAGTAGGACTCTTTTCCTAGTAGGAGTAGGAGAAGGGGAAAGGGAAGGAGAGATGAAGAAGGAAAAGGGGGGCGCTGCCCCCCTCCTTGACCAATTCGGACTAGAGGGGGAGGGGGCGCGCGGCCAGCCCTGACCGCCCCTCCTCTTCTCCACTAAGGCCCAATAGGCCGAGGGGTTCCGGTAACCCCCCGGTACTCCGGTATATGCCCGAACTTGCCCGGAACACTTCCGAAGTCCAAACATAGTCATCCAATATATTGATCTTTATGTCTCAACCATTTCGAGACTCCTCGTCATGTCCGTGATCATATCTGGGACTCCGAACTACCATCGGTACATCAAAACACATAATCTCATAATACCGATCATCACTGAACATTAAACGTGCGGACCCTATGGGTTCGAGAAATATGTAGATATGACTGAGACACGTCTCCGGTCAGTAACCAATAGCGGAACCTGGATGCTCATATTGGCTCCTACATATTCTACGAAGATCTTTATCGGTCAAACCACATAACAACACGTTGTTCCCTTTGTCATTGGTATGTTACTTGCCCGAGATTCGATGGTCTGTATCTCAATACCTAGTTCAATCATGTTACCGGCAAGTCTCTTTTCTCGTTCTGTAATGCATCATCCCGCAACTAACTCATTATTCACATTGCTTGCAAGGCTTACAGTGATGTGCATTACCGAGAGGGCCAGAGATACCTCTCCGACAATCGGAGTGACAAATCCTAATCTTGATCTATGCCAACTCAACAAGTACCATCGGAAACACCTGTAGAGCACCTTTATAATCACCCAGTTGCGTTGTGACATTTGGTAGCACACAAAGTGTTCCTCCGGTACTCGGGAGTTGCATAATCTCATAGTCATAGGAACATGTATAAGTCATGAAGAAAGCAATAGCAGTAAACTAAAACGATCAAGTGCTAAGCTAACAGAATGGGTCAAGTCAATCACATCATTCACCTAATGATGTGATCTCGTTTCTCAAATGACAACTCATGTCTATGGTTAGGAAACCTTAACCATCTTTGATTAAGAAGCTAGTCAAGTGGAGTCATACTAGTGACACTATATTGTCTATGTATTCACACATGTATTATGTTTCCAGTTAATACAATTCTAGCATGAATAATAAACATTTATCATGAAATAAGGAAATAAATAATAACTTTAGTATTGCCTCTAGGGCATATTTCCTTCAGTCTCCCACTTGCACTAGAGTCAATAATCTAGATTACATAGTAATGATTCTAACACCCATGGAGTCTTGGTGCTGATCATGTTTTGCTCGAGAGAGAGGCTTAGTCAACGGGTCTACAACATTCAGCTCCATATGTATATTGCTAATCTCTATGTCTCCCACCTGGACTTGGTCATGGATGGAATTGAAGCGTCTCTTGATGTGCTTGGATCTCTTGTGAAATCTGGATTCCTTTGCCAAGGCAATTGCACCAGTATTGTCACAAAAGATTTTCATTGGACCCGATGCACTAGGTATGACACCTAGATCAGATATGAACTCCTTCATCCAGACTCCTTCATTTGCTACTTCCGAAGCAGCTATGTATTCCGCTTCAGAAGTAGATCCCGCCACGACGCTTTGTTTAGAACTGCACCAACAGATAGCTCCACTGTTCAATATAAACACGTATCCGGTTTGCGATTTAGAATCGTCCGGATCAGTGTCAAAGCTTGCATCGACGTAACCATTTACGACGAGCTCTTTGTCCCCTCCATAAACGAGAAACGTATCCTTAGTCCTTTTCAGGTATTTCAGGATGCTCTTGACTGCTGTCTAGTGATCCACTCTTGGATTACTTTGGTACCTCCCTGCTAAACTAATAGCAAGGCACACATCAGGTCTGGTACACAACATTGCATACATGATAGAGCCTATGGCTGAAGCATAGGGAACATTTTTCATTTTCTCTCTATCTTCTGCGGTGGTCGGGCATTGAGTCTGACTCAACTTCACACCTTGTAACACACGCAAGAACCCTTTCTTTGCTTGATCCATTTTGAACTTTTTTAAAACTTTATCAAGGTATGTACTTTGTGAAAGTCCAATTAAGCGTTCTGATCTATCTCTATAGATCTTGATGCCTAATATGTAAGCAGCTTCACCGAGGTCTTTCATTGAAAAACTCTTATTCAAGTATCCTTTTATGCTATCCAGAAATTCTATATAATTTCCAATCAACAATATATCATCCACATATAATATTAAAAATGCTACAGAGCTCCCACTCACTTTCTTGTAAATACAGGCTTCTCCAAAAGTCTGTATAAAACTATATTCTTTGATCACACTATCAAAACGTTTATTCCAGCTCCGAGAGACTTGCACCAGTCCATAAATTGATCGCTGGAGCTTGCACACTTTGTTAGCACCTTTCGGATCGACAAAACCTTCTGGTTGCATCATATACAACTCTTCTTCCAGAAATCCATTCAGGAATGCAGTTTTGACATCCATTTGCCAAATTTCATAATCATAAAATGCGGCAATTGCTAACATCATTCAGACAGACTTAAGCATCGCTACGGGTGAGAAAGTCTCATCGTAGTCAACCCCTTGAACTTGTCGAAAACCTTTTGCAACAAGTTGAGCTTCGTAGACAGTAACATTACCGTCAGCATCAGTCTTCTTCTTGAAGATCCATTTATTCTCGATGGCTTGCCGATCATCGGGCAATTCAACCAAAGTCCACACTTTGTTCTCATACATGGATCCCATCTCAGATTTCATGGCCTCAAGCCATTTTGCGGAATCTGGGCTCATCATTGCTTCCTCATAGTTTGTAGGTTCCCCATGGTCAAGTAACATGACCTCCAGAATAGGATTACCGTACCACTCTTGTGCCGATCTTACTCTGGTTGACCTACGAGGTTCGGTAGTAACTTGATCTGAAGTTTCATGATCAATATCATTAGCTTCCTCACTAATTGGTGTCGTGGCACAGGAACCGGTTTCTGTGATGAACTACTTTCCAATAAGGGAGCAGGTACAGTTACCTCATCTAGTTCTACTTTCCTCCCACTCACTTCTTTGGAGAGAAACTCCTACTCTAGAAAGGATCCTTTCTTAGCAACAAATGTCTTGCCTTCGGATCTGTGATAGAAGGTGTACCCAACAGTCTCCTTTGGGTATCCTATGAAGACGCATTTCTCCATTTTGGGTTCGAGCTTATCAGGTTGAAGCCTTTTCACATATGCATCGCAGCCCCCAAACTTTAAGAAACGACAACTTTGGTTTCTTGCCAAACCACAGTTCATAAGGCGTCGTCTCAACAGATTTTGATGGCGCCCTATTTAACGTGAACGCAGCCATCTCTAAAGCATAACCCCAAAACGATAGCGGTAAATCAGTAAGAGACATCATAGATCGCACCATATCTCGTAAAGTACATTTACGACGTTCGGACACACCATTACGTTGTGGTGTTCCAGGTGGCGTGAGTTGTTAAACTATTCTGCATTGTTTCAAATGTAGACCAAACTTGTAACTCAAATATTCTCCTCCACGATCAGATCGCAGAAACTTTATTTTCTTGTTATGATGATTTTCAACTTCACTCCGAAATTCTTTGAACTTTTCAAATGTTTCAGACTTATATTTCATTAAGTAGATATACCCATATCTGCTTAAATCATCTGTGAAGGTGAGAAAATAACGATACCCGCCGCGAGCCTCTATATTCATTGGACCACATACATCAGTATGTATGATTTCCAATAAATCTGTCGCTCGCTCCATTGTTCCGAAGAACGACATTTTAGTCATCTTGCCCATGAGGCATGGTGCGCAAGTACCAAGTGATTCATAATCAAGTGATTCCAGAAGTCCATCAGTATGGAGTTTCTTCATGCGCTTTACACCAATATGACCTAAACAGCAGTGCCACAAATAAGTTGCACTATCATTATCAACTCTGCATCTTTTGGCTTCAACATTATGAATATGTGTATCACTACTATCGAGATTGAAGACAAATAGACCACTCTTTAAGGGTGCATGACCATAAAAGATATTACTCATATAAATAGAACAACCATTATTCTCATATTTAAATGAATAGCCGTCTTGCATCAAACAAGATCCAGTTATAATGTTCATGCTTAACGCTGGCACCAAATAACAATTATTCAAGTCTAAAACAAATCCCAAAGGTAGATGTTGAGGTAGCGTGCCGACGGCGATCACATCAACTTTGGAAGCATTTCCCACGTGAAGGAAATATGCCCTAGAGGCAATAATAAAGTTATTATTTATTTCCTTATTTCATGATAAATTTTTATTATTCATGCTAGAATTGTATTAACTGGAAACCTAATACAAGTGTGAATACATTGACAAACATAGTGTCAATAGTATGCCTCTACTTGACTAGCTCATTGAATCAAAGATGATTAAGTTTCCTAGCCATAGACATGAGTTGTCATTTTATTAACGGGATCACATCATTAGAGAATGATGTGATTGACTTGACCCATTCCGTTAGCTTAGAACTTGATCATTTAGTATGTTGCTATTGCTTTCTTCATGACTTATACATGTTCCAATGACTATGAATTATGCAACTCCCGTCTACCGGAGGAACACTTTGTGTGCTACCAAACGTCACAACATAACTGGGTGATTATAAAGGTGCTCTACAGGTTTCTCCGAAGGTACTTGTTGAGTTGGCATATTTCGAGATTAGGATTTGTCACACTGATTGTCGGCGAGGTATCTCTGGGCCCTCTCTGTAATGCCCATCACTATAAGCCTTGCAAGAAATGTGAATAATGAGTTAGTTGTGGGATGATGCATTACATAACGAGTAAAGAGACTTGCCGGTAACGAGATTGAACTATGTATTGAGATACCGACGATCGAATCTCGGGCAAGTAACATACCGATGATAAAGGGAACAACATATGTTGTTATTTGGTTTGACTGATAAAGATCTTCGTAGAATATGTAGGAGCCAATATGAGCATCCAGGTTCCGCTATTGGTTATTGACCGGAGACGTGTCTTGGTCATTTCTACATAGTTCTCGAACCCGTAGGGTCCGCACGCTTAACGTTCGGTGACGATTTATATTGTGAGTTATGTGTTTTGATGTACCGAAGGTAGTTCGGAGTCCCGGATGAGATCGGGGACATGACGAGGAGTCTCGAAATGGTCGATACATAAAGATTGATATATTGGATGACTATATTCGGACACCGGATGAGTTCCGGGGGTCACCAGATAATTATCGGAGTGCCGGGGGTTATCGGAACCCCCGGGGGGACTATTGGGCCTACATGGGCCATAGGGAAGAGGGAAGGAAGCCCACAAGGGGTAACTGCGCCCCCTCCCTATAGGGGGTCCAAATTGGACTAGGGAGGGGGGCGCGCCCCCCTTTCCTTTTCCTTTCCCTCTCCTTCCTTCCCCCTTCCTCCTCCTAGTTGGACTTGGAAAGGGGGGAGTCCTATTCCTACTAGGAGGAGGACTCCACCCCCTCCTTGGTGCGCCCCAAGGCTGGTCGGCCTCCCCGTTGCTCCTTTATATACGAGGGCAGGGGGGCACCCCAAGACACACAAGTTGATCTGTTGATCTCTCCCAGCCGTGTGCGGTGCCCCCTCCACAATATTCCACCTCAATCATATCGTAGCAGTGCTTAGGCGAAGCCCTGCATCGATAGCAACATCATCACCGTCATCACGCCATCGTCTTGTGAAACTCTCCATGAAGCACTGCTGGATCGGAGTTTGCGGGACGTCACCGAGCTGAACGTGTGCTGAACTCGGAGGTGCCGTATGTTCGGTACTTGGATCGGTCGGATCATGAAGACGTACGACTACATCAACCGCGTTGTGCTAACACTTCCGCTTTCGGTCTACGAGGGCACATGGACTCACTCTCCCCGCTCGTTGCTATGCATCACCATGATCTTGCGTGTGCGTAGGAATATTTTTAAAATTAACACGTTCACCAACAGTGGCATCCGAGCCAGGTTTATGCGTAGATGTTATATGCACAAGTAGAACACAAGTGAGTTATGGGCTATACAAGTCATACTGCTTACCAACATGTCATACTTTGGTTCGGCGGTATTGTTGGATGAAGCGGCCGGATGACATTACGCTGTCTGATTCGCGAGACTGGTTCTACCGGCGTGCTTTGCACATAGGTGGCTGGCGGTGTCAGTTTCTCCAACTTTAGTTGAACCGAGTGTGGCTACGCCCGGTCCTTGAGAAGGTTAAAACAACACTAACTTGACGAAATATCGTTGTGATTTTGATGCGTAGGTAAGAACGGTTCTTGCTTAGCCCGTAGCCGCCACGTAAAACTTACAACAACAAAGTAGAGGACGTCTAACTTGTTTATGTAGGGCATGTTGTGATGTGATATGGTCAAAACATGATGCTAAATTTTATTGTATGAGATGATCATGTTTTGTAACAGAGTTATCGGCAACTGGCAGGAGCCATATGGTTGTCGCTTTATTGTATGCAATGCAATCGCCCTGTAATTGCTTTACTTTATCACTAAGCGGTAGCAATAGTCGTAGAAGCAATAGTTGGCGAGATGACAATGATGCTACGATGGAGATCAAGGTGTTGCGCTAGTGACGATGGTGATCATGATGGTGCTTCGGAGATGCAGACCACAAGCACAAGATGATGATGGCCATATCATATCACTTATATTGATTGCATGTGATGTTTATCCTTTATGCATCTTATTTTGCTTTGATTGACGGTAGCATTATAAGATGATCTCTCACTAAATTTCAAGATAAAAGTGTTCTCCCTGAGTATGCACCGTTGCCAATGTTCGTCGTGCCAAGACACCACGTGATGATTGGGTGTGATAAGCTCTACATTCATCTACAATGGGTGCAAGACAGTTTTGTACACGCAGAATACTCGGGTTAAACTTGACGAGAATAGCATATGCAAATATGGCCTCAGAACACTCAGACCGAAAGGTCGAGCGTGAATCATATAGTAGATATGATCAACATAGTTATGTTCGCCATTGAAAACTACTACATTTCACGTGATGATCGGTTATGATTTAGTTGATTTGGATCACGTGATCACTTAGATGATTAGAGGGATGTCTATCTAAGTGGGAGTACTTAAGTAATATGATTAATTGAACTTTCATTTATCATGAACATAGTCCTGATAGTATTTTGCAAATAATGTTGTAGATCAATAGCTCGCGTTGTTGCTTCCCTATGTTTTATATGTGTTCCTAGAGTAAACTAGAGTAAACTAAGTTGAAAGATGATAGTAGCAATGATGCGGACTGGGTCCGTGATCTGAGGTTTGTCCTCATTGCTGCATAGAAGAATTATGTCCTTGATGCATCGCTAGGTGACAGACCTATTGCAGGAGCAGATGCAGACGTTATGAATGTTTGGCTATAGCTCAATATGATGACTACTTGATAGTTTAGTGCACCATGCTTAACAGCTTAGAATCGGGACTTCAAAGACGTTTTAAACGTCATGGACCATATCAGATGCCCCAGGAGTTGAAGTTAATATTTCAAACAAATACTCGAGTTGAGAGATATGAAGTCTCCAACAAGTTCTATTGCTAAAAGATGGAGGAGAATAGCTCAAGCAGTGAGCATGTGTCAGATTGTCTGGGTACTACAATCGCTTGAATCAAGTGGGAGTTAATCTTCCAGATAAGATAGTGATTGACAAAGTTCTCTAGTCACCATCACCAAGTTAGTAGAACTTCGTGATAAACTATAGTATGCAAGGGATGACGAAAACGATTCCTCAGTTTTTCATGATGATGAAACTGATGAACGTAGAAATCAAGAAAGAGCATCAAGTGTTGATGATTAACAAGACCACTAGTTTCAAGAGAAGGGCAAAGAGAAAGAAAGGGAACTTCAAGTAGAATGGCAATTAAGTTGTCACTCCCGTGAAGAAGCCCAAAGCTGGACCAAAGCCTGAAACTGAGTGCTTAAACTGCAAAGGAAATGGTCACTGAAGCGGAAATGCCTTGAATATTTGGTAGATAAGAAGGATGGCAAAGTGAATAAGGGTATATTTGATATGCAGGTTATTGATGTGTACCTTACTAGTGTTTATAGTAACCCCTGGGTATTTGATACTTGTTCGGTTGCTAAGATTAGTAACTCAAAACAGGAGTTACAGAATAAACAGAGGCTAGTTGAGGGTGAAGTGACGATGTGTATTGGAAGTGGTTCCAAGATTGATATGATCATCATCGCACACTCCCTATATTTTCGAGATTAGTGTTAAACCTAAATAAATGTTATTTGGCGTTTGCGTTGAGCATGAATATGATTTGATCATGTTTATTGCAATACGGTTATTCATTTAGAGTCGAGAATATTTGTTGTTACATTTACATGAATAAAACCTTTAATGGTCATACACCCAATGAAAATAGTTTGTTGGATCTCAATCGTAGTGATACACATATTCATAATATTGATGCCAAAAGATGCAAAGTTAATAATGATAGTGCAACTTGTTTGAGGCAATTTGCCGTTTGGGTCATATCGATGTAAAGCGCATGAAGAAACTCCATAAAGACGGATTTTGGAATCACTTGGTTATGAATCATTTGATGCTTTCGAACCGTGCCTTTTGGGAAAGATGACTAAAACTCTATTCTCCGGAACAATGGAACGATCTACTGACTTGTTGAAAATAATACATACCGATGTATGCGGTCCAATGAGTGTTGATGCTCGTGGCGGGTATCGTTCTTTTCTGACCTTAACAGATGATTTGAGCAGATATGAGAATATCTACTTAATAAAACACAAGTCTGAAACATTTGAAAAGTTCAAAGAATTTCAGAGTGAAGTGGAGAATCATCATAACAAGAAATCAAGTTTCTACAATCTGATCGTGGAGGAGAATATTTGAGTTACGAGTTTGGCCTTCGTATAAAACAATGTGGAATAGTTTCACTGCTCACGCCACCTGGAACACCACAACGTTATGGTGTGTCCGAACGTCGTAACCGCACTTTATTGGATATGGTGCGATCTATGATGTATCTTACTGATTTACCACTATAATTTTGGGGTTATGCATTAGAGACAGTTGCATTCACTTTAAATAGGGCACCATCAAAATCCATTGAGACGACACCTTATGATCTGTGGTTTGGCAAGAAACCAAAGTTTTTGTTTCTTAAAGTTTGGGGCGACGATGCTTATGTGAAAAAGTTTCAACTTGATAAGCTCGAACCCAAATTGGAGAAGTGCGTCTTCATAGAATACCCAAAGGAAACTGTTGGGTACACCTTCTATCACAGATCCGAAGGCAAGATATTCGTTGCTAAGATGGATCCTTTCTAGAGAAGGAGTTTCTCTCGAAAGAAGTGAGTGGGTGGAAAGTAGAGTTTGATAAGGTAAGTGTACCTTCTCCCGAATTGGAAAGTAGTTCATCACAGAAACCAGTTCTAGTACGCGTACACCGATTAGTGAGGAAGTTAATGATGATGATCATGAAACTTCGGATCAAGTTACTACCGAACCTCGTAGGTCAACCAAAGTACAGTCCGCACCAGAGTGGTATGGTAATCCTATTCTGGAAGTCATGTTACTAGACCATGCTGAACCTACGAACTATGAGGAAGCGATGATGAGCCCAGATTCCGCGAAATGGCTTGAAGGTCATGAAATCTGAGATGGGATCCATATATGAGAACAAAGTGTGGACTTTGGTGGACTTGCCCGATGATCGGCAAGCCATAGAAAATAAATGGATCTTCAAGAGGAAGGCGGACGCTGATAGTAGTATTACTATCTAGAAAGCTTGAATTGTCGCAAAAATGTTTTCGACAAGTTCAAGGTGTTGACTACAATGAGATTTTCTCACTCGTATCGATGCTTAAGTCTGTCCGAATCATGTTAGCAATTGCCACATTTTATGAAATCTGGCAAATGGATGTCAAAACTGCATTCCTTAATGGATTTATTAAAGAAGAGTTGTATATGATGCAACTAGAAGGTTTTGTCAATCCTAAAGGTGCTAACAAAGTGTGGAAGCTCCAGTGATCCATCTATGGACTGGTACAAGCATCTCGGAGTTGGAATATACGCTTTGATGAGTTGATGAAAGCATATAGTTTTATCTGAGACTTGCGGTGAAGCCTGTATTTACAGGAAAGTGAGTGGGAGCACTACATCCTTTCGATAAGTATGTGAATGCCATATTGTTGATCGAAATAATATAGAATTTTCTCGAAAGCATAAAGGAGTGCTTGAAAGGAGTTTTTGAAATAATGACCTCGGTGAAGCTGCTTACATTGAGCATCAAGATCTATAGAGATAGATCAAGGCGCTTGATAAGATTTTTCAATGAGTACATACCTTGATAAGATTTTGAAGTAGTTCAAACTAGAACAGTCAAAGAAGGAGTTCTTGCCTGTCTTGCAAGGTGTGAAGTTGAGTAAGACTCAAAACCCGACCATGGCAGAAAACAGAAACAGAAATGAAAAGTCATTGCCTATGCCTCAGTCATAGGTTCTATAAAGTATGCTATGCTGTGTACCAAACCTATTGTATACTTTGTTCTGAGTTTGGCAAGGGAGTACAATTTTGATCTAAGAGTAGATCACGGGACAGCGGTCAAGAATATCCTTAGTGAGGACTAAGGAAATATTTCTAGATTATGGAGGTGATAAAAGAGCCCGTCGTAAAGAGTTACATCGGTGCAAGCTTTTACACCGATCCAGATGACTATAAGTCTCAATCTGGATACATATTGAAAGTGGGAGCAATTAGCTAGAGCACTACAAGAAATATGTCAACTAGTGACCTTTTGTCAGTGACCCTGGAAGAATTGGTCCTAGATCTATGACCATTTCAGACCAATTGGTCAAAAGCTGTTCGGGGGGCTGCAGACCCTAAACCATTGTGACCATTTTGGTCAGAAAGGTCGTAATTTCCTTACACGAAATGGTCATAAAGCAAACAGTGCTAGTTCGCTGCCTTATTTCTAGTGGTTAGTGACCAATATAGATGGTCATTGCCTTGTAGATTGTGGTGGGTTGTGATGACTAGGCGCCATCTCATCAGTTTTGCCTATGTGTCATGTCCATGTGGCAGTTTTTGCCCTAGGTTGTGAAGCAACCTATATTTCTGTTATTCTAAATATTCCCGAAAAATTCTCATAAATGTTTTGGATCATATCTTCATCAAATATGTCAAAAACATTCCTTGCCCAGTTAAAAATAATTCAAAAATATTCATTTTCCTATTCTATTTAGAGCAGCACTTTGTGAAGGAAGCACCACTTTGGCATGTCCAAATGGTATCCATTTTCTACAGTGCTTTCCTATGCCCAAATAACCATCCTCCACCAAATGCCAGCTCAATCCATTCATTATTTTGAGCCTAGCTTCAACATTCAGATTTATGTCGAAGTGGTACTTTGTAAAGCAAGTACCACCTAGGATCCTCCTTTTGAGGTGAAAATTTGTGAAGACGGTCTTCTTAGTAACTGATCATTCTCAGCCAAAACTCACACCCATTAGCCATGTGCATTTCCCGTACCTCAAATCAAACACTTGGCTGCTTATTCATGTTTGAGCATCGATTGGTCTCCTCGTGAGAATCTTATGTTGTGATTTTCTTCCTAGCACCTACCTGGGGAGTTCCCAACCCACTAGACATTCCTAGGCCGCCCAGAACACATGGCAACACCACGATCACGCGGTGACCACGGCAAGGCATCCGAGCTTCTGGCGCTCTAGAGTTGGGGCCCTCGGCCATTTGTCCAAACCTCGATGTCTCGCCATCAAACCATGTATTTCTGATTAAATAGATACTTATTTACCTAGAAATGATTTTTGGAAAAAATAAAGAGCAAACTATGAGGCACATGCAGTTCAAATTTGACCCGTTTCCAACTGAATCGACGGCAATTTGTCTTTTTCACCAGAGGTGGATCAAAACTTTTTTCACCCAACCATTTTGTCAATTGTGCATTATATATGGCCTAGTATTTTATAAAATTGATTTGGTCCATTTTTGCAACAATTATTTGGTAGTTCCTTCACAAAAAAACCTCCTTTTGGGCACTCGGAAAATGAAAAATGAATTTTCCATGCAAAGAAAATGAAAACTTCCTTAGGCAACATTGTTTGGAATTCCAAGATGTACTCTTGTGCACAATGTGAGATCATTTGAACAAAATATGCCATGAATGTGGCCATAAGATTGATCATTTGGCATGAAAGCCATTGATCTCCACACGTGATAGCTCGTTTCTGAGAACACTTTTTAAAAATAATTGCCGTATTACAAGTCTGTTATTTTTCTGGGAACTTGGCCACATATAATGAAACAATGCGAAGGTTTCCCAGTTGTTTAAATTTTTTTTGAATTTTTTATGCCTGTTTCAAAATGCGGTCAAAACGGCGGGAATGACCGTTCCTAGCTAGTGGTTGAATCTTGGAATTTTTTTGGTGTTTCTCTGATTAAATAGGTACTTATGTACCTAGAAATGATTTTTGGAAAAAATAAATAACAAACTATGAGGCACCTGCAGTTCAAATTTAACCCGCTTCCAACTAAATCGGCAGGAATTTGTCTTTTTCACCAGAGGTGGATCAAAACTTTTGACACCCAACCATTTTGTCAATTATGCATTAAATATGGCCTAGTATTTTAGAAAAATGATTTGGTCCAATTTTGCAACAATTATTTGGTAGTTCATTCACAAAAAAACCTCCGTTTGGGCACTCGGAAAATGAAAAATGAATTTTCCATGCAAAGAAAATGAAAACTTCCTTAGGCAACATTGTTTGGAATTCCAAGATGTACCCTTGTGCACAATATGAGATCATTTGAACAAACTATGCCATGAATGTGGCCATAAGATTGATCATTTGGCATGAAAGCCATTGATCTCCACACGTGATAGCTCGTTTCTGAGAACACTTTTTTAAAATAATTGTCGTATTACAAGTTTGTTATTTTTCCTGGAAACTTGGCCACATAAAATGACACAATGTGAAGGTTTCCCGATTTTTTGAATTTTTTTGAATTTTTTATGCCCGTTTCAAAATGCGGTCAAAATGGTGGGAATGACCGTTCCTATCTAGTGGTTGAATCTTGGAAAACTTTTTGTGCTTCTATGATTAAATAGATACTTATGTACCTAGAAATGATTTTTGGAAAAATAAAGAGCAAACTATGAGGGAGCCGCAGTTCAAATTTGACCCGCTTCCAAGTGAATCCACGGGAATTTGTCTTTTTCACCAGAGGTGCATAAAAGCTTTTTACACCCAACTATTTGGTCAATTATGCATTAAATATGTCCTAGTATTTTAGAAAATTGATTTGGTACAATTTTACAACAATTATTTGTTAGGTCCTTCACAAAAAAACTCATTTTTGGCACTCGGAAAATGATTAAAAATTGGTAGAAAGATCAGAAATGCTTACAAGTTGGTCCTTATCCATAAAATTTAGTATAACTCTAGTAAAAATTTGTGTTGTTCCCTTTTGCAAAAAAAATTGATAGCTACTTCACAAAATCACTCTATTTTTAGTACTTCAAAACTATTTTAAATCACTGATTTTCTTAACCAATGTGAACTCTTCCCACGGATCGATGACATGGCGTCCATCCATCCATCCATCTCTACATCCCACATACATCCATCCATCCATCTATATAAAGAAGAAGAAAAAAAGAAACAGAGATACCCCCCACCCGCAGCCCAAACCCTAGCTCAGATCGCCCTCTTCCCCCCATCTCCTCGCCGCCGCCGCCCCCCTCTCGATCCACTCCTCTCCCTGCCCACCGCACCCTTCCGCCCCGACCGCCCCGACCCGACCCAAACCCTAGCTCACCCACCGCCCCGACCTCCACTCCGCTCCGCTCCGCTCCAGGCCGTCGTCATCCAACCTCATCGCCGACAGCCCCTCCCCTCTCCTCCTAGATCCACTCGGGCTACTCATGTCGTGGCCAGATCCGGCAGGAATTCCCCCTTCCCATCAACTCCACCGACGAGCCCTTCCTCACCGCATCCATGGCCTCCCTGCGCCCTTCCTCACCGCATCGCCACCCAGACCCCTCCCTTCACTCACCGCATCGCCACCCAGACCCCTCCCTTCCCCACCACAAGCAGCATCGCCAGCCCAAGCCACCTCCCCTCTCCTTCTCCCCTCCCCGGCCCCCTCCCGGCCCCAACCTTCCCGCCCTGCCGCCTCACTGCACCGCCGCCTCCTCCTCTCCCCTCCCCAAGACGCCGCCCGCCACGCCTCTGCGACCCTTGCCCGGCGCCCGGTGGAGGAGGCCGCCGCCGCGGCCGTGGAGGAGTACGAGGCGCCTCCGCTTAGGCTCCTCGACCCGCCGCAGGAGGACGAGCCCTACCCGGCCGAGGTGATTTCCCAGCACTGCATTGTGCCGCTCCCTCCCTCCCTTGTTATACGTTGCTGACGCTGCTTGGCCAATGGTGTTTGTGTGTAGATGGAGGCGTCGGACCCCGACTTCTACCAGATCGGGTACGCCCAGATGATGCGCGCCTATGGGGTCGAGTTCCTCGAGGGCCCCGACGGCATGGGCGTCTACGCCTCCCGAGACGTCGACCCGCTCCGCCAAGCCAGGGTGAGCCGCTGACCGCCGTTTCCATTCCCTGCCAATGTCCATGTTTCAAGTTGGACATACCACTTGCATTCAGTGTGTATTGTGTAGTAAGGAACTATGTAATTTACTGATCACTGGCCGATGAAGTAAATTAGTTATGTCAGTCTTGTGTCAAACATATTGTCTTACAGCTGCACCTTTGATTGATGGCTCATGTTTCAGTTCTTAAAATTAGCACCTGGTGTCTCAGTGTCATCTGGGACCTCGATATTCTAACGGCCAGTGGTACTTCTCCAAAATGACAACTCTAGTTGTATGGTTCACGCGCAAGCTGGATCAGATGGCACAACAGGCATGTGTCAATAGATTAGTATTACTTAGTTTGCTTGCTGGCTGGTGCTGCTGGTGCTGCTGGCGGTTTGGTTGCTAGCTGCTGCTTTAGCTGCTTGCTTTGGTTCCTGGTTAACTGATTTTGCTAGGTGCTGCCGTTTGCTTGCTGCTAGCTGCTACTGCTAGCTAATGCTGCTTGTGCTTTCTGCTAGTTGCTACCTAGTAGCTACTGCCTTATAAATTGTAACTGTAAAATCATGTAATTTTTAACTTTTTCCATATTGTTCATTGATGTTTGTGCCCTGTTATTTCTGTACTGATGGTAGGATTTCTTTGTTAAACCTAGGCCTGTTGTTCTTTGTTTATCTCCATTGTTTCCCAGGTAGCTAGTTATCTGTCTGACTCCATTTCCTGTCAAAATTTGTTGTTCCACCAATAGTTTTTGACAACACTTCTTGTATCAAGTTTTTATATAAATCTGTCATGCAGGTGTATGGAAGCACAAGAAGAGTGATGGCCATGAAGACTATGGTCTCCTTGTTAGCGAGCCAGCCATGACTCGTCCAACATTTTAGTGATACTGATGGTTCCCTAGCTAATAACTTGATTGTGGATTTAATTTTCCACCCCAACTGCATTTTGTGTTGTATGCCCTATCACATATATCCCAAGAATGTTGCATCGACTCTATTTGACATTTGTAACCTCATATTCAGTTATTCACTTGTCACTTTCTGGATAATTTTTCTAAACCTTCTGTTCGCTGCAAACAATTGCTTAGGATGAAGATTGTTCTTGTATCTAGTTCATATGCATGATCATTTGTTTTGTGAAGGCATGCTTTTAACCTTTCGAGTCAGGCATGCATAAATTACCTGCCCTATCGCATATAAAGTTCTGTTGAAACAAGGTGGAAGCATTTTTCTCATCTATGCTGCGTGTCTATCTATAGCAGCACCGTTTTAGTTGTTCTGTAGGTTATTAGTAGAATTCAACTAGCCAATTAACAAGTGAACTCACTATGCATTTGCTGAATCCATATTTGGAAAGTTCACTGACCCTGCTACTATAACAAACTGCTGGTGGTGGCTCTTTCCCAGGTAGTACATGCATCATCAGTCCTATATAGCTGCTGCTCTTATACTCATCAGTCCTATATAGCTGCTGCTCATATACCTATCAGTCTTATATAGCTACATGAGTGATATATACTACTTGCCTGCTGCTATATCATATTGCTTCCTTTTTTACATCAGATCAACTATGAAGAGAATTGATGGTGGTTAGGGTGTTCTGGTGCTTATGTAATCTTCTTTCAGGCCTTTCGAGATAGAGTTCTTTAGCTGACAAGTTTAGCAAATGTTGTAGTGCTTATGGTTTAGTTTTACACTTGCGTAAAAATGAATGACTGCTACTGCTTCTAGTTTTAGGTTGGGATGAGATGCATGTTTGCATGCTTGTGCTTCTGTCACTACAATCTATACTACTGCTATTGTCATATCCTGGTTGTTTTGTTGCTATCAATATCTGTCCCATGTTTTGTTTCCTTGCATGCTTACTACTACAATCTATACTACTATTGTGCCAGATGTTCACATGTTAATTTTTGTTGACTAAAATCACTTATGCCGTTGACTTAGCTTGACCCAGAACAGCAGCATCCTTGATGCGACTAACCTTCACCTCGTTCTTTCCATCGCAGACTCGAAGGAGGCCGTATGCAAGGCACCAAGGTGCATGGTGCTCGCAAGCGATGAACGGAGGCTGTTCGACATCGGCTACACAAACCACCATTGTGAGCTCCTACCTTTGCTATGCTACAACCATGCTCTGTTTCATGGGTTAGTTAGGATTTTGATGCTTTTTGCGCCGTGGTCGAGTCCTTGCTGACTGTTGTGTCGATGATCAAGTGTTGTTGCCTCATTCGGCCATTTTATTCGCTGCTGGTAATTAGTAGTATTAGAGTGTCATTGGTTTATTAGGATGTGGCTGAAACAATTGGATGGCCTTCCTGTACATGTTATCCAGCATTAGTACTTTTCCCATTTTTGTTTCCTTCTTTGGACATGCATGTTATGGTCCCATTTTTGTTTGATCTTTGGACATGCAAGTTATGGTTCAAGTGTCGATGATGTCTAGTAGATAGTTTGCTAGCTATATACCTGCTGCTGATTAATGCTCTTGCGGTCTCCTGGAATCATATTATACTATATCTAGTGTTCTTGTGGTTCTGTGAAGATGCATCACAAACATCTAGGTCTTTAAAGTTGGCTGAATCTGTTGCTTTATCATATATTTGGCCCATAAACCTACATTTCTATGAGATCTCTTACAATATATAATTTTTGATAGTCCAGGAATAATCTAATAATCTAATGCTGGTAGTCTATGTGTTCACTCTTTTACGGGAGCTCCAGGTCTATGAAATTTGAAGTTCGAAGCCGTATAGCCCTACTCAGCAAAGAGTTGTCTCTATGTTTGACTGTAATAGACTGTAAATATTGTAATATTGTAACAGTAGGCATATTGGGGTTGTAATAGACTATCTACAGATTGTAGTAGACTTAGTGTTACTTGATGAACAATCTGATGAGTGAGAACAATTTAAGATGCACCTTCATAATATTGTAACAGATTGTAAAAGACTAGTGTATGTTTGAAATAGTGATTATGTTTGTTGAAAAGATGTGAAATGGAAACTTGACCAGTGGGAACCTGTAGGATCGAAAGTATGTCTAGAGGGGGGGTGATTAGACTACTTGACAATATAAAAATTCAGCCTTTTGATAAAGACAAGTTTTTTGGCAAGTTCACAATGATGATCAAGTCAAGTATCACCCTACACATGCAATTCTAGAGTATAGGCAGCGGAAAGTAAATTGCACATGTAGTAAAGAGAGGTGGAGAAGAGCAAACGTAATTTGGAGACACGGAGATTTTTCTCGTGGTTCCGATAGGTGGTGCTATCGTCAATCCACGTTGATGGAGACTTCAACCCACGGAGGGTAACGGCTGTGAGAGTCCACGGAGGGCTCCACCCACGAAGGGTCCACGAAGAAGCAACCTTGTCTATGCCATCATGGCCTACGCCCACGGAGGACTAGCCTTACTCGGGGTAGATCTTCACGAAGTAGGCGACCTCCTTGCCCTTACAAACTTCTTGGTTCAACTCCACATCTCGACGGAGGCTCCCAAGCGACACCTAACCAATCTAGGAGGCACCACCCTCCAAAAGGTAATAGATGGTGTTGATGATGATGAACTCCTTGCTCTTGTGCTTCAAATGATAATCTCCCCAACACTCAACTCTCCTCACTGATTTGGCTGTGGTGGAAGAAAGGATTGAGTGGAAAGCAACTTGGGAAGGCTAGAGATCAAGCTTCATATGGTGGGAGTGGAGCTACTTGATCTCAACACAAGGGTAGGTAGTTTTCTTCTCGAAATGTAAGGTAGGAGTGGTAGTTCTTTCGATGGCTCTCTCCACGAATGAAGAGGGGGTGGAGGGGTATTTATAGCCTCCACACAAAATCCAACCGTTACACACATTTGACCAATCTCGGTTAGACCGAAGTTGACAACTCGGTGAGACCGAAAGTTCAAATCATGTGAGCGTTGGGATTTTCAAGGGGACCGAAAATACAATCTCGGTGAGTCCGATTCTTCCAAAGACTAGGGCTTGCCAATTTGGTGGGACCGACTCCATCATCTCGGTGACACCGATTTGATGACAGAAGGTTACAGAAGCTTGGCAACACAAGTTTCGGTGAGACCGAGTTCGAAATCGGAAAATCCGAAATTTCTAGGGTTTGGCTATATGGCTGAGGTGGTTCATCTCGGTGTGGTGAGTTTAGGAAATCGGTGGGACCGAGATTACTTATGAGTGTATTATGGAAGTGAGAGTTGCTGATAGTTTAGGAGATATATCACTAAGCACTTTGAGCAACCAGATCATTAACATAACCTCATCCCCTTTTAATAGTATTGGCTTTCCTATGGACTCAATGTGATCTTGGATCACTAAACCAAAAATGGAGTCTTGAGCTTTTGCCAATGCTTTCCTTAGCATTTTGAGGGGTCCACATCTTCAGTCATTGCCATACCCATATCACTGAACTTTCTGAAATGATTCTCAAGAAACTATTAGTTCAATGATATATATGTTGTTATTAATTACCAAAACCACCCGGGGATTAGTTGCACTTTCAGTCTCCCCTTTTTGGTAATTGATGACAACATATAGATCAAAGCTTCGAGAAAGGATATAATCAATGAATAATATCGTCGCTTTGAGAAGTATGTGATAAGCAAGAGCTCCCCCTAAATTTGTGCATTATTTAAGATTTGCGTTTGAATGCAAATGCACAATCGATTAGGATCATGGGTCACTCTTCCATGTCACATACATCTTGGTGGAGCGCACAAAATGATAAGAATGAATAGCATGCACCCAAACACCAAGACATGAGTAAATGGTCATACAAGATATGAATAGCATATGATAAGCATTAAGCACACATTAAGGCATAGTACGACCAAGCACTCATCAAAGTAGAGCAAACGTAGTATCAAACACACGGAATGTCTCGAAAATCTCAAAAGTATCTCAAAAAGACCGCAAATGAACGAAAGAGCAAAAGCGCAAAGACAAAGCACTCTCTCTCTCGAAGTCCTATGATCTATACAATTTCTCCCCCTTTGGCAACAAGTTACCAAAAAGTTCAAAAAGTATAGAGCTAAACGTCACTGGGGACTCTGCTGGCGGCTCCTGTCTGGCGGCTCCTGTAGAGCATTGTAGACATAGAATATTTACAAAATACATACGGCTCTGAATGTAACAGACCCGTTGACTAAACTTCTCTCACGAGCAAAACATGATCATACCTTAGTACTCTTTGGGTGTTAATCACATTGCGATGTGAACTAGATTATTGACTCTAGTAAACCCTTTGGGTGTTGATCACATGCCGATGTGAACTATGGGTGTTAATCACAGTCAGATGTGAATATTGGTGTTAAATCACGTGGCGATGTGAACGAGATTATTGACTCTAGTGCAAGTGGGAGACTGAAGGAAATATGCCCTAGAGGAAATAATAAAGTTATTATTTTTTTCCTTATTTCATGATAAATGTTTATTATTCATGCTAGAATTGTATTAACCGGAAACATAATACATGTGTTAATACATGGACAAACATAGTGTCACTAGTATGCCTCTACTTGACTAGCTCGCTGAATCAAAGATGGTTAAGTTTCCTAGCCATAGGCATGAGTTGTCATTTGATTAACGGGATCACATCATTAGAGAATGATGTGATTGACTTGACCCATTCCGTTAGCTTATCACTTGATCGTTTAATATGTTGCTATTGCTTTCTTCATGACTTATACATGTTCCAATGACTATGAGATTACGCAACTCCCGTTTACCGGAGGAACACTTTGTGTGCTACCAAATGTCACAACATAACTGGGTGATTATAAAGGTGCTCTACAGGTGTCTCTGAAGGTACTTGTTGAGTTGGCGTATTTCGAGATTAGGATTTGTCACTCCGATTTTCGGAGAGGTATCTCTGGCCCTCTCGGTAATGCAGATCACTATAAGCCTTGCAAGCAATGTGACTAATGAGTTAGTTGCAGGACAATGCATTACATAACGAGTAAAGAGACTTGCCGGTAACGAGATTGAACTAGGTATTGAGATATCGACGATCAAATCCCGGGCAAGTAACATACTGATGACAAAGGGAACAACGTATGTTATTATGCAGTTTGACCGATAAAGATCTTCGTAGAATATGTAGGAGCCAATATGAGCATCCAGGTTCCGCTATTGGTTATTGACCGGAGACGTGTCTTGGTCATGTCTACATAGTTCTCGAACCCGTAGAGTCCGCACACTTAACGTTCGGTGACGATTTATATTATGCGCTATGTGTTTTGATGTACCGAAGGTAGTTCGGAGTCCCGGATGAGATCGGGGACATGACGAGGAGTCTCGAAATGGTCGAGACATAAAGATTGATATATTGGATGACTATTTTCGGACACTGGATGAGTTCCGGGGGTCACCGGATAATTATCGGAGTGCCGGGGGGTTATCGGAACCCCCGGGGGGACTATTGGGCCTACATGGGCCATAGGGAAGAGGGGAGGCAGCCCACAAGGGGCAGCTGCACCCCCTCCCTATAGGGGGTCCGAATTGGACTAGGGAGGGGGGCGCGCCGCCCTTTCCTTTTCCTTTCCCTCTCCTTCCTTCCCCCTTCCTCCTCCTAGTTGGACTTGGAAAGGGGGGAGTCCTACTCCTACTAGGAGGAGGACTCCACCCCCTCCTTGGTGCGCCCCAAGGCTGGTCGGCCTCCCCGTTGCTCCTTTATATACGAGGGCTGGGGGGCACCCCAAGACACACAAGTTGATCTGTTGATCTCTCCCAGCCGTGTGCGGTGCCCCCTCCACAATATTCCACCTCAATCATATCGTAGCAGTGCTTAGGCGAAGCCCTGCATCGATAGCAACATCATCACCGTCATCACGCCATCGTGCTGACGGAACTCTCCCATGAAGCTCTGCTGGATCGGAGTTCGCGGGACGTCATCGAGCTGAACGTGTGCTGAACTCGGAGGTGCCGTATGTTCGGTACTTGGATCGGTCGGATCATGGAGACGTACGACTACATCAACCGCGTTGTGCTAACACTTCCGCTTTCGGTCTACAAGGGCACATGGACTCACTCTCCCCGCTCGTTGCTATGCATCACCATGATCTTGCGTGTGCGTAGGAATATTTTTAAAATTAACACATTCACCAACAGTGGCATCCGAGCCAGGTTTATGCATAGATGTTATATGCACAAGTAGAACACAACTGAGTTATGGGCGATACAAGTCATACTGCTTACCAACATGTCATACTTTGGTTCGGCCGTATTGTTGGATGAAGCGACCCGGACTGACATTACGCGTACGGTTACGCGAGACTGGTTCTACCGACGTGCTTTGCACATAGGTGGCTGGCGGGTGTCAGTTTCTCCAACTTTAGTTGAACCGAGTGTGGCTACGCCCGGTCCTTGAGAAGGTTAAAACAACACTAACTTGACGAAATATCGTTGTGATTTTTATGCGTAGGTAAGAACGGTCCTTGCTTAGCCCGTAGCCGCCACGTAAAACTTACAACAACAAAGTAGAGGACGTCTAACTTGTTTATGTAGGGCATGTTGTGATGTGATATGGTCAAGACATGATGCTAAATTTTATTGTATGAGATGATCATGTTTTGTAACAGAGTTATCGGCAACTGGCAGGAGCCATATGGTTGTCGCTTTATTGTATGCAATGCAATCGCCCTGTAATTGCTTTACTTTATCACTAAGCGGTAGCAATAGTCGTAGAAGCAATAGTTGGCGACACGACAATGATGCTACGATGGAGATCAAGGTGTCGCGCTAGTGACGATGGTGATCATGACGGTGCTTCGGAGATGGAGACCACAAGCACAAGATGATGATGGCCATATCATATCACTTATATTGATTGCATGTGATGTTTATCCTTTATGCATCTTATTTTGCTTTGATTGACGGTAGCATTATAAGATGATCTCTCACTAAATTTCAATATAAAAGTGTTCTCCCTGAGTATGCACCGTTGCCAATGTTCGTCGTGCCAAGACACCACATGATGATTGGGTGTGATAAGCTCTACATTCATCTACAATGGGTGCAAGACAGTTTTGTACACGCAGAATACTCGGGTTAAACTTGACGAGAATAGCATATGCAAATATGGCCTCAGAACACTCAGACCGAAAGGTCGAGCGTGAATCATATAGTAGATATGATCAACATAGTTATGTTCGCCATTGAAAACTACTACATTTCACGTGATGATCGGTTATGATTTAGTTGATTTGGATCACGTGATCACTTAGATGATTAGAGGGATGTCTATCTAAGTGGGAGTACTTAAGTAATATCATTAATTGAACTTTCATTTATCATGAACATAGTCCTGATAGTATTTTGCAAATAATGTTGTAGATCAATAGCTCGTGTTGTTGCTTCCCTATGTTTTATATGTGTTCCTAGAGTAAACTAGAGTAAACTAAGTTGAAAGATGATAGTAGCAATGATGCGGACTAGGTCCGTGATCTGAGGTTTGTCCTCATTGCTGCATAGAAGAATTATGTCCTTGATGCATCGCTAGGTGATAGACCTATTGTAGGAGCAGATGCAGACGTTATGAATGTTTGGCTATAGCTCAATATGATGACTACTTGATAGTTTAGTGCACCATGCTTAACAGCTTAGAATCGGGACTTCAAAGACGTTTTAAACGTCATGGACCATATCAGATGCCCCAGGAGTTGAAGTTAATATTTCAAACAAATACTTGAGTTGAGAGATATGAAGTCTCCAACAAGTTCTATTGCTAAAAGATGGAGGAGAATAGCTCAAGCAGTGAGCATGTGCTCAGATTGTCTGGGTACTAAAATCTCTTGAATCAAGTGGGAATTAATCTTCCAGATAAGATAGTTGACAAAGTTCTCTAGTCACCATCACCAAGTTAGTAGAACTTTGTGATGAACTATAGTATGCAAGGGATGACGAAAACGATTCCTCAGTTTTTCATGATGATGAAACTGATGAACGTAGAAATCAAGAAAGAGCATCAAGTGTTGATGATTAACAAGACCACTAGTTTCAAGAGAAGGGCAAAGAGAAAGAAAGGGAACTTCAAGTAGAATGGCAATTAAGTTGTCACTCCCGCGAAGAAGCCCAAAGCTGGACCAAAGCCTGAAACTGAGTGCTTAAACTGCAACGGAAATGGTCACTGGAAGCGGAAATGCCTTGAATATTTGGTAGATAAGAAGGATGGCAAAGTGAATAAGGGTATATTTGATATACAGGTTATTTATGTGTACCTTACTAGTGTTTATAGTAACCCCTGGGTATTTGATACTTGTTCGGTTGCTAAGATTAGTAACTCAAAACAGGAGTTACAGAATAAACAGAGGCAAGTTGAGGGTGAAGTGACGATGTGTGTTGGAAGTGGTTCCAAGATTGATATGATCATCATCGCACACTCCCTATATTTTCGAGATTAGTGTTAAACCTAAATAAATGTTATTTGGCGTTTGCGTTGAGCATGAATATGATTTGATCATGTTTATTGCAATACGGTTATTCATTTAGAGTCAGAGAATATTTGTTGTTCTGTTTACATGAATAAAACCTTTAATGGTCATACACCCAATGAAAATAGTTTGTTGGATCTCGATCGTAGTGATACACATATTCATAATATTGATGCCAAAAGATGCAAAGTTAATAATGATAGTGCAACTTGTTTGAGGCACTGCCGTTTGGGTCATATCGGTGTAAAGCGCATGAAGAAACTCCATAAAGACGGATTTTTGGAATCACTTGGTTATGAATCATTTGATGCTTTCGAACCGTGCCTTTTGGGAAAGATGACTAAAACTCTATTCTCCGGAACAATGGAACGATCTACTGACTTGTTGGAAATAATACATACCGATGTATGCGGTCCAATGAGTGTTGATGCTCGTGGCGGGTATCGTTCTTTTCTGACCTTAACAGATGATTTGAGCAGATATGAGAATATCTACTTAATAAAACACAAGTCTGAAACATTTGAAAAGTTCAAAGAATTTCAGAGTGAAGTGGAGAATCATCATAACAAGAAATCAAGTTTCTACAATCTGATCGTGGAGGAGAATATTTGAGTTACGAGTTTGGCCTTCGTATAAAACAATGTGGAATAGTTTCACAGCTCACGCCACCTGGAACACCACAACGTTATGGTGTGTCCGAACGTCGTAACCGCACTTTATTGGTTATGGTGCGATCTATGATGTATCTTACTGATTTACCACTATCATTTTGGGGTTATGCATTAGAGACAGTTGCATTCACTTTAAATACGGCACCATCAAAATCCATTGAGACGACGCCTTATGAACTGTGGTTTGGCAAGAAACCAAAGTTTTTGTTTCTTAAAGTTTGGGGCGACGATGCTTATGTGAAAAAGTTTCAACTTGATAAGCTCGAACCCAAATTGGAGAAGTGCGTCTTCATAGAATACCCAAAGGAAACTGTTGGGTACACCTTCTATCGAAAGAACGTACAGATCTGAAGGCAAGATATTCGTTGCTAAGATGGATCCTTTCTAGAGAAGGAGTTTCTCTCGAAAGAAGTGAGTGGGTGGAAAGTAGAGTTTGATAAGGTAAGTGTACCTTCTCCCGAATTGGAAAGTAGTTCATCACAGAAACCAGTTCTAGTACGCGTACACCGATTAGTGAGGAAGTTAATGATGATGATCATGAAACTTCGGATCAAGTTACTACCGAACCTCGTAGGTCAACCAAAGTACAGTCCGCACCAGAGTGGTGCGGTAATCCTATTCTGGAAGTCATGTTACTAGACCATGCTGAACCTACGAACTATGAGGAAGCGATGATGAGCCCAGATTCATGAAAATGGCTTGAAGGTCATGAAATCGAGATGGGATCCATATATGAGAACAAAGTGTGGACTTTGGTGGACTTGCCCGATGATCGGCAAGCCATAGAAAATAAATGGATCTTCAAGAGGAAGGCGGACGCTGATAGTAGTATTACTATCTAGAAAGCTTGAATTGTCGCAAAATTGTTTTCGACAAGTTCAAGGTGTTGACTACAATGAGATTTTCTCACTCGTATCGATGCTTAAGTCTGTCCGAATCATGTTAGCAATTGCCACATTTTATGAAATCTGGCAAATGGATGTCAAAACTGCATTCCTTAATGGATTTATTAAAGAAGAGTTGTATATGATGCAACTAGAAGGTTTTGTCAATCCTAAAGGTGCTAACAAAGTGTGGAAGCTCCAGTGATCCATCTATGGACTGGTGCAAGCATCTCGGAGTTGGAATATACGCTTTGATGAGTTGATGAAAGCATATAGTTTTATACAGACTTGCGGTGAAGCCTGTATTTACAGGAAAGTGAGTGGGAGCACTACATCCTTTCTGATAAGTATGTGAATGCCATATTGTTGATCAGAAATAATATAGAATTTTCTGGAAAGCATAAAGGAGTGCTTGAAAGGAGTTTTTTTGAAATAATGACCTCGGTGAAGCTGCTTACACATTGAGCATCAAGATCTATAGAGATAGATCAAGACGCTTGATAAGATTTTTCAATGAGTACATACCTTGATAAGATTTTGAAGTAGTTCAAACTAGAACAGTCAAAGAAGGAGTTCTTGCCTGTCTTGCAAGGTGTGAAGTTGAGTAAGACTCAAAACTCGACCATGGCAGAAAACAGAAACAGAAATGAAAAGTCATTGCCTATGCCTCAGTCATAGGTTCTATAAAGTATGCTATGCTGTGTACCAAACCTATTGTATACTTTGTTCTGAGTTTGGCAAGGGAGTACAATTTTGATCTAAGAGTAGCTCACGGGACAACGGTCAAGAATATCCTTAGTGAGGACTAAGGAAATATTTCTAGATTATGGAGGTGATAAAAGAGCCCGTCATAAAGAGTTACATCGGTGCAAGCTTTTACACCGATCCAGATGACTATAAGTCTCAATCTGGATACATATTGAAAGTGGGAGCAATTAGCTAGAGAACTACAAGAAATATGTCAACTAGTGACCTTTTGTCAGTGACCCTGGAAGAATTGGTCCTAGATCTATGACCATTTCAGACCAATTGGTCAAAAGCTGTTCGGGGGGCTGCAGACCCTAAACCATTGTGACCATTTTGGTCAGAAAGGTCGTAATTTCCTTACACGAAATGGTCATAAAGCAAACAGTGCTAGTTCGCTGCCTTATTTCTAGTTGTTAATGACCAATATAGATGGTCATAGCCTTGTACATTGTGGTGGGTTGTGATGACTAGGCGCCATCTCATCAGTTTTGCCTATGTGTCATGTCCATGTGGCAGTTTTTGCCCTAGGTTGTGAAGCAACCTATATTTCTGTTATTCTAAAAATTCCCGAAAAATTCTCATAAATGTTTTGGATCATATCTTCATCAAATATGTCAAAAACATTCCTTGCCCAGTTAAAAATAATTCAAAAATATTCATTTTCCTATTCTATTTAGAGCAGCACTTTGTGAAGGAAGCACCACTTTGGAATGTCCAAATGGTATCCATTTTCTACAGTGCTTTCCTATGCCCAAATAACCATCCTCCACCAAATGCCAGCTTAATCCATTCATTATTTTGAGCCTAGCTTCAACATTCGTATTTATGTCCAGTGTGGTACTTTGTAAAGCAAGTACCACCTAGGCTCCTCCTTTTGAGGTGAAAATTTGTGAAGACGGTCTTCTTAGTAACTGATCATCCTCAGCCAAAACTCACACCCATTAGCCATGTGCATTTCCCGTACCGCAAATCAAACACTTGGCTGCTTATTCATGTTTGAGCATCGATTGGTCTCCTCGTGAGAATCTTATGTTGTGATTTTCTTCCTAGCACCTACCTGGGGAGTTCCCAACCCACTAGACATGCCTAGGCCGCCCAGAACACATGGCAACACCACGATCACGCGGTGACCACGCGGACGGGCATCGAGCTTACGCGCTCTAGAGTTGGGGCCCTCGGCCACTGTCCAAACCTCGATGTCTCGCCATCAAACCATGTATTTCTGATTAAATAGATACTTATTTATCTAGAAATGATTTTTGGAAAAAATAAAGAGCAAACTATGAGGCACATGCAGTTCAAATTTGACCCGTTTCCAACTGAATCGACGGCAATTTGTCTTTTTCACCAGAGGTGGATCAAAACTTTTTTCACCCAAACATTTTGTCAATTGTGCATTATATATGGCCTAGTATTTTATAAAATTGATTTGGTCCATTTTTGCAACAATTATTTGGTAGTTCCTTCACAAAAAAACTTCCTTTTGGGCACTCGGAAAATGAAAAAGGAATTTTCCGTGCAAAGAAAATGAAAACTTCCTTAGGCAACATTGTTTGGAATTCCAAGATGTACTCTTGTGCACAATATGAGATCATTTGAACAAACTATGCCATGAATGTGGCCATAAGATTGATCATTTGGCATGAAAGCCATTGATCTCCACATGTGATAGCTTGTTTCTGAGAACACTTTTTAAAAATAATTGCCGTATTACAAGTTTGTTATTTTTCCTAGGAACTTGGCCACATATTATGAAACAATGCGAAGGTTTCCCAATTTTTTAATTTTTTTTTGAATTTTTTGTGCCTGTTTCAAAATGCGGTCAAAACGGCGGGAATGACCATTCCTAGCTAGCGGTTGAATCTTGGAATTTTTTTGGTGTTTCTCTGATTAAATAGGTACTTATGTACCTAGAAATGAATTTTGGAAAAAATAAATAACAAACTATGAGGCACCTGCAGTTCAAATTTGACCCGCTTCCAACTGAATCGGCAGGAATTTGTCTTTTTCACCAAAGGTGGATCAAAACTTTTGACACCCAACCATTTTGTCAATTATGCATTAAATATGGCCTAGTATTTTAGAAAAATGATTTGGTCCAATTTTGCAACAATTATTTGGTAGTTCATTCACAAAAAAATCTCCTTTTGGGCACTCGTAAAATGAAAAATGAATTTTCCATGCAAAGAAAATGAAAACTTCCTTAGGCAACATTGTTTGGAATTCCAAGATGTACCCTTGTGCACAATATGAGATCATTTGAACAAACTATGCCATGAATGTGGCCATAAGATTGATCATTTGGCATGAAAGCCATTGATCTCCACACGTGATAGCTCGTTTCTGAGAACACTTTTTTAAAATAATTGTCGTATTACAAGTTTTTTATTTTTCCTGGAAACTTGGCCACATAAAATGACACAATGTGAAGGTTTCCCGGATTTTTGATTTTTTTTGAATTTTTTATGCCCGTTTTAAAATGCGGTCAAAATGGTGGGAATGACCGTTCCTATCTAGTGGTTGAATCTTGGAAAACTTTTTGTGCTTCTATGATTAAATAGATACTTATGTACCTAGAAATAATTTTTGGAAAAATAAAGAGCAAACTATGAGGCAGCCGCACTTCAAATTTGACCCGCTTCCAAGTGAATCCACGGGAATTTGCCTTTTTCACCAGAGGTGCATAAAAACTTTTTACTCCCAACCATTTGGTCAATTATGCATTAAATATGTCCTAGTATTTTAGAAAATTGATTTGGTACAATTTTACAACAATTATTTGTTAGGTCCTTCACAAAAAAACTCATTTTTGGCACTCGGAAAATGATTAAAAATTGGTAGAAAGGTCAGAAATGCTTACAAATTGGTCCTTATCCATAAAATTTAGTATAACTCTAGTAAAAATTTTGTTGTTCCCTTTTGCAAAAAAAATTGATAGCTACTTCACAAAATCACTCTATCTTTAGTACTTCAAAACTATTTTAAATCACTGATTTTCTGAACCAATGAGAACTCTTCCCACAGATCGATGACATGGCGTCCATCCATTCATCCATCCATCTCTACATCCCACATCCATCCATCCATCCATCTATATACAGAAGAAAAAAAAGAAACAGAGATACCCCCCACCCGCAGCCCAAACCTTAGCTCAGATCGCCCTCTTCCCCCCATCTCCTCGCCGCCGCCGCCCCCTCTCGATCCACTCCTCTCCCTGCCCACCGCACCCTTCCGCCCCGACCGCCCCGACCCAACCCAAACCCTAGCTCACCCACCGCCCCGACCTCCAC
Organism: Aegilops speltoides; assembly: GCA_021437245.1. Lineage (NCBI taxonomy): Eukaryota > Viridiplantae > Streptophyta > Magnoliopsida > Poales > Poaceae > Aegilops > Aegilops speltoides. The sequence goes on from CM038143.1 coordinate 19,581,755, forward strand.
TCCGCTCCGCTCCGCTCCAGGCCGTCGTCATCCAACCTCATCGCCGACAGCCCCTCCCCTCTCCTCCTAGATCCACTCGGGCTACTCATGTCGTGGCCAGATCCGGCAGGAATTCCCCCCTCCCATCAACTCCACCGACGAGCCTTTCCTCACCGCATCCATGGCCTCCCTACGCCCTTCCTCACCGCATCGCCACCCAGACCCCTCCCTTCCCTCACCGCATCGCCACCCAGACCCCTCCCTTCCCCACCACAAGCAGCATCGCCAGCCCAAGCCACCTCCCCTCTCCTCCTCCCCTACCCGGCCCCCCTCCCGGCCCCAACCTTCCCGCCCCGCCGCCTCACCTGCACCCGTCGCCTCCTCCTCTCCCCTCCCCCTTGCCGCGGCCGCCCAGCCTCTCTGTGACCCTTGCCCGGCCGGTGCAGAGGCCCCGCCATGTGCCGTGGAGGAATCTGGCGCCTCCGCTTAGGCTCCTCGACCCGCGCAGAGGACGAGCCCCTACCCGGACGAGGTGATTTCCCAGCACTGCATTGTGCCGCTCCCTCCCTCCCTCGTTATACGTTGCTGACGCTGCTTGGCCAATGGTGTTTGTGTGCTGATGGAGGCGGCGGACCCCGACTTCTACCGGATCGGGTACGCCCGGATGATGCGCGCCTACGGGGTCGAGTTCCTTGAGGGCCTCGACGGCATGGGCGTCTACGCCTCTCGGGACGTCGACCCGCTCCGCCAAGCCAGGGTGAGCTGCTGACCGCCGTTTCCATTCCCTGCCAATGTCCATGTTTCAAGTTGGACATACCACTTGCATTCAGTGTGTATTGTGTAGTAAGGAACTATGTAATTTACTGATCACTGGCTGATGAAGTAAATTAGTTATGTCAGTCTTGTGTCAAACATATTGTCTTACAGCTGCACCTTTGATTGATGGCTCATGTTTCAGTTCTTAAAATTAGCACCCAGTGTCTCAGTGTCATCTGGGACCTCGATATTCTAACGGCTAGTGGTACTTCTCCAAAATGACAACTCTGGTTGTATGGTTCACGCGCAAGCTGGATCAGATGGCACAACAGGCATGTGTCAACAGATTAGTATTACTTAGTTTGCTTGTCGGGTGGTCTTCTTTGGTGTTCTTTGGCGGTTTGGTTGCTAGTCTCTTTGCTTTAGTGCTTGCTTTGGTTCTGGCTAACTGATTTTGCTAGGTGCTGCTGTTTGCTTCTTTGCTAGCTGCTCTCGCTAGCTAATCTTGCTTGTGCTTTACGCTAGTTGCTACCTAGTAGCTACTTGCCTTATAAATTGTAACTGTAAAATCATGTAATTTTAACTTTTTCCATATTGTTCATTGATGTTTGTGCCCTGTTATTTCTGTACTGATGGTAGGATTTCTGTGTTAAACCTAGGCCTGTTGTTCTTTGTTTATCTCCATTGTTTCCCGGTAGCTAGTTATCTGTCGACTCCATTTCTGTCAAAATTTGTTGTTCCACCAATAGTTTTGACAACACTTCTTATATCAAGTTTTTATATAAATCATCATGCGGTGTATGGAAGCACAAGAAGAGTGATGGCCATGAAGACTATGGTCTCCTTGTTAGCGAGCCAGCCATGACTCGTCCAACATTTTAGTGATACTGATGGTTCCCTAGCTAATAACTTGATTGTGGATTTAATTTTCCACCCCAACTGCATTTTGTGCTGTATGCCCTATCACATATATCCCAAGAATGTTGCATCGACTCTATTTGACATTTGTAACCTCATATTCAGTTATTCACCTGTCACTTTCTGGATAAGTTTTCTAAACCTTCTGTTCACTGCAAACAATTGCTTAGGATGAAGATTGTTTTTCTATCTAGTTCATATGCATGATCATTTGTTTTGTGAAGGCATGCTTTTAACCTTTCGAGTCAGGCATGCATAAATTACCTGCCCTATCGCATATAAAGTTCTGTTGAAACAAGGTGGAAGCATTTTTCTCATCTATGCTGCGTGTCTATATATAGCAGCGCCGTTTTAGTTGTTCTGTAGGTTATTAGTAGAATTCAACTAGCCAATTAACAAGTGAACTCACTGGTGCTTATGTAATCTTCCTTCAGGCCTTTCGAGATAGAGTTCTTTAGCTGACAAGTTTAGCAAATGCTGTAGTGCTTATGGTTTAGTTTTACACTTGCGTAAAAATGAATGACTGCTACTGCTTCTAGTTTTTGGTTGGGATGAGATGCATGTTTGCATGCTTGTGCTTCTGTCACTACAATCTATACTACTGCTATTGTCATATCCTGGTTGTTTTGTTGCTATCAATATCTGTCCCATGTTTTGTTTCCTTGCATGCTTACTACTACAATCTATAGTACTATTGTGCCAGATGTTCACATGTTAATTTTTTTTGACTAAAATCTCTTATGCCGTTGAATTAGCTTGACCCAGAACAGCAGCATCCTTGATGCGACTAACCTTCACCTCGTTCTTTCCGTCGTAGACTCGAAGGAGGCCGTATGCAAGGCACCAAGGTGCATGGTGCTCGCAAGCGATGAACGGAGGCTGTTCGACATCGGCTACACAAACCACCATTGTGAGCTCCTACCTTTGCTATGCTACAACCATGCTCTGTTTCATGGGTTAGTTAGGATTTTGATGCTTTTTGCGCCGTGGTTGAGTCCTTGCTGTCTGTTGTGTCGATGATCAAGTGTTGTTGCCTCATTCGGCTATTTTATTCGCTGCTGGTAATTAGTAGTATTAGAGTGTCGTTGGTTTATTAGGATGTGGCTGAAACCATTGGATGGCCTTCCTGTACATGTTATCCAGCATTAGTACTTTTCCCATTTTTTGTTTCCTTGCTGGACATGCATGTTATGGTCCCATTTTTTGTTTCAGTGCTGGACATGCAAGTTATGGTTCAAGTGTCGATGATGTCTAGTAGATAGTTTGCTAGCTATATACCTGCTGCTGATTAATGCTCTTGCGGTCTCCTGGAATCATATTATACTATATCTAGTGTTCTTGTGGTTCTGTGAAGATGCATCACAAACATCTAGGTCTTTAAAGTTGGTTGAATCTGTTGCTTTATCATATATTTGGCCCGTAAACCTACATTTCTATGAGATCTCTTTCAATATATAATTTTTGATAGTCCAGAATAATCTAATAATCTAATCTTTGGTAGTCTATGTGTTCACTCTTTTACAGGGAGCTCGGTGTCTATGAAATTTGAAGTTCAAGTCAGATAGCCCTACTCAAAGAAAGAGTTGTCTCTATGTTTGATCTGTAATAGACCGTAAATATTGTAATATTGTAACAGTAGGCATATTGGGGTTGTAATAGACTATCTACAGATTGTAGTAGACTTAGTGTTACTTGATGAACAATCTGATGAGTGAGAACAATTTAAGATGCACCTTCATAATATTGTAACAGATTGTAAAAGACTAGTGTATGTTTGAAATAGTGATTATGTTTGTTGAAAAGATGTGAAATGGAAACTTGACCAGTGGGAACCACTTGTGAATAAAATCTGAGCATTTTTGAAATTTCGACATGTGGGACTGATGTATGGCATTATGACTAGTGGGACCAGCGCTAAAATATAATGATTGAAAATAGAAAATAAATGATTGTAAGAAGGCCAAGGCCCAAAAATAAAGACGCTGAAATATTGGGCTTGGCCCATGTAGCCCACAAGAATTGACTTGGAAAAAATCAAGAATTGTTGGGCTAGGCCCATGTAGAAAATCGAATTGGACCGGGCTGAATCTTGTGCCACATCAGCTTGCCACGCTGGATGCCTACATGGCCTGGGGAGGTTTCTAGTGACCAAAACGCCACAGTGAACATATTTTGGTCATAAACGTCTTCGACCATTCCAGAAGAAAGGTCACTATAGTCAGTTAACGACCCCCAGCTTTTGACCTTATGTTTTTGGTCACAAAAAGGTCACAAATTGAAAACAGTGACCATTTAGTGACCAATAGTGGTGGTCACTAGTTGACATATTTCTTGTAGTGGAGTAGCTCCGTGCAGAGCATTGTAGACATAGAATATTTACAAAATACATACGGCTCTGAATGTAACAGACCCGTTGACTAAACTTCTCTCACGAGCAAAACATGATCATACCTTAGTACTCTTTGGGTGTTAATCACATAGCGATGTGAACTAGATTATTGACTCTAGTAAACCCTTTGGGTGTTGATCACATGCCGATGTGAACGATGGGTGTTAATCACAGTCAGATGTGAATATTGGTGTTAAATCACGTGGCGATGTGAACGAGATTATTGACTCTAGTGCAAGTGGGAGACTGAAGGAAATATGCCCTAGAGGAAATAATAAAGTTATTATTTTTTTCCTTATTTCATGATAAATGTTTATTATTCATGCTAGAATTGTATTAACCGGAAACATAATACATGTGTTAATACATGGACAAACATAGTGTCACTAGTATGCCTCTACTTGACTAGCTCGCTGAATCAAAGATGGTTAAGTTTCCTAGCCATAGGCATGAGTTGTCATTTGATTAACGGGATCACATCATTAGAGAATGATGTGATTGACTTGACCCATTCCGTTAGCTTATCACTTGATCGTTTAGTATGTTGCTATTGCTTTCTTCATGACTTATACATGTTCCTATGACTATGAGATTATGCAACTCCCGTTTACCGGAGGAACACTTTGTGTGCTACCAAACGTCACAACGTAACTAGGTGATTATAAAGGTGCTCTACAGGTGTCTCTGAAGGTACTTGTTGAGTTGGCGTATTTCGAGATTAGGATTTTTCACTCCGATTTTCGGAGAGGTATCTCTGGCCCTCTCGGTAATGCACATCACTATAAGCCTTGCAAGCAATGTGACTAATGAGTTAGTTGCAGGACGATGCATTACATAACGAGTAAAGAGACTTGCCGGTAACGAGATTGAACTAGGTATTGAGATACCGACAATCAAATCTCGGGCAAGTAACATACTGATGACAAAGGGAATAACGTATGTTATTATGCAGTTTGACCGATAAAGATCTTCGTAGAATATGTAGGAGCCAATATGAGCATCCAGGTTCCGCTATTGGTTATTGATCGGAGACGTGTCTTGGTCATGTCTACATAGTTCTCGAACCCGTAGAGTCCGCACGCTTAACGTTCGGTGTCGATTTATATTATGAGCTATGTGTTTTGATGTATCGAAGGTAGTTCGGAGTCCCGGATGAGATCGGGGACATGACAAGGAGTCTCGAAATAGTCGAGACATAAAGATTGATATATTGGATGACTATTTTCGTACACTGGATGAGTTCCGGGGGTCACCGGATAATTATCGGAGTGCCGGGGGGTTATCGGAACCCCCGGGGGGACTATTGGGCCTACATGGGCCATAGGGAAGAGGGGAGGCAGCCCACAAGGGGCAGCTGTGCCCCCTCCCTATAGGGGGTCCGAATTGGACACGGGAGGGGGCGCACCCTCTTGATAACCCACAAGTGTAGGGGATAATTGTAGCCTCTTTCGATAAGTAAGAGTGTCAAACCCAACGAGGAGCTAAAGGTAAAACAAATATTCTCTCAAGTCCTATCGCCATCGACACGACTCTCACGCGCTCGTTGTTAAGCTTTACCTAGAACAAGTATGAAACTAGAAGTACTTTGTAGGTGTTGTTGGATAGGTTTGCAAGATAATAAAGAACACTTAACTATAAACTAGGAGCTGTTTAGATAAAGAAGCAATAAAGTAAATATAGCGAGTGTGGAAAAGTGGTGGTAGGAGTTGTGAAATTGTCCCTAAGCAATTTACTAGAACGATAGCAAGTTTTATGTGGGAGAGGCATAAGCTAACATACTTTCTCTTCTTGGATCATATGCACTTATGATTGGAACTCTAGCAGGCATCCGCAACTATTAATGATCATTAAGGTAAAAACCAACCATAGCATTAAAGCCTCAAGTCCCATTTATCCCATAAGCCACAACCCACTTACTCGGGTTTATGCTTCTGTCACTCAAGCAACCCACTATAAGCGAATCATGAACATAATGCAACACCCTACAGCGGGAATCCCTCACGCTTGCGCAACACGGAGGGCACAATGGGACAGCAACATAACCACAAGAAAATTAAACCAATCATAGCAATTCATAAATCACCGGTAGGACAACGAAAATCTACTCAGACATCATAGGATGGCAACACATCATTGGATAATAATATGAAGCATAAAGCACCATGTTAAAGTAGAGGGTACAGCGGGTTGCGGGAGAGTGGACTGCTGAATATAGATGGGGGAAGGTGATGGAGATGTTGGTGAAGATGGCGGAGGTGTTGGTGTAGATCGTTGTGATGATGATGGCCTCCGGCGGCGTTCCGGCGCTACCGGAAGCAAAGGGGGAGAGAGCCCCCTTCTTCTTCTTCTTCCTTGACCTCCTCCCTATATGGTAGAAGGGTTTCCCCTCTGGTCCTTGGCTCCCATGGCGTGGGAGGGGCGAGAGCCCCTCCAAGATTGGATCTGTCTCTCTGTCTCTCTCTATTTCTGCGCTCCTAGATTCTGCCTTGGCACCGTTTCTTTTATATCTGGAGATCCGTAACTCCGATTGGATTGAAACCTTTTCCCAGATATTTTTACAAAAAATAGCTTTCTTGCGGCCAAAGAAGGGCGTCAACTGCCTTACGAGGGACCCACGAGGGTCAGAGGCGTGCCAAGTGAAAGTGGGCGCGCGGGCCACCCTCGTGGCCACCTCGGGCACCGTCTCATGTTGATTTTACTTCCCAAAAATCATAAATATTCCAAAAATAAGCTCTGTCCGTTTTAATCCCGTTTGGACTCCGTTTGATATTGGGTTTCTGCAAAACATAAAACATGCAACAAACAGGAATTGACACTAGGAAGTGGATCAATATGTTAGTCCCAAAAATAATATAAAAAGTCGCCAAAAGTATATGAAAGTTGAAGAATATTTGCATGGAACAATCAAAAATTATAGATACGACAGAGACGTATCAGCATCCCCAAGCTTAATTCCTGCTCGTCCTCGAGTAGGTAAATGATAAAAAAGATAATTTTTGATGTGGAATGCTACCTAGCATAATCTTGATCATATATCTAATCATGGCATGAATATTAAGACACGAGTGATTCAAGGCAATAGTCTATCATTTGACATAAAAACAATAATACTTAGGGCATCCCAACAAACAATCATGTCTTTAGATATATCAATGCTTCCAGAATGTTATCCCTACAAAATCATATAGTCTTGTATGCTCCCTTTTCTTAACACAAGGTACCCCTCATGCCTATCCCGGTGTCAGCCAAGCAATTGTTTCATACTTTAGTATTCTCAAACTTTTTCAGCTCTCACGCAATACATGAGCATGAGCCATGGATATAGCACTATGGGTGGAATAGAATATGATGGTGGAGGTTATGTGGAGAAGACAAAAAGGGAGAAAGTCTCACATCGACGCGGCTAATCAACGGGCTATGGAGATGCCCATCAACTGATGTCAATGCGAGGAGTAGGGGTTGCCATGCAACAGATGCACTAAGAGATATAAGTGTATGAAAGCTCAAACTGAAACTAAGCGGGTGTGCATCCAACTTGCTTACTCGGCATTTTGAGGAAGCCCATTGTTGGAATATACAAGCCAAGTTCTATAATGAAAAATTCCCACTAGTATATGAAAGTGACAACATAAGAGACTCTCTATATGAAGAACATGGTGCTACTCTGAAGCACAAGTGTGGTAAAAGGATAGTAACATTGCCCCTTTTCTTTTCTTCTTATTGCACACAGGAACTCCATTTTTCCCTAAAAACGGAGTCGAAGCCTAGTATCTCGAACCAGGCCGTCTCAAAAAAGAAACGGGGCCTGCGGCGAATCATGTCCGCCCCTCAGGACAAGATTAAGGGCATGTGGTCGGACCCGATGCGCGTCTCCGGAATGAGCGAGCACAAGGGGTACACCACCTCCCAGTCAGGTGACATAAACACGCGGTCCAGCACCGAACGCATTGGGGCGAGCTGTTTGTTTGTCTAGGTAAACCTAGCTCCTATCCTGGCCACTTCCCTAAGCTCATTAACGCGATACTGTTGTTGAACACGACCACCCTTGGCCAGTTAATATCGTCATTGTTCTTATCCGCTCCCAAGCGAATCAAATTGAAATCACCCCTACCAATAGAGGGCTCTGTGCTGCGGAGATCGCGAGCACCTTGGCTTTGAGTTCTCCCAAGAACTCAGCCGAGCGGGAGTGGTCCGCGGGTCCGTAGACCTGGACAACCGCAAGGACGCGCAGCAACGCGCGGACTCGAATGTTGGCCGCAATGAAGAAGGGGCCAACATCCCAGTCCAAGACCTCGTAGGTGGCTGCGCAGAAACCTAACAGCATGCCTCCTGAGTGGCCTATTGCTGGGGCATAGTGCCACGCAAAGCATGCCAGGGGATCAACTGCCCGGGTATCTTGGTGGCGAAACTCCGTTCTAATCGTTTCCTGGAGCCCTACAATATCGACTGCCTCTTTCCTAATGTACTCTTTGAGCTAGGTACGGCAACCCGCATGACCAGAGCCGCAAATATTCCAGAACAGAGCACACACCTATAGGATTCCGTTCCTCAAGCGAACACCCCTGGAGGTGATCGCCTTGGCCACATGCCGCACCTTGTCGCGACAAGGTGTGGGGGAGATAGGAACCCCTGTTGCTGAATCCCCTTCGGGCTGGACTGCTAGCACTGCCGAGGCCCCTGCCTCTGATGCCACCAAATCTGCGTGATTGGCCACCGCCGCAACAAGCGCGGCCTGTGCCACTTCTTTGGCACGGATCAGTGAGATCAGCTCACTGTTAGTGCCACCCAACGCCTCCACACCGCTCTCCCCTAACACCTCTCCCAAGTGCTTGTCCGAAAAAGAATCTAGAATCGTAAAGCAAGGAAGGGGGTTACCTAAGTTCTCCAGGTTCTTCTGGGCTTGTAGAAATTGGGCGCGCTGCAAGGATGGCATGTTCCCTTTGGCACCCTTGGAGCGAGAGCTTGCCCGCATCAGAGCCACCTGTGCCGCCGCCGCTGTCTTGGATTGCTTGGCCGTCGGGATGGGCACTGTCTTGGTGGCCTCCTGCGTGAGCGGGATGGAGATGGGTGCAGCCAGAGCCATCATAGTCTGACGAGGGGTCACGGGAGCCCCCATCTGCTCCGCCGCACGGCCCACCTCCCCAGTCACCTTGCGCACAGCCACCTTCTTGGATTGTTGCGCGGAGCTGGCTTTGTTGCTATTGCGCCCGCCCTGGGTCGGAGAGCTAGATGGAGGGGGAAGCAGTGAAGTGTCAACGGACATGGCGAGCGGAGTGCGCACCCCATCCAGCACCGTCGCGTCCGCCAGGTCCGAGGGAGTGCCGTCCACAACCCGCATCAGAGGGGAAGTCACCGAGCCCAGGTTGGAGCCGTACTGGTTGGGGATAGAGAGCGCCAGCCCTATGGCAGCCCGTCCTACGCATGAGCCACCGCCGCCTGCCGGAGAGGGATGAACGCCCCCCCCCCCCTGCGCACTCTGAGATACCCAGCTTCTCCCATGCGGCCGTATCGATCGACTCGTCGTCCATGCTTTTGTCTTGGTCCTTGTCCATGTCACCATCCCGCCCCTGCCTGTCCGTGTCAGCGCCGCCAGCCGGGCCGGACTGAGCTCCGGCTCGACGGAGATATTGAAGCCCGCGCCATTGAACCAGATCTGCACGGTGCCCTTGAGGTTGGCCGGATTGCGGCATGCAAAGCACATGCGGACTGGGCCCGGATTGACCAGCGACTCCTCGTCGACCAAAAGCGGCCTACCCAGCATGGTAGTGGCCGCCATGAGCCTGTGGGAGCGGCGTTGCTTGGGAGGCACCCCCCCGCAGCTTGATCCTGACCTCGGGCATCTCCTCTCCCTTGGGCGCTTCGAGAATGGCGTCGCAGATGTCAGCGGTGATGTTCTTGAGGGAGAGGAAGAGCTTGCCGCTGCGCGTGGCCATCCACAGCATGGCCGGGTCTGGGAACACCATCGAGAAGGCGTCACCATCAAGGGGGGAGATCTGCCTGTCCCAGGCCCCCTCGAACAGATGCGGCAGCTCCACCTCCAGGACGGCCTTCGAGAGGACGCCCGACGCCGCAGACAGCACCGCTGCATTGGCCCCGAGCAGGGCCGGCGGCAGCTTCTAATCGTCTTCAACGTACTGGAGGCAATAGAAGCCCTTGCCGGCGATGGCGTGCCCCATGGTCTGAAGAAGTAGAGGCTTGCCTTGAGACGGGCAGAGGGTCGAGTTGTGCCCCTCGTGGGTGCAAACAATGCACAACAGCTTGAAGGAGCACTGGTTTTGGTAGTGGCCAGTCTGGCCGCACTTGAAGCATTCCGGGCCCTCGATTTCCTCGACGGGGATCAGTTCCGCTGCCCTGCCCTTGGAAGAAGAAGGCGCGTTAGAGGTGGGCGGGAGGGGCGGCTTGGAGGCCGCCGCCCCCGCAGATTTGAGCTTGGACTTCTTGGCGAACGGATCCCCGACGCGGTCGCCGCCGGGAGCGGACTGCATCCCCTTGCGCTTGAGCTCCAGGCCGCGTCCCTTGAACTCCTTCGTCTTCTTCTTCTTTCGTTCTTGCTCTTTGATCCACCAGGCCGGCGGCGGCCCCCAACCGCCATCCTCGTCAGTGCGCTCCAACCCCTGCGCGAGGAGATTTGGCGGCGCACGCGGTCGCGGTCCCGCGGGGGATCCATCGCCGGCTTCTCCGCTCGGCGGTCTTACTTGGATCCCATCGCCACGACCACGACAAAGGATCGGTCGAGAGGAGGGGGAGAGGAAATGGGGAGGAGGGAGCGGGCGGAGTGGCCGAAGCGCCGCACCTCAGATTTGGTGGCTGGAAACCCTAGTGAGGCATCTAGGGTTCCCCGACGCAGCCACAACCACTTATTGGCTTGGGCAGTGGGGCTGGGCTGGCCTGGACCTTGTTGGGCTGGGCGGCCTGGGCCTGTAAGGGACCGGACCCCGTGGGGCCCGCCTCAGGCGGAAGGGACGGAAGGGGCTGGGCTGCCACTGGCGCGAGCCCCCGCACTGGGCCGGAGCCCACGAGTAGCGCCCGCCCCGGAGACTGCGCGGTCATCTCCTCCCCAACCCTAGGCAGAGGAGCCCGCATGACGGCCGTCGCCGCCGCCGGCAGGGATCCCCCCAGATCCGGCCAGTCTGGCCCTAGGCCAGGGACGAGAAGCAGGTCGGCGTCCTCAGGCTGCCACTCCTGCCCTCCTCAGCCTGCGCGAGGCGAGGCTGCCGACGCGCCACCGAAGCAGCACGCTGGGGACCGTGGCCACCGAGCGCAAAAGCGCGGCGCCGTCTGGCCTTGAAGGAGCCCCCGAGCTCCTCCGCCCGTGCCACGAAGTCGCCAACAGAGCATGCCGGCCGGCCTTGCTCCGCCCGCCCCTCCGCGGTGCATCCATCTTCCTCCTCCTCCTCCTTGTCCGAACTCGCGCGCGCGAGTGCCCAGAACCTGCTCCCCGACCAGCCACGCGAACAGGGCGGCGGGGGACCTTGCTTCTTGCCCGGCCCGGCCGAGCCGCGGTCCACTCGCCCCCCCATCGGCGGAGGCCACCTGGGGGGCCCACCGGAGACAGAGACGGGCGCAGGAACGCCGCCTGTGTCGCCCCGAGCGCCCTGGTCGCCCGGCCGTACCATAGCCGTTGGAGACATCTCACTTCAACTTCCCGTGTGGGTAATTCGAATCTCACATCTCCCTTCACGCAAGTATCCCTGGTCATACCGCCGTTGATGCACCGCCGCACGCCATCGCCTTTCTCAGCTTTCTGTTTTGTTGGGCCGACATCATCAGGTCGGTCCGCATATCCACGCACCACCCTACGTCTACAGGTGGCCAGCCCAGCTCCTTGCGCCCACGACAGCCAAAATGCGAATTCCCAGCCGAGTCTACCGGCTGTGCTGAGTCCCAGCTTAAACTGCACAAGATACTGGACAATACAAACTGTTACTAAAAACGTTTATCAAATGGCTGGTGACTCTTCGTCATACAACCAAGCAGCACAATGGTTGGCGCTTCTTGGTCAAATAATCAAGCCGCAAAAAGATTTAGGTGTATTGGGGGCGGGGTTGGCTGCATGATCGAACCTACTTTTCGACCCATTTTGCCTTTCTAGGTTGGTGGGATATGACAACGATATACCCAAAAGCCCCTAACGCTGAATATACAATATGAATTTTGGTATAGCGTTGCTCCATCTGGACTGTTGTATCACCAAAATTGTTTTGAAGTATCATAAAAGGACTCATGATTTCACATGTTCAATGCTTTGGTGTTAGCACAAATCAGAAACATGATGTATGATCAACATGCACAGTCGGTGAGCCGATGCACGATGGAATTGAAGACCATGTAATTTTTTACAGTCAAATCAGTTCACATTGGAGTAGTCTGCTCTTACATCTCGTAGGATATGAAATTGAGCTCAAACTGATGCGTGGCCAGTGGCAGCACTAGATTTTGTCTGAGCATCACTATTTGGCCCACATCGCAGATGATAATAGAACATGGAAGCTCCTCAAGCAAAAGACAGTCTAAACATCAATTGGATGGCACAAAGAGCGGACAAGATGATTCGCAACCCGGAGTAGGTTTTTTTTTCTTTTTCGAAAAGGGGGGCTTCCCCGGCCTCTGCATCAGCATGATGCATACAGCCATCTTATTAATGATAAAATAGTCCACAGAGTCTCCAAGTCTCAACGTTCTCAACATGAAAAATAGGAAAAAGGAAAAGGCTCACACAGAGCCCGAAGGCTAGATACACAAGCTAGCCAAAGCACTATTACATCACAGCCGGTTGGCTCCAAAATAGACAGGTAAACTAATTGCCTATCCTATTACATGACCACCATCTAAACCGGCTGAATATATCCCGTGCTACCATCTCCCATCGGATAGTAGCAGTAACCAAAAGCTCCCTGGCCTCCGTCGGAGTGAGTAACGACCAGGTACGGATAAAAGCCGTTGCTCGGAAGATAACCTGCAAAACATGGATGTTTGTTGATCTGTTAAAGACGAAGTCATTTACGCAATTCCAAAGCGCCTACGAAAAGCACACACCCCCAAGCGAATATGTTTTGCCAACCCACTCTCTACCCTAGTTAGCCATGTCCCAAACAACATGTTAACCGACCTTGGTGGGATAATATTAAAAGCAACTTGAATAGTCGTCCAAAGAATTCTAGCTAGTAGGCAATCAAAAAATAGATGTTTTAATGGTTTCACCCTGATCATAGAAACTACACCTAGTAGGTCCTGTCCAATTACGCTTAATAAGATTATCCTTTGTTAAGATCACCTGTTTATGTAGAAACCACATGAACACCTTGATCTTTAAAGGAACTCTGACATCCCACACATGCTTGGAAGTAGGAATCGAGCTTGAATTAATAACATCAACGTACATTGATTTAACCGTGAATTCCCCCGACCTAGTGAGATTCCAGCGTAATTTATCAGGTTGTTGAGAAAGTTGCACCTGCATCAGTCTCCTAACTAGATGCAGCCACTCTTCCCACCGATTGCCCACTAACGATCTTCTAAACTAGATATTCAGAGGTATCGATGCGAAGACCGATGCAACCATAGCATCGCGCCTTCGAACTATACGATACAAGGAGGGATACTGGATTGCTAGGGGAGCTTCTCCAAGCCAAGTATCCTCCCAGAATCTCGTGCTTGTACCATTGCCAACTAGATGTTTTGACCTCTGAAAAAATGAAAGCTTCACTTTCATAAGCCCTTTCCAAAAGGGTGAATCAGTTGGTCTAACCGACACCTGAGCCAAAGTTTTGGTTTGGAGATACTTGTTACGCAGGATTTGAGCCCACATGGCGTCAGTTCCTGAGGATAACTTCCACAACCACTTACTAAGAAGGCAACGGTTCTTGACTTCGAGATTCTCAATCCCCATACCCCCTTGGTCTTTCGGTCTACAAATGATATCCCACTTCGCTAAGCGATATTTTCTCTTAAGCTCATCCCCTTGCCAAAAGAACCTCGATCGATAGAAGTCCAATCGTTTCCTAACACGAACTGGGACTTCAAAGAAGGACAAAAGGAACATGGGCATACTTGTGAGCACCGAATTAATAAGAATTAAACGACCTCCATACGACATGAGCTTGCCCTTCCAACAACTTAGCTTCTTCTCGAAACGATCCTCAATACACTTCCATTCATTATTTGTGAGCTTACGGTGATGAATAGGAATTCCTAAGTAAGAAAAAGGCAGCTCACCCAATCCACAGCCGAACAACTGCTTGTAATCCTCTTGTTCTTCCTTGGCTCTCCCAAAGCAGAACAATTCACTTTTGTGGAAGTTAATTTTGAGCCCACTTAATTGCTCAAACAAACAAAGCAGCAGTTTCAGATTTCTAGCTTTTACCAAGTCATGCTCCATGAAGATGATAGTGTCATCAACAGATTGCAGGATGGATATACCCCCATCCACTAAGTGTGGCACCAAGCCCCTATTTGGCCAACTTCCTTGGCTCTCCCTAACAAAACCGCCAACATATCTGCTACTATGTTGAATGTAATAGGGACATCGGATCTCCCCGCCGCAAGCCTTTATGTGTGCAGAAGTAATGACCTACATCGTCATTCACTTTTATGCCAACACTACCCTTTTGCGTAAAATTTTCAATCTGGCTCCTCCACCCTCGTGGAAACCTTTCATACGCAAAGCTTGTTGCAAAAGGGCCATTTAACTTTGTCACACGCTTTCTCAAAATCTACTTTAAAGATGACTCCATCAAGTTTCTTTGAGTGGATTTCATGGAGCGTTCATGCAACACCACCACCCCTTCAAGGATGTTTCATGCGGCATGAAAGCTGTTTGGGATTGTTGCACCACGAATCGCGCAATCTGTGTGAGCCTATTAGTCCCAACCTTGGTAAAAATTTTGAAGTCGACATTCAAAAGGCGATAGGACGGAACTGCTCAATCCACGAGAGCATCGGTCTTCTTTGGAAGCAACGTAATCGCTCCAAAGTTCAAGTGAAAAAGTTGAAGCCGTCCAGCAAAAAGGTCATGGAACATGGGTAGCAGATCCCCCTTAATAATATGCCAACATCTTTTGTAAAACTCCGCCGGGAACCCATCCGGGCCGGGAGCCTTATTGTTCTCCATCTGAGAGATGGCATCGAAAACCTCCTTTTCCGAAAACGGCGCAACCAAAGATGTCATTATCAGCAGCAGCTAATTGAGGCACATCCTCGATCCCGACTCATCGAGGACAAAGCGCTATCCTCCGTGGTCCAAATAATCGCTTATAGTATTCGTGATGTAAAGCTTAAGATTATCGTGACCTACAATTGTGCCTTCATCTTGCTCGAGCTGAAATTTTTTTTCTTTCGTGTTTGCCATTCGCAATCGATGAAAGAATTGAGTGTTCGTGATCCCTTGGATTACTTTGCGAACCTTTGCTCGAGCGCCCACTTCAGCTCTTCTTCATGGAGAAGTTCCTTCAACCTCTTTTCCGTGATCAATCTTACAAAGACAGATCCGCGAGGTTGAAGAACGGTGATTCAGCTTTAACATCTAGGGATTGGATAATATCCAGAGTCTGCTTTTTCTCAACCTTATAAACTCCACTTAGATGTTTAGCCCAACCTCTAAGAAAACTCCTCAAATGCCTGATCTTATTCTGCCATCTCTCGACAGGCGATCTACCCCTGGACTCTCTAGCCCACTCTCTGGCAATAATATCCAAGAAACCTTCTCTTTCAAACCAAGCCGTTTCAAACGAGAAAGTATTCTTGTTACCCACATGCCTTGGCTCCCCTGAGTCAACAAATAACGGTGTGTGATCCGAAATCCCTCTCGTGAGAGCCTGCACCGTGACCAGAGGGAACTTCTGCTCCCATTCGGCACTTGCAAGAACCCGATCCAACTTCTCATATGTCGGGTTCGGTAAAGAATTAGCCCAGGTAAATTGTCTACCAGAGAGTTCGATTTCTCTCAAGTCCAAACTCTCAATGATGGTGTTGAACATAAACGACCATCGGCCATCAAAATTATCGTTATTCTTTTCATCCCGCCTCCTAATAATGTTGAAGTCCCCCCCAACCAGAATAGGGAGTTGTTCGGACCCACAGATTCGAACCAGGTCAGCCAGAAATTCCGGTTTAAGCTCAGGTTGTGCGGCCCCGTAGACCGCCACCAACACCCAGTTAAACCCATCTATTTTGGACCTGACTCTAAATTTCACTGCAAAGTCACCCATAACAACACTCCGGACTTCAAGTGAATCACATCTCACACCCAGCAAGATACCCCCAGACCTCCCTCTTGGAGGAAGACAATGCCAATCGAATTCCACCCCTCCCGACAACGTGTTAAGAAACTGAGGCGCAACCCGGAGTAGGTAATAGTTATCCCTGACGTTTCAGTGCTTGCTTCTTTCCCTATGTCTCTTATTCCTAGATTTTGTCGCCATGTATGGTGGATTTGTCATTTACATTGACACACATAAATAAAAGGAATATTTATGTTACCAAAGTGTAAAACATGAATAAGTAAAGTGGGGAAGTCTATCGCTTACACAGAGAGAGAGGTGGGATGATGAAGCGAAGAAAGCACTAAGCTATGTACACTGACTGGCCCCGCTGACATGCATGTGCACGCAGGCTCCACATGCCGGGGAGGTCGGGGCCCGCTGATCGTGACAATATGCACGTTCGGCGACTGTTTATGTCATCATGTGTCCTGCCGGTGCACACACACATTATTATAAGCAGATTCAGCACATGATGTTTTTTTAAACATCACTGGGGCCG
Source organism: Aegilops speltoides (assembly GCA_021437245.1). Classification (NCBI taxonomy): domain Eukaryota; kingdom Viridiplantae; phylum Streptophyta; class Magnoliopsida; order Poales; family Poaceae; genus Aegilops; species Aegilops speltoides. Next base: position 19,598,556 of record CM038143.1, read on the forward strand.
AACTGCCAATCAAAACATTTCATTTGGACAAAATGGTAAAATCAGCAAGTTGGACTCACGCGCAAGGATTACAGAGGCAAAACCCCAAGACGCAAAAGCAAAAGGAAAACCAAAAGAGAGACGCAAGGATTTATTTATTTATTTATTTAGAAAAGGAGGATGACTCCTGGCCTCTGCATCTGAAAGATGCATGCGGCCATTTTATTTATTATTCACAAAGACCTTACAAAGAAATACATCAATAAGTCTAAAGCCACCATCTTCGCAACATCTGTCGCTATTCCTATCTAACTGATGAATGGGATGCCGAGAGTCCGGGCCAAATACCAACAGACCTCGCACCAATGCCTAACATCTAGAACCTGAGGCCCAACTAAGCAACCTGCTCTGGGGCACTCACCGGTTCGGCGCCCTCTCAGAGGCTGCCGTCGCCATCTTCCACCGACCATCTTCAGAGCATGTACCGACGCATCAATTGTCAGGCCTGCAGTCGACGCCACCACGACGTCAGACAACGCCACCTCCCTACGTGCGCCATCATCACACATCCGTTGCCGAGACCCTACCGCGCCACGCTGTCGAGACTCCACAACGCCGATGCAAACAAGAAACGCCGCCCCTCCAGTAAAACAGTAAAACCATCCACTGGTCCCTCGATACAATGCACACCTTCAAGAATGACGCCCCCAAGGAGGGACCGACACGAGAGCGCCGCCATCATCCGATCAATTGATCAAGGGGAAACCCCGGAGGTATCGGGAGGAACTGGGAGCTTCACCTCGATGATGCATTCAAGAAGGAAACGATGCAAGGGCGTCGCCATCACCGGCTCCGCCCACCGGCCGAAGACTAGGTTTTCACCCGGATCTGTCCCAAGTAATCCAGTCGACAACCTGTGCACCGTCTCGACCGCCTTCAAAGCCCCAGATCTAGCCGCCTAGATCCGGCGACCATCCGCAAGGGCACTCCCACCATGGGAGCCCTTGGCACACCGGCCACTGCCCGAGGGTGCCATCACTGGAGCCTGGGAGGAGGGCTGCCACCCTACCTCTCGAAACCGTTTGAGCCGTCGAGTGGGATCCCGCGCGCTCGTCACCGTCTCTGATCCGAACCAATCCAGAGACCATTGCCGGTGCAGATTCGCCTTGGACAGGGACAACAGCACACTATGCCGCCGCTGGCAGCCCGAGCTTCACTTGCTGCCATCTTCCAGGGCCGCCGCACCGGGATCCAGGCCGAACGCCGCCGCCGCCACCGGCCACGTTCGGCCACGGCCAGATCGACGAGCCGCCGGCCACCGCAACCATGGCCCCCGTGACCATGCAGACGCGCTAGCGGCATGCACAATCCGGACTCCCACGTCGCCTGCAGCTTCGCCGCCGCCGCCCGCCACCACGCCACTGCCTTGCGTCGGCGCCAGAGGCGAGTCGCCGCGACCCAGATCCGGGAGAGGCGCCCCGGCGCCGATGGGTGACCTGCCTCACCCGATCTGGACACAGGAGGAAAGTAGTCCTCCGCCGCCGCCGAGAGGCGCCCCGATGGCTTCCTCCAGCAGCGACGGAGGGGAGGACATAGGGGAGACAGCCCGGTGGCGCAGATGGGATCTCCGCCCGAGTCGCCCTAGCAGGGCGCGACGCGGGGGACGAGGGGGGACCATCAAGAGATGCAACGATTACAGAGGCAAAAACCCAAGACACAAAAGCAAGAGGAAAACCAAAAGAGAAACGGGAGGTTAGCGACAAGCGAACCGAAACCCTAGGAGCTGACGGTAGAGCATCAACCCCAAGCCACATGAGGAGTTCTGCGAGGTCCCTCTTGACACAAAAGCAAGGAACCACTAGGACCGAGAATGATGTGCGACCATGCACTTGCCAGTACAAGGAAATTCACCGACACGATCGGAAGGCCTCGGATAGCTGAGACGGTGATATGACACCGGTGTGCCGTCGGTGAGATGAGAGGACATAGCACAGCAGAGACCGGTGACTCAATTGCGCCGGCCCAGATCGAAGGGTGGGATGCAGCCATGGCCTTCTCGGAAAATTCAATACTCTAGCCAAGCACCAGCTAGGCGAGGATTATCACCGGCATGGTCGAAAGGCATCGGATACCTAAGACAGTGCAACGGCACCGGTGTGCGGTTGGCGAGGCCGAAGGACAAAGTTTAGCCCGAGACGCCGCGACACTGGTGTACCGCCACAAGGTCGAAAGATGAAAGGTGATTTCCTAGCACCTGTTCGTGACTGAGAGCAGCTGTTCAGCGCCATGTCGTCCGTGCATGCCGTTCAGACCAATATTATTACATCTGTCACTGTCAACCGAGTCCACCTCTCACGATCAGAGTCATTTGTATGATCATCTTTTGGCCGCCAGACAGACTTATTTAAGTGGTTGTTGCATTCTCATCATTATGGAACAGGGATCTGCCCCTCGGGGTCTCCAAGGAGGCAGATCTAGTCGATGATGGGAACACACTATAGCAGTACTTTCTGCATGAAAACTCGTCCCCAAATGGTCCATGGGTTGATGAGCAACAAAAGATTTAGAAAGCAGCTCGTGCCTTGCAAAGACTAAAAATATAGATGTAGGTTTAGGTTAGCCTCGTGCAAATGCAACTGGTGCAACGTTATTTTCTTGCAAAGACGGTTTGTTTCGTTGTGGAGCGAAGCAAAGCGAGCGAGACGATCGTCCTCTGCTTCCTTGCCGCTGGGCGAATGCAAACACAATGATGAGCACATTCAGCACATGTCCTAGCATAATAGCTGAGCTGCCGCTGGGCCCTCGCTTGTAGCGTTTGTGCGTGAATGAGACCAGCTGTTCAGTGTCAAGTCCTTCCATGCTGTTGAGACCACTGCTAAACCGAGGTGACTGCTCACCATCAAACTACTACTCCCTCTCTATCGTATTAAGTGTTTAAGCGTCGCTCAAACGATTGTATCTAAATGTAATTCAATACTCCCTCTGTCCCATAATATAAAAACGTTTTTGGCACTATACTAGTGTGAAAAACATTCTTATATTGTGGAACGGAGGGAGTACTAGATACGTCCTTTCGAGGCACACTTAATATGATATGGGATAGATAACTTGCTTGTTCGCCTTGTTGGCTGTGGGACAAGCCTCGTTAATAACTGATTGCCGTCATCATTTGGAGCAAGGCGATCTGCTCCTTGCGGTCTCACAGGAGGCACCTTCTCTGTGCATTCAGCTAACTTGATGATAAGCTTCCACTGTACGAGTACTATGCACAAAAACTACATCCACATACGTAGGACGACTTAGTCAGAAAGCAGAGTATTGTTTCCTCGTCGTCCCATGCAACAACTAAATTAAGACAAATGCGGGCTTAGGTTAGCCTCGTGCACATAGGACATGCACACCGTTATTTTTCGTGAATGCGCGGTATGCAGAACGCCTAAACTAGTGCTTTAACTTGATAATAAACAACTTATATAATTAGAGCCATCAGATCATTGTACATCCTCTGATTGGATGGCTGTGGATTATGTGAGTGAACAGGACGGTCAATCCACTAAGAAGGATAGAGGTGGAAATTTGAAGCGGTTTGCGATCGAAACATGTGATCGTCGTTCAATGTTACAGTGTCTTGAAGTGGATATGGATAGAGAAGGAGGCTTTATGTCTCCAACATGATGGTTGCATCCTTTTAAAAGCAAGACCAATTGCGGTTGTTTGCGAAGGTTGTGCATGCCCCGCCAAAGGTCGTCATTAATCTACTGAGGCATTTGAAGGAACATGTCAAATGGACCAAATAATATTTTATTCATAAAAGCAAAGATTTTGTGATCTTCTGGTCACTACATCTGCACGGGCTGGGCTGAGCAACCCCGTGCCTGTCTGCTCCTAACTCATTTGCATCCATCTTGTATACATGGCTTAATGAGTTCGTGTAATCCCATGTTGTAGCTCTCTCCTTCTATCAATGAAAAGATACGCAACCTTAACGTATTCGTGAAAAACATCTACACGGGCATCAGATGAAAAATATAACATACTCCCTCCTTTCCTGAATATATGTCTTTTTAGACATTTCAATGATAACTTCTAGGGCCTCTCATGAATCAAGCAAGAAAATAAAAATCAACTGAGCATCCGTCGTCATTGCCCGTTGCGTGGTGACGTCTCCCCTTGCGCCAGTATTCCTGGTCAAACCGCCCTTGATGCACCGCCGCACATGCTATCACTTCCTGTTTTGTTGGCTGCCGTCATCAAGTCGGTTTGCATATATATATATGCACGGACCGCACTATGTCTACAGGTTGCCGACCCTGCTCCTTGCACCCATGACAGCCAAAACGCCTATTCCGAGCCGAGTCAATCGACCGTGTTGAGTCCCTGCTTATTGATTCCTTATACGTCGTACTGATGCATGTCTAGAGAGACATGCGTCTCCGTGAGCTGATGAAAGTGCGGAAGACACCTCAACCCATTTTGCCTAGGTTGGCGGGATAAAACGGTGGTATACCCAAAAGCCACTAACGCTGAATATAGCATATGCATTTTCGTTTAGTATGCATCCGTACCAACGTACCGTTGTATCACAAAACCAAATGGCCCAAATTAATTTTATGTACCATAAAAGGACTCATGATTTTCATATGTGTTCAATGATTTGGTATTAGCACAAATCAGAGACATAATGTATTGGTATTAGCACAAATCATGGCGTCCTCCTGCTGCATCGAGTCCGTCGCGGATGAGACCGCCCTTCGGCATGACCTGCGGCACTTCCGTGTGTCGGCGTGGACTGCCAACCCGGGCCTCATCCCGACCACCCGTACACTGCCCATCCCGGAGCCGGCAGCTATCGACCCTGCGGGGCCGGCGGGGCAGGAGCTCCTGCACTACGACATCGGCATCCAGCTACGGACAGTTGCGCGCAGCCGCTCTGTCAGCTCCGACGATGATGCACAGGGCCAGGATCTCGGTGACGTCCTCCCGGACGCTGATGATGCCGATGCTGGCGGTGGTGCCGGGCAGCTCCGCCGCCGCCATCGTGCCCGCCGCCGCCGGCGGGGTGGTACCGGCCGTGCTGCGGGTGCTTCCGCTCCTGTGGATGCTGCTCTGGTCATGGAGTGTTCGCACCGCCGTTCCCGTTCCCCTGCCTCAGGCGTCGCGACGGCCACGAGATGTGTGCCTGTTGCGTCCCCTGTCCGTAACAATGGCCTGATCAGCGCCGCTCTGACCGTCGACGTGCCACCTTCGTCACATCCTACGTCGGTTCCTGCTGGGGTGGCCGACAGTGCTGATGCGGATGCCACTTTTGGGACGCCTACGACGCTGCTGAACCCCTCTGTGTAGGGGATCGCCGTTGCTGGCCTCTGCTCGCTCCACGGACTGGTCTCAGGGGACGGCAGCTTTGGTCAGCTCTGCGGAGCGCAGTGTGGGGGCCTGTCTTGATCCTTCTGTGGCTGTCAGCCTTGCAACGGGCAGGCCACCTCTGTCCACTTGTGCCACACCGCCGCTGGCGACGCGCGGCTGTTTGGACAAGGCTGCCTCTGCGGCTGCTGCTTTGTCGATCCCGTTAGCCCGTTGGTGGTCTCGGATACCTTGGTTGTCCTTACCAGTTGCTCTATCGAGCCGCAGGCGTCGGGCCCCGCGCTTGGGACAGCTGCCGCATGTGAGGCGCCCTCGGATCAAGGTTCCCTTTGCTTTGAGGATAATAATGATCAGATGATTAAGGATAGAGCCCCAATCATTGAAGTGTTGGAGGCTACGCAGGACCCCGCCTGCCCCGGAGGGCCCGCCACCCGTGGCGCGCCATGCATTGGCGAGGAGGCAGTAGATGCATGTGTTGGTGGGGCCCCAGCGGATGCCCAGTGCATGGGCCATGCGGCAGGCACGCCTATTGCCCACTGCATGAACGGGGTGGCATGCACATCCGGTCTGGTGGACGTAGGGGATCACCGCTTAGTCGATGTTCTGGTTACCTCTCTCCTCCCGGGTGAGGCACGTTTCGGATTGCCGGCTGATTTTCTGAAGGCATGCACCAGGACTCTTCCGACCCAACTACTCCAGACGCCCTCTAGGCCCCTTGCCCTGCCATTCGCTCCATGGCGCAGCTCCAGAATCGCTAAGTATAGCGGTTCGGACAACCCCGAGACGATCTCATGGGCGCAGAAGACGCTGATCTGTCAACTCGGGCTAGCTGACAAGCCGGAGCACGTCACTGATGATGCACTGGTCCGGTACAGGGCGCTCTTCGCCTCGGAGCTCGCCCCACATCGGCCAGCCAGCCTAAGGGAGTTGTTCGCTCGTGACTCTCCGAGGAGCGTGAACCCAGCTGTGCCTAGCACACAGGTGGAGGCGGCCTGCTAGCTGTCGTTGCCATCCTCCGTCTCTCGGTTGTAATTGTTTCCCCATGTCAAGTACCAACGAGAACTTGTTCGTCTGGAACGTGAGGGGCCTGAATTCCCCTGCGCGCCGGGACCTACTCCGAGATGTCGTGCATAGCGAGCACGCCTCTCTTATCTGTGTGGAGGAATCAAAGCTTGCTGTTGTAGACGACCGGTTGATTATGCAAATTTTTGGGCCGGGTTTTGACTATGTTGCCTTGCCGGCCGTTGGCACCCGTGGTGGCGTGATCATCGCTTGGCGCACGGCGACTTGGGTTGTCTCTGATGTGGCGATTGACACCTTTGCGTTACATGTCCATGTTCAGTGTCGGCAGAGCATTTCCTCGCAGTGGTGGTTGTCCGTTGTCTACGGCCCATTCTCCAATGATGAGAGAATGTTGTTCTTCCAAGAGCTTCGTGCCTTCCGTGTAGTTCACCCTGGTCCTTGGGCGTTGACGGGTGACTTCAACCTCACTTATCAGGCGGTGGACAAGAATAACAACAATCTTGATAGGCGCTGGATGGCCCGCTTTCGGCGCTTCCTTGACGACATGGAGCTTGCGGAGCTGAACTTGCATGGTCGGCGCTATACATGGAGCAATGAGTGGAGGCAGCCCACCCTTGTCCGCCTTGACCGTTGGTTTTACTCTTTGGATTGGGAGGAGCTCTTCCCCAATTGCTTATTGCGCGCCGGTTCAACTATATATGTCTTCTGATCACTGCCCAATCGTCCTCCATTCGAACCTCTTAGCACCCAGGTGCTACCGTTTCAAGTTTGAGGCCAGTTGGACAAGGTTTGATGGCTACTTGCCTACGGTGGCTGAAGCTTGGGCAACACCGACACCGCCTAGTTTGGACCCTGTGGTTAGGCTGGGCATACTGCTCGGGCGGACGGCGCAGCCGTTGCAATCATGGGCTCAGCGCCATGTTGGTAGCGTGCGGAGGCAGCTACTCCTCGCAAGGAGATTATGCGGCTGGACGTGGCTCAAGAGTTGAGGCAGCTCACTGATGCTGAGTTCGCGTTCCGAGCGGAGCTCAAGTTGAAGGTGCTCGGGCTTGCTTCCCTCGAGCGTACAATTGCACGACAGCGCTCGCGGGTGACTTGGTTGCGGGAAGGTGATGCCAACACACGCTACTTCCAATCATTCGCGCGGCACCGGCAGCGGAGCAACCACATCACCGCACTCTCTCGGGAAAGCGAGGTGGCCGTCGACCATGATGACAAGGAGAACATGCTCTTCAACTTCTACAACGGACTTCTCGGCTCCGATGTCCCTAGGGAACACGCCTTGGACCTTGGGTTTCTAGGCCTTCCTTCGGTCGATCTCGTGGAACTTGAGGCGCCGTTCTCGGAGGAAGAGGTGTGGGCTGCGGTAAGGGACATGCCCGCCGACAAGGCCCCTGGCCCAGATGGGTTCTCTGGGCGTTTCTTCCAATCTGCATGGGCCGTCATAAAGGGCGACATCATGGCCGCTTTCGGTCAGTTATTCACCCTTCGCCCGCACGGCATGAAGAAGCTCAACGAGGCTCTTATCGTTCTGTTACCTAAACACGACGGTGCGGTTGAGGTCAAGGATTTCAGGCCTGTTAGCCTTGAGCACAGCTTCAGCAAGTTGTTTTCAAAGGTTCTAGCGTTGCGCTTCGCTCTGCGGCTGCCGGATCTTGTGGTGGCAAATCAGTCTGCGTTCGTCCGTGGCCGGAGTATCCATGATAATTTCCGGATGGTGCAGCTCACCACTAGGGCACTGCATGTGCGTCGGATCCCTTCCATGCTCCTCAAGATCGACATATCGAAGGCATTTGATTCTGGCTCGTGGCCCTTCCTTCTGGATGTGCTTCGCCACGCTGGCTTCGGCCCGAGGTTTGTCGAATGGGTGTGCATCCTACTCTCGTCGGCAAGCTCCTCCATCCTTCTGAATGGAGTGCCTGGAAGGCCATTCCTCCATCACCAGGATCTCCGCCAGGGCAACCCGTTGTCGCCCATGTTGTTCCTCCTTGTGATGGAGGTGCTAAACGCCCTTTCTCGCTAGGGCTGAGGGCATGGGCATGTTTTTTAGTTAGGGAAGTAGGGTTTTACTAGGTTAATTAGCTGAAGTTAAATGAATGACCTAAATGGATGAAATTAGTAGTTAATTGAATTTTTAGGAAAATTTGTATATGCTTAAGTACTTAACTAAATATTATTTTTAGGACAAACTTGTATATGCTTAAGTAGTTAACTAAATATATTATAGGGTTGTATATATAGTTGCTTAAGTACTTATATAGTTGTTCTGCACCCAATGTATGCTTAAGTAGTTGTATAATTCCTAGTTTTCATCAATGGATGCTTAAGTTGTTGTAGATTCTTAAGTAGCTAGCTAGGGTTCATCTAATTAGTTAGTACTTGTAGATGCTTAAGTACTAGGGCGGTAGGGTTAGGGCAGTAGGACATAATTTGAATTGAGTTCTAGGGTTTATAATTTGAAATTTGTGTAGATTTTCTTGAAGTGTGAAACATTGAAGTGGTCATGATATATGAAAATTCCTCGATTGTGCCCAAGTGGCCTTTTATCGTTTCCAGGGAATTAAGCCGAGTGGCCTATGTTTTGCCAGAATGTTGAATCATTTCCATTCAGGCAAATTTCAGGTGCTCGATTAGTCCACTTTTTCGCAAAGGTCATGCTGAAATTTTTTGTGAATTTTGGGATGACTTGTGCTATAAACTAGGACATATTGAGTGCTCGGGATTTGCCGCACCGGGAAGGAATCAACGTTCCTGCAAAACATAGGCCTTTTTTATGTCATTATTCATTTTATTAGGTGTAGAATTAATTGACTAGATTTAGTCGTAGGAAACATGGCTAGCAATGATGAAGGACATGGTTCTGGCGATTGCGACGATATCTACCTGGTCAACGGTTGTTTTTGCTGGGCCCACCTGCCATATCCGAGACCGACATCGAGACCGGCGCCGAGATTGGCGTTGAGACCCAGACCAGCACCGAGACCGGCAAAGCCATAGAACTAAATCCGAAGAGGAAATGTCGACGCCCAAACCAGCTCCTCACTACTAGACTAGTGGTCATGAAGGTGGACAATGACAATTTTGAGCCAAAACTGCCTATGGAAGCGTGCTCCTGCTACAGCAATCAAATAGGCTGCATTGTACGGGCGTGCGCCACCATCAACGATGAGAAACTAAAGAATATACCAAATATGAAGCAGTCCCTCCTAACCCTGCTGCACCAGATATTCTTGTTCCCAGGCCTGGATGAAATCCAATATACTGAGCCAGATAAAGACCCGACAATGAAGAAGATAAAAAAACGCGCCATGACCATGTTTAGCGATGCGTTGGCCGCCTGGAAAGTAAGGGTGAAAAGCGCGGTCGACAAAAAGGAACCCTACTCCGAGACTGTAAAGGATAATCCGACAATCACGGAAGGGCAATTTCAAATATTCATGGCGGCTTGCGATGCCGAAGATGCCAAAGAAAAGTCGAAGTACATGAAGGGGCTTCAGCAGAGGAACATGGGGCGTCATCACCTTGGTAGCCGTGGTTACGCGGGGAAGAGGTCCATATGGGCCAAGGAGGACGCGAAACGCGAAAGTCTGGGCATCCAAGACCCCTTGGCGGAGTTCACCGTCCTGCAGGAGCATGACATCCTCAGGGCCCGGTACCGTTGGGACCCAGTCAAGAAGATTTTTGAGACGGGCCCGGTCACGAGGAGTTCATGAGACTGATAGTAATTTTACTTTTTGAACAATTCGACTACACATTTAGTCATATTTGTGAACGATCATTGTTCCTTTTGCAGAGAGAGTAGCACAGGATTGCGGCCGAAAGCGACTCGCCGTATGAGGCATTGACGAGGCCCAAGTGGGACACCCCAGTCAACCGAATGTTGAACATATTGAAACGACTCCAAATAAAGATGCAGCAAACTTTCCCCTTGCCGACTTCTTCGGGAGCAGCTCGACTAGCGTTGCACCAGCTCCTGCACCGGCTCCCGCACCTGCTCATAGCAGCCCGTCCTCCGTCTCGAACATGCTCGGGGGTGCTTCGTCTTCGGATGAGCTCGACGCCCTCACATTACTTGTCACACCGGCCCTCTTAAATAAATGTATAATCTCCCATTTCTGTTGCCTTTCGGATGTCTCACGTCGCAGACATGTCTTTGCAGCTGACGCCCCGTGCACCATATTGTACGACATCAACGCCTAGAAGGTGGACGTGGGGAAGGCGACAATAATGAAGCCGAAGGAACAATTGTTCCATAGCTGGCCGATCCCCCCTCATGTCTTCAAGGTTTCTGTGGCCAGTGTCAAACCGGGCCACGAGAATTTGGCTCCTCCGATACTAGGGGGAGATGACGACGAGACCCCGCGGCATCTTGGCGATTGCAAGACGTGGGTCCTATTGTGGCCAAAGAGTCTGCTTCGTCTGGAGGCGGCCGGGAGCACACCCACAACCATGCAGCCTCCGCAAGGTATGAACATCATCACCCCACCTACACAATTAGCGTCACCTGTCGTGCTGGGTGATAGAGGACGGGGTGAGGAAGAGGCTCCATTAGTCGCTGATGACGTTGCCATAGATGAGGATGAGGATGACGACGACACTCAACAGTACCTCAATACGGGCGCCATTGATGACGGAGGATTGATGGCTCAGCAGTATGAGTATTCAGGGTGTGAGCGTCTTGAGTCGGTGCCTGAATTCCCGCCTCCGTATCCTTAAGGTATTATAGACGATCTTCCACCAAAGAAGCATCGGAAGAGAGTGAGGAAAGGCAACAATAAAGCTGCTGCTATGATCCAACCGCCTCCGCAGCCTCGGGTTCAAGACTGTATACCTGTCCGCGGTGCGATGAAATACCATATCCCCGGTGAACCAATCCTACCTAAGGCATCGGTAGAGGCCATACACGACGATCTAAGGAGACTTCATGACGATGTGCTACGGAGAGAGAAAAGCCTAATCGTCTCGGAAAATCCAGGATAGACACTCTACGTGGTTAAGGTGTCGCGTCAAAGTTGTACGTCGACTCATTCCCCGCGGAGAAGTTCTTCCTTCGATTCGATTACATCTTTGACATGTTTCACTTGAAGAAGCTAGATTTTACGTTTGTCCGCCTTTATGCCTTGTACATGAACTACATTATCAGGATTGAGCAGATACCTTATATCTGTGTTGCTGACCCGTACTTCATGCATGAGAGTTTCTTGGTAGTCTAAGCAGAGCACCGTGAATACGCGAGGGACTACATCGTCGATCTCATGGTCGCCAATAAGGACAAGGAGACGATTCTCGTGCCTTATCATCCCCTGTAAGTCATCCGCTCGAATATCCTTCCTTCGATTTCAATCATTCATTTGCACAGTGGAGGCTAAATAATTTGAGGTGTACTTATTTTGCGCAGCCACGGGCACGCCGTCCTCAGCATCCTTTACCCCCGATACTCACATGCTCTTTACTTGGACTCGTCGAAAAACATGAACAAAATGTATTACACAAACATCAAGTCTGTTCTCGACAGTGTTATCTTTTTCTACGATGTACGGGGTGGAGAGATCAAGATCGAGAAGAAGAGGAACGACAGGCCCGCTGTCAGCCATAAGACCGACTTCTGCTGCATCCAGCAACCGAGTGATACTCTTAGTGATGGATTCTATGCCCTACACCACATGCTGGAGTACACATGGGATCAGCAGAACCTTCACATGTCACCAACATCTGGCGATGCCCATAGTCTGCAAGGGGCAAGGAATGTAGGAGATATTGAGGACCATCGGCTTCGAGCTGAGTTCTATCACATCCAGCGTGAACTTGCCAAAATCATCATGAAGGATGTCCTTGAAAAAACAGGGATGTTCTATGAGGAAGGGCAAATGTCACGGGAACACGTCCGAACACATGTAGCCACTCAGCGTCTCGACCTGAAGCCTTTCACTAAGCTCGGGGACTATCTCCCTGACTTGGATGGATGGCACGACCTGTTTGAGTGATTATTGATATATGACAATGTGTCCATTTAGTCCATACTTTCTTTATGATGAACTTTGAGTTATGCATGGCGAAACTTTATTTGTGATGTAATTAAACCGTCCTCCTCGACTAGCAAAGATCGCTCTAGTTAGGGCAGTTTGGGTATGATGAACTTTGTTATTTATGCTTATGATATGTTTCTTCAATTTTTGCCAAGTCTGTCTCTTTCCGTTGCTCAACTATATATGTTGCATACAATTGACTCTTGTGATGATGCAGGTGCATAGATCATCGATGGCGAATAAGTGTTATGCCAGGAGTATACGACGAGTGGCCGGAGTGTCAGGCCCAGGTGTACCGGTTTCCGGTTTCCGAGAGACAGCCAGTAGTTAGTTTAGGTTCACGCTAGTGCGAGAGAGGGATACGAACTCATGTACTGCATAGTTCCGCTCTCACTCATAGTGATAGCTCTTCTCGCGTATATCATTCTTTAGATGAATGATGTAGTAGTTGCAAGTAATCGAGACTTGTATCTCTATTTTCGAGTTGATGACGAGAGACCAGTTTGTGTTGGATGATGATTATGATGATGACATGATTTGGTGCTATGATTATATTTGTATGTGTATGATATGCTAAAGATTATTGTATAAAGCCTATTCAAATACAAAAAAATATGCAAAAAAAGCTAATAAATCTAACAGTAGCGAAGGGAGTAGAGTTAGCAGCAGCGCGCTCTTACCAGTAGCGCGCCCTAGATAAAAGCGCTACAGATAATAGCAGTAGCGCGTTGCACTAAAGCTCGCTGCTGCTAGCCATTTATAGCAGTAGCGTGGGTCAACACGCGCTACTGATACATGTTAGCTGTAGTGCCGTATCAGTAGCGCGGGGCCTCACGCTACTGATACACTTAATACGCGCGCTACTGCTAGGCTTTTCCCTAGTAGTGGTGGTGGGTGCGCCCGAGCGTGTCCGAGCATTCTCATATCTGCCCCACATATGGGCTGAATATGGGGGTGCCAGGAAGCCCGGACGTTTGGGTCAGTTATGCCGGGTCACATTTTTCTATCCTGGCAGTGACCGGGCCGTCCACCCTGGCATTTATGGCGGATATGGAGCATCGAATTGTAGTTACTCTTAGCGGTGCATGCGGCAACAGGCTGCCATTACTGTTTGGGCTTAGAACTTTGTTTGGCCAGTTTATTTCTGTTTTTTATTTCGCACATGAAAGTTTTTTTCTTTGTTTTGATTCCTTATCTTGTGATGGTGGAACCCGATCCTTTTTTGATCGAATGGGAAAAAGTGGGTAGCATTGGCATATATTTTAGTGTTTGTTTCCTTTCATATGTCTCATACATTCCTACACGTTATCGACACGTATTGTTTGGTTTTCTCATCATTCTCTTGCATGTTAATGTGAATTTGACATCTACATTGGCGTGCATGAACATGAAATAAAAATGTGTTTTACCAAAGTATAAACTAGGATAAATGAGATGAGAGACTCCGTAGCTGGGTGAAGATGCATAGTGGATCTATCTATACATGTATAAGAGAAAGGGAACAGTATCTAAATGCAAGCAAAGGAGTGATTCATCTATTTGCACTGAATGAGTCCGAACATGCATTAGTAGAAAACAGGGCTTTGGTTTGGGCCTGGCCAGCCCATTAATCCCGGTTCTTCACGAACCGGGACCCATGGGGGCATTAGACCCGGTTCATGAGCCCAGGGGGCCGGCCGGGGCCTCGTGGGGATTGGTCCCGGTTCATCTGGATCCATTTGTCCCGGTTCTAGGCACGAACCGGGACCAATGGGCCGTGCTCCTGACCCATAGCCATTGGTACCGGTTTGTGCCTTGAACCGGTGTAGAAGGGTTAATTTAGTCCCAGTTCATGACAGGAACCAGGACAAATAATTCGCCTATATATACCCATCGCCGCGGCAGAGTAGTCCACAGTGCTATATTTTTTCTGGCTGGCGAGGGGAGGGCATTTGGGTGCTCTAGCTCACCTCCTATGCACATGAGGTGTTCGATGAAATGCGGGAGCCACACTAGTTAAGCTTTCTTCTCTCCAAGCTCGTCCTCGGAGCTCCATTTTTCCCGAGATTTGTCTAGATTTAGCGGTCCGTCACTCCCCGTCCCCGTTTTCACCGCCGTTGATCGCCCGTGGTGAGCCTCTTGTTCTTATCTTCTTTCTGATTTTCTTACTTTATACAGATACTTGTCTGATTTTCTTACTTTAGATAGATACTTGTCTGATTTTCTTACTTTTGACACACATGATTATTTATAATGCACGCAGATGAGCCAGCAATGGATGTATGGTGACAGACACACCTCCGAGTACATTAAGGGCGTGCATAATTTTCTCGAAGTGGCTGAGGCAAACAAGCAGTATGGTTTTATGTGTTGTCCATGCCCTAAATGTGGGAATACGAAGTCTTACTCTGACCGGAAAATCCTTCACACCCACCTGCTTTACAAGGGTTTCATGCCACACTATAATGTTTTGCCGAGGCACGGAGAAATAGGGGTTATGATGGAAGACGTCAAAGAAGAAGAGGACGATGACAACTATGTGCCCCCTGAATACGGTGATGCTACAACGGGGGGAGCTGCTGAAGATCAAGAGGAACCAGACGATGTGCCCGATGCTGCTGCAACGGGGGAAGCTGCTGAAGATCAAGAGGGACCAGACGATGTGCCTGATGATGATGATCTCCACCGGGTCATTGTCGATGCAAGGACGCAATGCGAATGTGAAAAGGAGAAGCTGAAGTTCGATCGCATGTTAGAGGATCACAAAAAAGGGTTGTACCCTAATTGGAAGATGGCAACACAAAGCTGGGTACCGTACTGGAATTGCTGCAGTGGAAGGCAGAGAATGTTGTGCCTAACAAAGAATTTGAGAAGCTACTGAAAATAATGAAGAAGAAGCTTCCAAAGGATAACGAATTGCCCGACAGTACGTACGCAACAAAAAAGGTCGTATGCCCTCTAGGATTGGAGGTGCAGAAGATACATGCATGCCCTAATGACTGCATCCTCTACCGCAGTGTGTACGAGGATTTGAACGCATGCCCGGTATGCGGTGCATTATGGTATAAGATCTGACGAGATGACCCTGGTGATGTTGACGGCAAGCCCCGCAGGAAGAGAGTTCCTGCGAAGGTGATGTCGTATGCTCCTACAATAACACGGTTGAAACGACTGTTCAGAAACAAAGAGCATGCCAAGTTGATGCGATGGCACAGTGAGGGCCGTAATAAAGACGGGATGTTGAGAGCACCCGCTGACGGGTCGCAGTGGAGAAACATCGAGAGAGAGTATTGGGCTGTGTTTGCACGTGACCCAAGGAACGTATGGTTTGGTTTAAGCACGGATGGCATTAATCCTTTCAGGGAGCAGAGCAGCAATCACAGCACCTGGCCTGTGACTCTATGTATGTATAACCTTCCTCCTTGGATGTGCATGAAGCGGAAGTTCATTATGATGCCAGTTCTCATCCAAGGCCCTAAGCAACCCGGCAACGACATTGATGTGTACCTAAGGCCATTAGTTGAAGAACTTTTACAACTGTGGAATTGAAACGGTGTACGTGTGTGGGATGAGCACAGACAGGAGGAATTTAACCTGCACGCGTTGCTGTTTGTAACCATAAACGATCGACCCGCTATCAGTAACCTTTCAGGACAGACAAACAAGGGATACCACGCATGCACGCGCTGTTTAGCTGACACCGAAAGTATATATACCTGGACAAATGCATGGAAGAATGTGTACCTGGGCAATCGTCGATTTCTTCCGACCAACCATCAATGTCGAAAGAAAGGCAAGCATTTCAAAGGCGAGGCAGATCACCGGAAGAACCCCGCCATGCGTACCGGTGATCATGTACTTGCTAAGGTCAATGATTTACACATAATCTTTGGAAGGGGTCCCGGCGGACTTGCTGTTCCGAGTGACGCTGAGGGGGTTTCTACCGGAAAACGTCCGATTAGCCATTGTGAAGCTATGTGCATTCCTCAATGCAATTTCTCATAAGGTGATCGATCCAGAAATCATACCAAGGCTAAGGAGTGATGTGGTGCAATGTCTTGTCAGTTTCGAGCTGGTGTTCCTACCATCGTTCTTCAATATCATGACGCACGTCCTAATTCATCTAGTTGACGAGATTGTCATTCTGGGCCCCGTATTTCTACACAATATGTACCCCTTTGAGAGGTTCATCGGAGTCCTAAAAAATATGCCCAGAATCGCTTAGGCCGAAGGAAGCATCTCCATGGGCCATCAAACAGAGGATGTCATTGGGTTTTGTGTTGACTTCATTCCTGGCCTTAAGAAGATAGGTCTCCCTGAATCGCGGTATGAGAGGAGACTGACTGCAAAAGGCACGCTTGGAGGGGACTCAATACTACGCAGGGACGGATATTCTTGGTCTCAAGCACACTGCACAATTGTACAGAACTCTACCTTGGTGACTCCGTATGTCGATGAACACAAGAACAGTCTGCGCTCCAAACACCCGGAGCAGTGCGACGACTGGATTACATGTGAACACATCAGGACTTTCAGCAGTTGGTTGGAAACACGTCTCAGAGGTGACAACACTGTTTGTGATGAGCTGTACTCGTTGTCCAGGCGACCATCTTCGACTGTAATGACTTACAGAGGATACGAGATAAATGGGAATACATTTTACACGTCGCCAAAGAACAAAAGAGCTCCAACCAAAACAGCGGTGTCCGCTTTGATGTAGCAACCGAGAGGGGAAAGGACACATATTATGGTTACATAGTGGACATATGGGAACTTGACTACGGAGTAGATTTTAAGGTCCCTTTGTAAATGCAAATGGGTCAATCTGTCAGGAGGCGGGGTACAGGTAGACCCACAGTACGGAATGACAACAGGGGATCTGAACAATCTTGGGTACACTGACGAACCGTTCGTCCTAACCAATGATTTGGCATAGGTTATCTATGTGAAGGACATGTCTACCAAACCGAGAAAAAGAAAAGATAAGGAAGCGAATACATCATACGATGAGCAAAAGCACCACATAGTTCTTTCAGGAAAAAGGGACATCGTGGGAGTGGAGGGCAAGACAGACATGTCCAAAGATTATGAAAAGTTTCATAAAATTCCTCCCTTCAAAGTCAAGGCTGACCCAAGCATCCTGATAAATGATGAAGATTATCCATGGTTACGGCGCAATAAGGAAAGGACAGAAGCGAAGAAAAAGTGAAGACTTTCTCCACAACTATTATGATGATAGCATGCCAACTTTCAACCTTTTCGTAGTTCATTTGAAATGCCTGTTGTAACAGACAAGTTTCTGTATGAAATCCTGATACTCCGAAAGAGATTGTCCATTTTGCACATGAAGTGCATCCAGTTTTTGCCGTAACCCCCTCAACTTTCTTGCACATGCTATGTGGATGAAATGATGATACCATGCCAACTTACAACCTTTTCAGAGTTCATTTGAAATGCTTTGCAATTTCAGGGTCTTATAGCTCAAAATAATCAGTAAATGCATAAAAAAAATAAATGAAGTGAGAAAGGGTTGAAAATTGATGATGTAGCTTTGCATGGTGCATTTTGAACACACGAAAAGTCAGGAGTTCAAATAAGTTTAAAAATTGAAATCCGTTTGTAACAGACGAGTTTTCGTATGAAATCTTGACACCTCGAAAGAGATTGTCCGTTTTATACACGAAGTGCATCCAGTTTTTGCCGTAACCCTCTCAACTTTCTTGCACATGCTATGTGGATGAAATGATGATAGCATGCCAACTTTCAACCTTTTCAGAGTTCATTTGAACTGCTTTTCAATTTCAGGGCGCACTTCTATGTGGTGCGCCATTACTAAGTCAGATAGTAATGGCGCACCGTGGGCTATACTAATGGCGATCGCCTGTGCGCCATTATTATTCTGGTATACTAATGGCGATTTTGCAGTGCCATTAGTAAAAAATTCTAATGGCGTGGTGCTAGTGGCGCACATGTAGTGCGCCATTAGTAGGCAAAATAGGTGCGCCACTAGCTGGCCTTTTCCTAGTAGTGGGGTCTTATAGCTCAAAATAATCAGTAAGTGCATGAAAAATAACAAATGAAGTTAGAAAGGGTTGAAAGTTGATGATGTGTCTTTGAAGGCTGCATTTTGAACACACAAAAAGTCAAGAGTTCAAATAAGTTTAAAAAAATGAAATCCCTTTGTAACAGACGAGTTTCCGTATGAAATCCTCATACTTTGAAAGAGATTGTCCGTTTTGTACACGAAGTGCGTCCAGTTTTTGCCGTAACCCTCTCAACTTTCTTACACATGCTATGTGGGTGAAATGATGATACCATGCCAACTTTCAACCTTTTCAGAGTTCATTTTCTGTTCAAAATCATTAAGAGCAAAAAGAATTTTCATAAAGAACTTTTGTTTTACAAACTTTAATAGCAAAAAGAATTATCATAAAAGAAAATAAATAAGTAATTAAAATTTTGTTACAAACTTTAATAGCAAAAAGAATTATCATAAAAGAAAATAAATAAGTAATTCAAAACAAAAAAGAAAGAAAAAAACTAGATTTTTTTAATAAAAGTGCCACCTACAGGCCCACCACGGCCTGCATACGACTAGAAACCCACTACTAGGGCCAGGATGCAGGCCCGCAGTAGGCCCAATAGGCCCACAAGCACAGAGAGTGAATTTAGGCCCGTAAGCCTGCAGTAGAGAGGAGCTCGAAGTGGTTGATTCGGCA
Organism: Aegilops speltoides; assembly: GCA_021437245.1. Classification (NCBI taxonomy): domain Eukaryota; kingdom Viridiplantae; phylum Streptophyta; class Magnoliopsida; order Poales; family Poaceae; genus Aegilops; species Aegilops speltoides. The sequence goes on from CM038143.1 coordinate 19,617,643, forward strand.
GGGCTTATAAACCACTCTGAGCCCCTCTCGGCTAGCGAGGTGGGACTAAACATAGCATCGCACCGCGCCAGTTCCAGCACACGACCTTTGGTCCCGGTTGGTGCCACCAACCGGGGCTAATGGGTGGAATTGGTACCGGTTCTTAGCACCAACCGGGACCAATGCCCCTCTTTGGTCCCGGTTGGTGCCACGAACCGGGACGAAAGGTCTCTGTTTCCCGCCCTTTGGGCTACCGAAAAGAGGCCTTTGGTTCCGGTTGGTGGCACCAACCGGGACCAAAGAGGGGCATTTGTTCCGGTCCGTGACAAGAACAGGGACTAAAGCTTCATGTATATATAAGGCACACTTGTGAAAATTTTGGTTTGCAACTTGCAGTTCACCCCCGACGACGCGCGTGGAGAGGACATCGCCAGGCTGCCGGACGCCGTCGCCGCCGCCTTCGCCGGCCCCACGCCGACGCCGCCGCCGCTGCCCCGCCTCGAAGCCCACGCAGACGCCGTCCGCCACCCATGCCGTCGACGTCCACCGCCAACGCCGTCGCCGTGGCCCATGCCCTGCTCTGCGCGCCCTCCCGGATCCTCTGCATACCGACTCCGTCCGCCGCCCCCACCATCGTCGTTGTCGACGAAGTCGCCGCCCCGCCGTCACCCTCGCCGGCCGGCCCCGCTGTGAGCCACCGCCGCCCGGCTCTCTTTTTTTCTTTTTTTCGTATATGTATCTTTTCCATGTATATATACTAGTAAGTGTTTAATAAAATTAGTTAGATTAGTTGAATTAGATGTTTTTCCATGTATTTTATATTAGTTGAATTAGATGTTTTTTTGTCAATTTATGTATGTGTGTGTGTGTGTGTGTGTGTCTATATATATATGTGTGCATATTTAGAAAAAAAATTGTGTTGAACTAGTTAAATATAATAGAACTAGTTAAACAAGTTTATTTTTAGTAAGTGCTTAGTAGTTGAACTAGTTGATTTAATAAAACTACTTTATATTACTATAGAAGTAGTTTATTTTAGTAAGTACTAGTTTATTTTACTTATAGTAAGTGCTTAGTAGTCTAACTAGTTGATTTAATAAAACTACTTTATTTTACTATATATAGAAGTAGTTTATTTTTAGTAAGTACTACTTTATTTTATTTATAGTAAGTGCTTAGTAGTTGAACTAGTTGATTTAATAAAACTACTTTATTTTACTATATATAGAAGTAGTTTATTTTTAGCAAGAAAAATAATAGAACTAGATTTTTTTAGTTCAAGCAATTATTCCCGCATCGACGTCAACGATGCCTATACCACGTCCTCGTCGTCGACTCGGCGGAGGAGACCGGCTTGATCAGAGGGGCCATGTCCGGGACTGGGCTCCGTCGGGCTGGTATTGGGAGATGCTACCTTCCGGGGGGGCGTAGGTTGGTGAGGAGCCAGCCCGTCGTTGACCCGATCCTTGTTGGTGGCGGTCGCGTGGGCCAGTGACGGTGCCGAGGCTTCCGGACACCGCGGAGGTGGTACGTCACCGTGTCACCGAGGAGGACGAGCACGTCCGTCGCTACATGGTTGCGTTGGAGGGCAGGTTCGACAATACCTGACAGGTTCTTCAGGGATCTCACTGGAGCTATGATCTTGTGATGATTCCTTCTCTTTGGGTGTCCACCGCCCACGACGATACCCATCGGGTGCTACGGTTCTAGCTGTATTAGCGATGCTATATGTATGATAGTATTCGAGGAGTATTTGTGATAATATTCGACGATGTACGGACACAAGAGATGATGTAGTTTTGCTTATAATTGAATGCATGCTAATTTGAGTACTACTTTATTTTACAATTCGGTTTTGCTTATTGAGAATTCTCAAATTAATTGGAAAAGTACTCCTACTTTGCATGCTAAAATTGAAGAGCACTATATATGCAAGGCGTATGCATTTGATTACTTGATAGTTTATAGGGTTTTTGTATTTACAGAAATCTAGGAGCCCCCTCCATCATCCGCGCCGTCGTCCCGTCACCGACCCCCCCCCCCCGACCTCGAGGTGAGACCAGCCAAATCTCCATGTCAATATGAGTCCTCGGGTTGACTTTAAGTCTGTCGAGTCTCCACCATATATGAGAGGATGAAGAATCCCGACTGTTGTTGTGGGGTAGCTTCTCCTTCGTTCCCGTGTGCTAGACACAATTTGGTGTAATGCACTCGGGAACGAAAGGACGAGCTACCGTCACTGACGGTCGCAAATGTCAGAGAGGAATCAGTGAGGGAGAGTCTCCAACCATATATGTATGAGAGGACGAAGAATCCCGACTATTGTCGTGGGGGTAGCTTCTCCTTCATTCCCGTGTGCTAGACAATTTGGTGTAATGCACTCGGGAATGAAAGGAGGAGCTACCATCACCGACGGTCGATTATGTACACCACGTGCGCTGAGAGTTTTCAAGAAAAGGCTCGACTAACCGATAGTCAACCCGTGATGAATAATAATGATCTAATTTAGGTTTTTTAGTACATATATTTAATTTTACAAGTTTAATATTTGAATTATGAACATAGGAAATGTCGTACTCGGACGACGAAAACTGCTCGGGAGAGTGTGACTGGTGCCACAACAACCGAGGTATGTGCGACATGTTCCTTGAGCTGGACGAAGATCAGCTCTTCAGCTGGACGAGACCTTCGATGTTGAAATGGTACGCAATGACGACAAGAGTTTTTTTTAATTAAGCACGACTTCAACTATTTAAATGTGTACTTTTCATCTTTTCCAATTCAACTAGCTTATCCCATGCCATGCAAGACGCTATGTCTTGGAGAGGATGGGTTTTGAAGACCATGAAAGCATGGAAACAAAAAAAATTCACCTAAGGACCCATCATGGTGTGGATTTTGAAGTAAAGTTGTACAATTCTGATAGTGTAACCCATTTTGGTTGCAAAACTTGGGAAGCACTTTGCAAGATTTATGGTTTTGATGAGGGTATGCTTGTCACCATGGATCTTGGCGATCCTAAAATCGAGCAAGACAATATGGACATTTGGGTCCTTGTTGATACGCTTCCAATTATTCTCGTATGTGAGCTTCTCAAACATAGTTATTAAGTAATTTATATTGTTTATTTCAAAATAGTTGACAGCTTATTTCCATTGACAGCTTATTTTCATTCTTCGAAGAATGCGCGGAAGATGATAGACAAAACCCACTACACCGATGGCTTCGAATTAACTTATCAGGAGAAAAATCATCTGATTGCATTTTGTACTGATCTTGAGAATTACAATATCTACAATCGAACTCCTCAACATTATGGTCAATACGTGCCACTACTGCACGTGTTGAACTATGGTAACTACCATGGAGATACCCTTGTAAGATTTTTTACTATTACGACATCCGTGCATCTTTTGCAAACTTCTAAAACTAGTACATCATTGCTAACTACGAAGTTATTACTATGTTTTTCAACAGATAATCCCAAATGATTGTGTGCCTCATCAGATGTATTAGCATGGCCGCCTTGATATTTTGAACATACAACCAGGTCATCCTACGAATCTCAACTGTCCATACCGGATTTCTAAAAGAAGTGGAGACATGACAATCAAAGAATAGAAAAAATGTATGTACAGTTGTAAGGAGGTTCTTGGAAGCAAAATGAAGCGAAGTGCAAGAGTTGGAGACAGGATGATCTCCATTCTCCATAATGAAGAGTCAGGGTCTATATTGTTTTATGCTATTTTACCTTAAGGGTATTTAGGTCCTACCTGATACTCATGATCATATGCTAAGAACAATTAAGTAGGGTTGGTTCGATGACTACGAGGATGATGATCTTATGACTTGTTATTAATAACTTGCAGAAGTTGTATGATGATGCATGATTAGTAGGACTTGTTATTGTCTATGATGATGCATGATGCGAGCAAGAAGAGTTATTATATATCAGCGGGTGAAATGAACATAGCAGTAGCATTGGTAAACCAAGCATGGAGATATAAAAGAGGACACTTCTCTCTATTAGCTAGCTAATAACAACCTAAATTAACCCCCAAAACCCCTAAACTAGCCCCTTTCAAAAAAAACTCAGCTCTAGCCAACTGCTGACGCGTGGATGCCTTTTGGTCCCGGTTTAAGTCACCAACCGGGACCAAAGGCGCCCCCTGCCTGGGTTGGCCGCAGCAGCCACGTCGAGGCCCATCTGCCCCGATTCGTGTAAGAACCGGGACTAAAGGCCAAGGGCATTAGTACCGACCTTTTAGTCCCGGTTCTTAAACCGGGACAGAAGGCCCTTACGAACCGGGACAAATGGCCCTTTTTGTACTAGTGATGTTTGGTTGCATGCACGTGCAAAGCTCATTGAGTGGCATGCGAAAACTTTTTCCTTGACCAGATTCGAGGGTTGTTTTACTGATTCTCGTTTCATGGTACTGTGTGTTGATGTTGATTTGCATAATTAAGAATGTTTATATCTTCATCATGGTGATTGCATCCTTTTGAAACTCTGAGTAGCTATATCCTGCTTGAAAAGATTACATGTACCATTCCAAAGTTTATCATTTACCTTCTGAAGCACTTGGAGATAACACATTAAATGGACCATGTAGTATTTTATTTATGAAAAAAATTATTTCTTTGATCTTCTAGTTACTACATCTGGACATATTTGTAAAATTTTCAAGTTGGAATCTCAAATAGACCATATAGTATACACATCAAGTTAAACATATACATATTTGTAGATTGTTCATGATGGTTTGGAAAAATGGTTCTTCCATGTTCTTCATGCATTAAACTGGAATATAAGAAAATAAAAATAAAATGACTGTCTTCCTATTGCCCCATAGGATTTCACATGGTCAGCATGTTGGTTGTAGCACAAATCGCAACTAGTTCTTTGATAACATATGGTTAAAGCATACATACCACATATGAGTCGGTCAATATCAAATTTTGAGCATGCACAATTGATGAGCCAATACATTATATAATTTCAGACCATGTGATTTTTTATTGTCAAACCAGTTTGCCATGTGGGTAGATCTCTCCTACACTTAGTGGGATGTAGCTTCGACATCATACTGATGTGTCACCGGTGACAAGCTACATTTTACATCTCGCAATGCTATTTGATCTATACCGTGGATGACATTAAAACATAGAAGTCACTCATGTAGAAGGGTGTCTAAACAAAGGTTGGATGGCACAATGTGCGAATAAGCTGGTCCTGTGGCTTGCGTTGAGCATAGAGTTCTCAAAAATCCAAATAAAGTGCTTGTTTCTTTCCCTTTATCTCTTATTCCTATGTGTCATTGGCATATATCTTGTATTTACCATCTACATTCATGCATAAATGCAAATAAATATATGCTTCACTAAGGTGTATAGTATGATTAAGCAAGATGACCGAGTATATTTCTTGGTCAAATGGAGATGGAGGTAGTGGAAATATATAGGAGGAAGCGAAAGCACTAACTAGGTTAGGTGACTGGGGTTAGGAAAGTGTAAAATATGGAAAAAAGTGTGTGGATCATACATTTCCACCTCCTTTCTTATTCATACTAGATAACTCCCCCTGCATTGCAATGGGATATACACATTCAAGCACGTTAGCCCTTGATTTACATGCCCATTCTTATTGTGATTTTGTAAATAAATGCTTATAAAATGCTGACCATGATTTAGTTTCCTAAATAAAAGTTACTTATTTGGTAAGAAATCATTGGCTTACCAAAGAAAATATTATTTTATTTGGCAAGTCAATAAAAATGCAACGGTTAAGACGATTTTGAAGTAAAGCCCATGAAAGAACCAACATAAGGTTGGACGAAGTACTGTAAGAAAATGTTTTTTCTAAATAGTACTCCCTCCATCCCAAAAATTTTGTCTTAGATTTTTTTTAAATACGGATGTATCAAGTCAAGTTTTAGTATTAGATACATCTGTATCTAGTCTAATCTAAGACAAGAATTTGAGGACGGAGGCAGTAGTATATAAAGATTTAGTTGTACTTTGTAATAGAGAGTGAATAACTTAGGACATCTCCAACGCCGGCCCAAAAATTTCCTTCCACATTCATCTGCGGACACAGATGCAGGAGGCGGCCATCCAACGCTGCCCGCATAAATCTGACGTCCCTATTTTTCTAGTGTCCGCACATTCAAATAGCTGGATACATAGAGTATAAATGTTCAAATAGCTGCAATAGTAGTTTAAATTTTAAAAAGGTAAAATTTTACATTCCAACATTGTTGTCTCCTTTAACAACCCACAGATGCTCAATCAGATCATCCTTGAGCTGCTTGTGAGTCGGTTGACGCCAAATTTGTTGATGCATTTGAATAAACTCTTCAAATGTGGCTAGATTCTGGTCTGTAAGTTTGATAGGATCACCCATGTTCTCAAATTCAAGAGTTGTGCCGGCATCCTCACCCTCATCCTCGACGGACATGTTGTGTGCGTCACCTCCCACCTGGTCTCCTGATCACATTGTTTAAAAGTTCCACGAACAAATGCAAAACGGGTCTGTAGAACTCGAAATGCGCTCTCAACATCCTTTCTAGCCGCTTCTTGTCTTTGGGAAAAGTGAGAATTTTTCTGGCCAACTTGATTAGAGATGATGATGACAAAGTTAGCCCATGAAGGATACATACCGTCAACCAGATAATAGCTCATGTTGTACTCATATCCATTGACAATATAGTGGCAAGGAGAAGCTTTTCCTTCAGTCAGCCTCTCGAAGAATGGTGGGCGCTACAACACATTTATGTCATTGTGAGATCCAGGCATGCCAAAGAAAGCTTGCCAAATCCAAATATCATGTGATGTAACTGCTTCAAGAATAATGGTGGGCTTCTTAACATGACCCTGATACTGGCCGAGAAAAGCCTTCAGGCAGTTCTTCCATTTTCAATGCATGCAGTCAAGAGATTCAAGCAAACTTGGCCACCCTCTTACTTCTAAGATTGCCAAGAGCCTCTCGGTGCCTCCTATAGTCGGTTCTATCATGTGTTGTGGTCCAAACACTTCGACCATGATAGTTGCAAACCTAAACATGTCATCTCCACACGTGCTCTCAGACATCCGTAGATACACATCCCACAAATCAGCGACTCCGCCATATGCAAGCATTAGGAGTGCGGCCTTGCACTTTTGGTAACCAGAGAACTCAATCGTTTACACAGAGTCGTTCTTCAAGATTAAGTAGTTATCATAGGACCGTACGCCATGGTATATGATCAAAGACAGTCTTGCGCCTCCAAAAGGCCGGCGAAAATGGTCAATGGAGGGTGCATCAGGGGCAATGTTGTTGTCTATGAGTGTCAAATAGCCGCGCTCCCTACCGCGGTTGAGCACTCGAGGACCCTTGATTGATCCCTTGAAATTGAGAACATGCTCCTCCGCATACATCGCATCTTCAAGGACCACCTGCATCATCACTGTCTCATCCATGTAGTCCTCCTCGTCGGATGAGCCACTGGACGACTCAACATAGTGCTCATATATGCACTCCAAATCGGATTCCATAGCTTGAAAGAAGAAGGGAAAAGTTTTTTAGCTCCAACAATTGAACGAACAGTTGTTGGGCTAGGTGAGTATAGTAGTAGCGAATGGTACCTGATGGGGCGGTCGGATGAGAGGGGTTCAATGGTGACAAAGGAAGAGCGGGGTGGAGCCCGGCTAGAATGCTGGAAGTGACGCAGACATAGTGTTCCTGCGTAGGCGTGTCGTGCCGTCCGGTGTGGTTGAGCGGCGGCGAAGGCAAGAGAGAAAGAAGAAAGGAGAGAAAACGGGGAGGGTGGAGCCACAGGGTCCGAGAAGGGTTTTTTTTGCGAGAAAACTTCTGATCTATTGATCTTCAATCATGGCAGTACAACGAACACCAGCAATAACAAAAACTACATCCAGATCCGCAGACCACCTAGCGATGACTAAAATCACTAAAGCGAGCCGAAGGCGCGCCGCCGGCATTGTCCCTCCCTTGTTGGAGCCGGGAAAAACTTGTTGTAGTAGAGAGTCCGGAAGTCGTCGTGCTAAGGCCCCATAAGACCAACGCAACAGAACAACAACCACCGCTGATGAAGAGTAGCGTAGATCGGAATGATCCAACCTAAAAGCACATGAACGTAGACGAACTACGACCAGATTCGATCAAATCCACCAAGGACAGATCCGACAGAGACACACATCCACACGCCTACCGATGATGTTAGACACACCATTCAAACGGGGCCTAGCCGGGTAGAACCTTATTCCATCTTCAGGAAGCCGCCGTCGTCTCATCTTCGTGAGTAGGGCACAAACCCAAACAAAATGCAAATAAAAAACTGAAAATAGAACCCTCCCGCCGGCAAGGGCTGAGATCCACCGCGTCGCCATGGCCCTAAGGCCACCGGAGACGAGGAGGATTGACTGTGGCGCCTGCGGGAGGCAAGGGAACCCTAGACTTTTCTTGTGGAGGAGGCAGCCCGCTTATCGTATGCGGTCCGATAAGGGTCCGTGTTGGATAGAAAAACGCGTCCAAACCGTCCAGATGCATGCGGGCGGTTTGCGGGTCGGCGTCGACACCTATAGAACACGTACGTTTGGTTGCCTTCCACAAAGCTCACTTAGCGTCATGTGACTACTTGATGGCTCGTTTTCATAATAATAAACCTATTATAAAATCATTTCATTTTTTAATGTCAATGGATTCAGACCTCCCATCTAAATATTACATTTTGCAATAATATCAAAAGCAACAAGTTACACTCACATGAGACACAAGGATCATAGACCATCTCTAGCAGAGCTAGCTTTTAAGGTTTTGGTCGAAAAAATTGTTCATTACAGATCGTGTAAAAATGATCTGACCCTTCAATATTTTAAAGGGCACCAAAAACCCACACCCGAGACCTATGTATCTCAAGGCTCGAAGGCCAAACTGAGGGTGACCCGGATACCGGTCAAACCTCGTCAAGAAGGATGTGCTGCTGAACTTCCACCGCATACCTCACCAGAATCGGCCGCTCCCCAATGGAATCGGTTGCCGCGCGCTGAAATCGGCCACCACCGTTTCGTATTGGGGCCGCAGAAAGGCGCCACCTCGTAGATGTGACCGCCCACCGGAATCATCCGCCGCCAGTTCGGGTTGGGCCAGGAGAAGGCCCGGGCAAGGAGGCCGAGATGAGGCCCATCTCGTGGATGTGAACGGCCACCACGTGCAACCATGGGCAACATAGGGCGACCTTGACAGCTTCTGCACTGGGAGCCAGGGAACCGGAGGGAGTGGCGCGGGGGGAGGAGGGGGTGTGGAATAACAGTGAGGGCGTTCGGGGGACAGCGGGGAACAAGGAGGGGAGGCGGAGGAGGAGGGTGGGGGCAGCGTCCGGCCTGGGCGGGCTGCCGGCTGAGCGACCAGAGAATTGCTGAGAGGAATATTCGATTTTACGGTACAGTTTGCAGGGTCTGTTCTGCGGGAGGTAAAATCAACCCTTAAAACACGTTTTTTGCGACCCTTATCATGGTATTAAAGTCTTGCGAAATAAGGGGTTTTCTAGAGATGCTCTAAGAGGTAAAACCGAAAGAGAAAGGGATGTTTTACCTGACAAGTCTGTCGCCAATACTAAACAATTATCCAAAATCTTGTGGTGGTCCACAATTTATGGTTTCTACTGCGGGAAATGGGCTTGCGTTGAATCTCACCGAATAACCTACGTTTGGCAACGGTTGACTGTATAGGGTTCCATCGTCTTGCCATTCTAAGGCTTTTGGCTTGTGGTGTCAGCACTCTTCTAAGTTTGAAGGCACTCTGATTTTCCATCAACATATGATAATTCATGATAGAAGCCTCCGTACTGAACAAATTTGGTCCCACAAACGCCCGCGGACGCGCCGGGTCAGCGTCCGGGCGCGTCCGCTTTGACGCCCTATTTTTCCGTTCACGCAACCATGTTCCTCACTTTTTTCTTATATGTTCAGTCACATGCATGTGATTGGTGGAGAAGTAGAGGAAGAGAGAGAAAGAATAGAAATAATAAAGAAAGAAAAAGATGCCCTATAGGGGCCCAATTCTATGTGATGGATGCGGAACCACTGACCGGGCACGCCGTGGCATTCCTCATAATCATCCCATATATGAGATGAATATGAGGGCTGCTGGACAGCCTGGGCATTTAAGGAGGCATTGAGGGGTCTGGTTGGGTCAACTTTTTTGCTTCTCTCTTCTGTCTGATCGGTGGTTCCCGCGTCCGCGCAATCAATTTGAGAAGTCCGGCTGTAGATGCTCTAATTGTAGAGCCTAGGCCCCAAACCAGACCGGGAGCACTGTGGAGCCCCTCTTGACACCAAAAGCAAGAAACCACTAGGACGGAGAATGATGCACGACCAGGCCAGTACAAGGAATCTCCCCGGCTTGATCGGAAGGCCTTGGACCGCCGGGGCCGTGCGATGACAACGGTGTGCCTCCTGTGAGATGAGAGAACATACCGCAGTAGAAACCCCACGACACTATTACGCCACCACAGATCGAAGGGTGAGGCGCAGACATGGTCTCCCCGGAAAATTCCATACGAGGACCAAGCAATAGCAAGCAGACGATCATCACCGGCACGGTCGAAAGGCATTGAATAGCAAAGACCGTGCTAGGGCAATGGTGTGCCGTCAGCGAGGCCTAAGGACAAAGTGTAGCCCGAGAGCCCGGGACATCGGTGTACCGCCACATGGTCGAAAGGTGGACGGTAATGTCCTAGCAGCCCAGCCCCGTCGTAGCATTTGTTCATGACAGAGAGCAGTTGTTCAGTGTCAAGTCGTCCGTGCGTGCCGTTCAGACCAGTATTAACACATCTGTCACTGTCAACTGAGTCGATCGCTCACGACCAAAAGTCATTTGTGTGTTCATCTTTTCGCCGCCAGAAAGACTTATTTAAGTGGTTGTTGCATTGTCATCAGTCTGGAGCAGGGATCTGCCCCTCGCGGCGTCCAAGGAGGTAGATCTAGTCGATGACTGACACACACTATAGCAGTACTATTTGCATGAAAACTACTTCACTTATGGTCCATGGGTTGATGAGCAGCAAAAGATTTAGAAAGCAGCACGTGCGTTGCAAAGACTAAAAATAGAGATGTAGGTTTAGGTTGGCTTCGTGCACATGCAACATTATTTTCTTGCAAAGACTGACACATACACAATGATGAGCACATTCAGCACTTGCCCTAGACTCCTAGCATAGCGTAATTAGGTGCCGCTGGGCCCTCGCTTGTACCGTTCGTGCGTGAATGAGACCAGCTGTTAAGGTTTTTCTTTTTCTGAAAAAACGCCTCATATATTGATTGAAAACAAAGTTATTGTAATCGTTCATTACAGCTTTCACCGGCCAGAGTAGAACATTGTTAACAAGGACACCATCTGGTCTATTGTCAGAACTAAACTTCACAATCTGATGGGCCACCACATTGGGCATCCCATCAGTTGATCTTGAACAGTTTAAACTTACTTACATGCTTTGATATGCTCTTCGCTTCCTTCTTCAAATTAAACAGTGGTGATCTGTCAAAATTTTCGTTTGCAAGGGCCGTAGCCATGAACAACAGTCAGTTTCTAGTTGTTCCGTGCTGTTCAGACCACTGCTGAACCAAGGCGGTTGCTCATCGTCAGTGCACTAACCATGACACTTATTACGGAACAGAGGGAGTACTTTTTAACATGCTTGTTCATCTTGTTGTCCACCAGACAAGCCTAGTTAATAATTGATTGCCGTCATTGTTTGGAGCAAGGCGATCTGCCCCGTTGCAGTCTCGAAGGAGGCACCTTCTGAGTACATCCAACTAACTTAATGATAAGCTCGCACTATACTAGTACTATGCACGCAAACTACATCCGTATACATAGGATTTACTCAGAAAGCAAATCATTGTTTCCTCTGCATCCCATGCAACAACTGAAACTAAGACATATGCATGTGGGTTTAGGTAAGCCTCGTGCGCATGGGACATGCACACCGTTATTTTCTGTGAATGTGATGCCTAAACTTGTGCTTTTACTCGATACTGAACAATTTATATAATTAGAGCCATAAGATATCCTACATCCTTTGGACGATTGTGGATCATGCGAGTGGCACGGATGGATAATCCGCTAAGAAGGATAGATGTGGAAATATGAAGTGGTTTGCGATGAAAGCATGTGGTCGTTGTTCCATGTTACATTGTCTTGAAGTTGATTTGGATAGCGAAGGAAGCTTTATGTCTTCAACATGGTGGTTGCATCCTTTTAAAAGCAAGACCAATTGCGTCCTGTTTGCCAAGGTCGTGCACGCCCTACCAAAGTTCATCATTAATCTACTGAATCATTTGAAGTAACACGTTAAATGGACCGTATAATATTTTATTCAGAAAAGCAATGATTTTGTGGTCTTCTGGTCACTACATCTACACGGGCATACGATGAAAATATACACATTAGTAAATTATTCATGATTGTTGTTTGGCAAATGGTTCCTCCTCGTTCTTGGTGACTACTTTTGTTATAAATCACATAGATGATATTCAGATTAGATGACCATCCACACAATTACTTTAAATACAACTACACCCTCCTTTCCGGTTTATAGGGCTTATCTCAATTTTTTTGCTTTTCCTATTTAAAGGGCTCATCTCCATGTCCCATTGAGATCCTGAGGTGCATTAACCTTTGCATGCGATTATTAAAAAGGAACTCACCAATGCATGAAATGTTCCTACTCATCTAGTGGCCAAGCATGCATGCACTGCAATTAATCCACAACAATGCATTAGTTTAACTTGGATAGTTTTGTAAAGTACAAGATACATTTCTCCACTCATCATTTGCCTTGGTTGATGAGATTTCAGATTTGAGCCCCTTAAACCGGAAAGGAGGGAGTAATAAGAAAAGAGGTAATACTACTAGGAAAAAGACAGATTTGATGTTTTATGGTGCATCATACTGCAGAATTTAAGGTGTAGTATTAAGTTGATCAAGGGGTTAGTATGATTCAGCTCGGAGTTTCACTCGAGGACAACTTGGTAATTGCTAACTTCTAGTACCTCTGATCAATCAAGCAAGAAAATTAAAACCAATCGAGCATCTGTCGTCGTTGCCGCTACGTTGTCACATCTACCCACGCGCATGGCGCATCCCTGGTCAAACCGCCATTGATGCACCACCGCATTGTTGGCGCCGCCTCCTCGCAGCGCCGCTTCTTCAACCTCTCAACTCTCTTTTGTCTCACACAAGGACTCACACCGGTGAGAAGAACTCAACACACGCACACACTTCACCAAGGAGCAGCCCAAGAGCTTTGCCGAGAGCATCCTCTCCTTGGTGTACACGCGGTGCTACATTTTTCTACAGGCTCTCACAGCCTCATTTCCATTCAACTCAAAGTAGTATATATACACAAGCTTTAGGCTCCTGCCATGCACTTCACGCACCACTAGAGCCACTACTCCACTAGTTTCTCCATGATCCACATGACTCTGCATGCAGCTAACTAACTTGACTCAGCTCGGTTACTACCTCCACCAAGTGAACTCTATGCAGCTAACTAACCACACTACATGCATGCTGACTAAACTGATTCACCAATTCCCTCGGCTAGTACTAGTACAACCTGTTGGCCTCAGCAGTTGCACCGCAGCTTCACGCAGCACACACGCTCGCCTGAGCCCGCCACGGTCGGACTCGACGCGGCCACCGCGCGCACGTACACGCACCGCGTCTGACCCGTCCTGAGCTGTGGCTTATTGCCTAACACGCAGACCCCTGTTTTGTTGGGCCGTCGTCATTTGGTCGGACTGCATATCCACACACCGCACTACGTCTACAGGACGCCGGCACAATTCCTTGCGCCGGAGACAACCAAAACGGCAATTCCGAGACGAGTCTGTCGACCGTGTTGAGTCCCTGCTGATTGATTCCTTGTAAGTTGTACTAATGCATGTCTGGAGAGACATGCGTCTCCGTGAGATGGTGAAACTGCACAAACTGAAAAATACAAACTGTTACTTAAAAAGTTTATCAAATGGCTGGTGCTTCTTCGTCATACAATCAAGCCGCACAAAGTCTTATTTGGGGTTTGGGGGGGGGGGGTATCGAACTTACTTTTCCACCCATTTTTCCTTTATAGGTTGGCAGGATATAATGCCGATATACCCCAGATCCCCTAATGGTGAATATACTATATGAGTTTGGGTAGTGTTGCTACATATGGATCACTATATCACAAAAATAAATGGCTGAAATTGATTTGGTGCACCATAAAAGGGCTCATGATTTCACATGTTCAATGTTTTGCTGTTAGAACAAATCAGAAACATGATGTATGGTGAACATCCACAATCGGTGAGCCGATGCACGATGGAATTGGTGACCATGCAATTTTTTACTGTCACGTTAGAATAATCTGACTGATGCGAAACCATGGCAGGATCAGATTTTGTATAAGCATTGCTATTTAGCCTAAATCGCAGATGACAATAGAGCATGGAAGCTCCTCTAGCAGAAGACGGTCTAAACATCAGTTGGATGTCACAAAGAGCGGACAAGATGATGTGTAACCTCGAGTAGGAAATAGATATTGCTGACGATTCAGTGCTTGTTTCTTTCCCTATGTTTCTTATTCCTACATTTTGTTTCCATGTGTGGTGGATTTGTCATTTACATTGACACACATAAATAAAAGCAAATATTTGTGTTACCAAAGTGTAAAACATGGATAAGTAAAGTGGGAAAGTCCATCGCTTGCACATATAGACGTTGGGTGGTAGATATATATAAGAGGAAGGTGGTGTAGTGTATGAAGCAAAGAAAGCACTAAGCTATGTAATCTGAATGGGCCCCGCTAACGTGGATGTGCCTGCAGGCCCTGCAACCTCTCGTCATGGAGCGAAGCTAGCAAGACTGCGGGATGCAAGTGTTATGTCCATTCGGTCCAGAGCAATTATACTCGTGGACGCTGTCAACTGAGTCAATTTCTCACGACCACAGTAATTTGTACGTTCATCTTGATGGCCGCCAGACAGACTTGGTTAATTAAAATTGATTAGATCTGTTTCGAGCAGCGATTTGCCCCTTGCGGTCTCAAAAGATCCGGTTGATGGTGAGGTCTCACTGTACTGATGCACGCATGAAAACTACCATACACACCAAAATTGACTTTCAATGTTGCCTGGCGCTGGGTTCGTCCTCGGGCCGATGACATGTTAACTCTGTCTATAAAAGCGTGACTTATGCTCTTGGTTCATTCAGGGACATACATGTGATTAGACGGGTGACGTTCCTCTTCCTTGCATATAGTCCCGTTCTCGGTAGGTTTGCATGGGATAGGACGGGGAACTTCACTCCTCGTTGCTCGCGCCGGAGCTGCAGTGCTCAATGTGTTGCATTATGCTGATGTTGTCACTTAGATGCGTGCGTTTTGCTTAATGATATTCAGCTTGACTTGTAGTTCAACAGTGGTGCATCGGTCCAGTGGATCTTATGAAGTCGACACACCTTCTCTAAGTATTGTGTTGGAAGATCACAAGACAGAGAGGGGCCAACTCCCAAACGTGTTGGTTTGCATCTATTATTCATGTCCAAATGTGATGCTTCGGCCATTTAGGACATATCCGTCCCATATGTGGACAAGAGTCGGCGCAGGCGGGCGTTCTTGCACACCTCGCCTTGGTTCGAGAAGACGGAATGAGATTGCCATTTATTGCTTCCCATTCCTCTCCCCTCACCATGCAAACCACCATTCGTACCCCTCTCTCACGGAACCCTTGTTACCACCTTCGGCCAATGATGCTCCATCATCATAGTGGGATTTGCTTCATCACCATCTGCTCCATCTCTTCCTTCAACAGCACCCGAGCCAACTACATCAAACGTTGTAAGTACAACGAACTCGAAATCGCTTCTCCGCTTGTGCAGTTCCGATTTAGTGGCTAGGATTTTTTTAAAGAGGTTGCAACTTCAAGAATTTCAAAAATAAAGCCCCTCGATGTTATGCTACGGAATTGCGTTCAGGAAGTTGTTAGAGATATGTGTAGTATGGGTTTGATTTGACTTTAGCACCGACTATTTACTGGACGTGGCACTAGTGGGTCATCAACTTAATCAATGATTAAGGGGCTGGTTCGGAAAAGGCTAATTTTGATTAGGGGTGGACTAGTTTGATTTTGGGAGAAGAACAATTTGATTAAAACTATGTTGAGCAATGATCTTCACTAAGGTGAGGTGAATGTGTTGGGTTTATTGTTCATACGAGGATGGGTTATGCAGGTCTTAGACCTACACGTCGTTATGTTGATGCACATTGCAGTTTGATTTATATTGTAGGCGATGGTGTGTTGAGTCTAATCTTGTTCATTTCAGTGGTCTGCAGGCAAGTTGGACAACGACAATGATACTCCAGGCAACTATTCCAAGAGCAAGGTCGTGGTACACGTCAGCGCCTCCAAGAAGCCCTGGGGGAAGCCAGCGAATGTTGGATACTTCCATGAGGATGTGGGTACAACCAACTTTTACAAGGTGGTTTTAGCACCCGAGTTGGAGTTGCTTCTGATCCTCCAAGCCTTCCATGTGCACATGGGTGCCGTCCAACTTGAAATTGTTGTCGGGACGACCGCCAGCTCCAATTAGAAGGTCAAGCTACGGGAGGTCAATGGGATGCTTGCCATTGACCAAGGGTTTGCTGGCTACGTAGTAGCTACCAATTGAAGATCGGGGTACTTCGTCATCTTCAAGGGCTAGACTAAGGATAGTTTCAGACTCATCATGTGCAATCTTTTCAGGGTTGAGGTCGTGGCCTAGTGCCACCAACACAAACAAGCACTTGCCATGATCGAGGAGTAGTGATCCCTTTTTGTTAGTCTATCCATTCTAAACAACTATGCCTATAGTTGTATGCTTAGGCTTCTTTTTGTGTGCCACTATTATGACTATATGTACATGTTAATGTGGTTATGGGTATGTTTGCTAATGTGGTTATGCATATGCTTGTTATTGTAGTTCTATGTGTGCTTGTTCATAGTCATGCAGGGAACCAAACACCACCTTTGTCTATGAATGAACTAGCTATAAAACTCTGCAGCTCATCTCACTATATGGATTAAATGATCACGAGGCTGGATGGTCGCCCCCTTGCCGTCAAAAGGCAACACGATATGTGATACTTGCAGCCAATGAGTCCGTAGTAAAAACGTCTTGCATGTATAAATTAATTGGCTCACTTATCGAATGCATCATTTTTTCACCATGGTTGCAATGGGATGTTGCGATGTGACATGCCATAAATCAAAATCATACTTTCAGATAATTCATAAAACACGTTCCCCATATCTTGCTTAAAATTTTGCTTGCAACTGGCCTTTGCGACATGGGTGCCGCAGATCATCAAGTAACATAGAACCCCACTTACGTATCAAGTTGGACAAACAAAGACTTGGATCGCACACAGAGCGGACAATATAGTCCCGAGTCTCATATTTTTCTTTATCAAAGACACATAACAGTAAGATTTAACAATACTAAGGCCCCAATAAACTAGCGAATAGTCTCGTATTTTTCTTTATCTTTCGCATCAGGGCTAGATTCTATCAGATGCATTGCGATTGTTACTTTCCAAATGTCTCCTATTCCTACTCGTTGTAGGCATGTATTATTTTCTTTTCTGTTACTTCTCTCATATGTTCATGTGAATTTGGCATCAACATGTACAAGCACACATACAAAATAAGATGTGTGTTACCAGAGTGTAAAATATGGAGTGCGTTCTTGGGTGAGATGAGAGTCTATTGCTGAGCAAAGATGGGTAGTGGCTATGTATATGCATATATGAGAGGAAGCAAAAGCAGTATCTACATAAAACCAAAGGAGTGAATTGTGTATCTATTTGTACTGAGTAAGAACATGTTTGGTTGCATGCACGTGCAAGTGAAAGGCTCATTTGGTGTTGACGACGCATACACATTTCAGAGCATATATAAGGAGTGTGTGGAGATCTGACCACATGCTTTTCTCGTGGGGATCTGTGTATGGTCCGGCGTTAATTGACATTACGAGTGAAATACCTCCGTAGGTCTGTAGGTACCTGACTTGGC
This sequence comes from Aegilops speltoides, assembly GCA_021437245.1. Lineage (NCBI taxonomy): Eukaryota > Viridiplantae > Streptophyta > Magnoliopsida > Poales > Poaceae > Aegilops > Aegilops speltoides. The sequence goes on from CM038143.1 coordinate 19,635,712, forward strand.
AGACGAAGCTGGTCCACAAAAAGGTTGACACGGTCTGAGATATTCCAATTATTTACTGTGGCGGGTGGTTGGAGGTTGAGGGTGATGTGCTCAGTGCATTCCCGCGTGTTGTCCTTGTCTATGCCTCATACGTGCTTGTCAGAATCGCTATCACACTCAAGTTTAGTACATCGCTGCCGCCCTCAGCAGTTTGAATTAGCAGATTGATGCCCCTCCTGTGATGAAGAATGTGCACTGGTTCTGCACGTCTAAAAAAAGCAAAACATTTGTTGTCGAACTAAAAGTCGGCAGTCGCATGGTCAATGACATGTGCATGTTAAATCAACAAGTTGGTTACTTACTGATTGGTCGGGAACTTGTAGAAATGGATGCCAGGGAGCACAATGTTGTATTGGTGCGTGCTCTTATATAGAACTGGAAAAATAAATTAGGTTCACTATCGCAGTGGCACACAGCAGTATCAATGCTCATACTGCCAGAATCACGAAGGCCCACGCCCGGGGCAACGGTTGGATTCATAATGACATTTCGAGCATGTACTTGCCTTTGTGTCCAATTGTACTGTCAGCATGCTCGCCTCTAATACACACACACATATATATATATATATATATGCTGCAAAACCATGTCCTACACCCATATACTCTAACTAGCAGCGAACTCTGGTCCGGATCGCAAAGGCCCACGCGCCGTCGATTGTGTGGGATCAGATGCCGCTGCGTCCAGTGGTGCACTTCTCAGAGTGTGTGCATATATATCAGCAATTGTAGTGTTTTGACCATTCGATAACTTGAATGTGTACACACACATAAAACATGCTACTATGTACTCATTCCCAGTTCTTCCAAAACATTTGAAGAGTAAATTGATAACCAAGAATATCGAGTTCGGATGGTTAATGAATGTAGTTCTACCGGGCCTAATCCTCTATAGATTAAGGATCAACCATCATTTTTTGCTTGATGTGTGTCCAACAAAGACAGAATACCCCTTCAATTGTAGGCGACATACCCATCTATTGCAAGGTGTCTGTGGCGAGGTTGAATCAATCATTGAGGTTATTCTTTAGTATGCATCATGTAATTCTATGTGTGCTTATAGTGTTTGGGGTGTGTATGTTTATATGGTACTTCTTGTTTCTAAAGGTAAATATTCTAAAATATTCATACAAAATTGAGACCGTGTCGTACGTGCGTCTGTAAAATTTCATGCAATAATTTCTGTTTTTATGGATTGTGCAAATAAACATTCAATCACATAATGTGTTAGCCCCTTGTCTATTTATGATGGGTTTGTAGCCAGATATCCTTAATATGTCTTTTTATGCAGAATATAATCCATTCATGTAGCACCAAAAGGAGCTTGAACCCCCCTCCCCTTTTGCATCATTGCGATGCAAACAAGCATTTTCATTAATTATTAAGGCGAATACAGAGCAAAGGCAACAACAGCCAAACTGTGACAAGAGATGAAATTAACACTTACTACTAACATGACTTAGTCTGCAGCAACACCTTCACGAAGGCATAAACATTGTTGCATACCGGAAATGCCTTGGACATGGATTTTCCTGCTAGTTGCAGAGTCTAGCTAATGAAGACTAGCACAACAACATATAGACCACATCTTCAACAAGGTAATGACGCAAGTTCGTCGCTACTGAGTCTGGCCAAGAAAGGCCAGGAGAAGTTTTCACTCAGGACATGAAGTGGTGTTTCAATCAGCATCTTAATGACAAATATTTTGACAGACGCCACCACCAGTACTTCACGACAGGGCCAAATGGCACTAGAAAATTAGTGGGACGTCTTTCCACCTAAGACCACCACCAGAGCCGTTAGGTGGACACCGATGTCTTGGTGAAGAATAAGTCGCTACTAGTCTACACCAGCATGAGTCACTCTTTAGTATCCACCGTACTATCGGAGCAGCTCTCCCGATGCTAGTAGCCTGCATGGAACCAACATAGAACCTCGAACATGAACACACGATGGTCGGACCTCGCACGGGACGAAAATCCCTTTTGCACCGTCAGCCCACACAACTATCGTTGCTGCATGTGCAAATACGTTGACGCACCAAAAGATGGCTGCAGTTCCCCATGATCTCCTTCTCGCAATTGTCGAGGACCGCTACCCCCCACCTCAACGACATGTGAAGGTCACCGTCACTACTGTCATAATTAGTAGCGCAGCTGTCGTCGATGATATTGTGCACGTAATTTCCTCTGCAAAAGCCGACTACACCAACTTTGACTCTGCCGCACACCGGGACGCCAGCTTGGACATATCGACGCCCGGCATGAGGGCGTCATCGCTGGCTGAGTACGGCAGCTAGAACCTCCACGTCGACGTCGCTGTTGGAGCCGGTAAGTATCGCGTAAGCCAACGCCTCGCCGGCACATGGTCTGAGCTGTGTAGACTGGCCTTCAGTTATCTTGGCCCTCGTAGACATCTCACACGGGTAGGCAGGTGGCACTCGGCGCGGCATCTCACACGGAACATGGTCCGAGCTGTGTAGACTGGCCTTCAATAGAAGGAAGATAAAATAATGCGAGTGGTGTTACCCCAAAAGAAGAAATGCAAAAAATGAACATAAAAAAATGAAATCTAAGAAAAAATATATTTTTAGACCTGGTGTTATCTCAAAAAAATTAATGAATAAAAACAGAAGAGCGAAGAACATGACCATTCCTAAGGAAGAAATAGTTCTAGGTGTTCTGTTAACAAAAGAATTTAACAAAAAAAACAAAGGAAAAATTATTTCTATGGAAGAAGAGTTACAAGAGTGGTTTAATTAGAAGAGAAACAACAACAAAGTTAAAAAAAATACAATATGGGTAACATGAAGAATCATACATATTTATTGCCAAACTCTATTCTTATATCCAGGAACTAGAACAGGTTAAAACTTGCACTATTCGGCTAACATGAACAAGAGTAAACTAGTTGAATTTCAATGATTATTACTCAAGTCAATTAATGAAAAAACAGATTTCATTTGAATTCTTCAGTAAAAAATTAAGTAATGTCATGTAACTAAAATGTAGATATGTTGATGCATGCACTAATATAGTACAAAATTCAAAGACGAAAAGAAATCCACTAAGCATTAATAAACAAAGACATAATAACATATATCTTTTCCTAAAGTAGAAAGAATTAAGAATTATAATGTTACCCAAAAAGAAGAAAGAAAATGAAAAAAAAAAGTAAAAGCAAAGGATGACTAAATTTGCAACAAATTTCATTTTACTTGCATTATTCCACAATATGCAAGAGTAAGCATATAGTAGTGTAGCTTTTAATAATTATTTTTATATTTCAAGTAGATCAATAAAAAAATATATTATAAGGACATCACACAAATAAGTAGTGTCACACGGCTGCCACATCAAGTACTCCATCACATGCGCAAATGTATGAGAAATCCAATTGCCAAAACAATCGAGCAAGTTTCAATAAACGAAAAAATGATGACCAAAATTGGCACAAATTTCATAGAGTTTCTACTATTCTGAAATATGAAACGGCAAGCATATAATAGTATACCTTCAATAATAATTATGATTCAAGGTGATAAATTATAATAAATGATTTACATTTTAAGTTCCTAACAAAAAATTAAGTAGGGTCATGCAACATATAGGGGAAATCCAATTGTCAAAAGAAATGGACTAAGCATCAATGATCAAAGACATGATAAAATAAAGAGAAAAGTTCACATTTCAACCCTGAACTAACTACTCGGTTTGATTTGCAACCCTCGTCTTTAAAACTAGTCAAATTACACCCTCAACATACCACATAGCTCAAAAAAGAACCCTTGACTTGGTTTTGGGCTTGTCAACTGATTTTCACCAAGTCAAAGCTGACTGGGCTGCCACCTTAGCAGTGTAGGCACTCACACATAAGGCTGAAGCAAAAACACACATAAAGCAAAAAAACGTAAAGACTAGCATACTGGAAAACACAAATCAGTTGTACAACTAAAACAAAACAAAAGGAACAGGAAACCTTAATATCACCATCAGACTTGCTAGAAAAATGAAAGAGGAGCTTCTAAAAATGAAACGAAGAGGGAGAGCGGTCGAAGGTACAACAAACATCTACTAAAAAGTAAAAGGACTACTATTTGGGCTTACTAAGGCATAGCTCACTAGTTTTAAACTAATAGGGTGAAGCTCATCCCGTGTCGACTGAAACATGTTAGTCAACTACAGCCCAAACACAGAAAAGACAACTACATGAATAGACGGTATCAGATTCGACGGAAGGATAGAAAATTTTCAGGCGTATGACATATAGCAAAAACTGTTGTGAAATATATTCGATTTCACCTGCTAGTCAGTGCTAAGCTCATTTATTAAACAATGGGTCTGTCTAGGACACATCTAGATGTGACATAATTATGTCCCATCTAACCTGATGTTCAATATATTTGTGGTTTATTTTTATTTTTGCCTCGGATTTTTTTGTTCCTCGTTGTTGCGTTATTTGTGGAAGGTTAGATGTGACATACTTAGGAAACATCTAGATATGATTTAGACAAACTGTTAAACAATGGTCTTGCTAATACACAAAGATAAAAATATATCGTCACGAACCGAATCCACGAATTAAATAAGCACTCTTCCGCCATTAATTCCGCCCAAACGGCAGGGTAAAACACGGGCGGTGATGTATCATCATTCCTGGCGTTTTCTCCCCATCCTCACGCTAAACTGGGAACTTGAGAACAGGCATCTCTAGACTTTACATCGCTAGAAAGGATCTCGATGCCTGGGTTGGCAGGTATTGCTTTCCATCGTTTAGGGCTTGTAGTGCACTACTAAGTTTCGCGTCGTGGGCTGCACCGATGGTGTTTAATTCAGCGATGAGCTTCCAGACCAGTGTAGTCGTATACAGCATATGTATCTGGGTTGGGGCCCCTAAAATTTGCAGGCCCAGTGCGGCCACACAGGTGACGGATGCACATGGTCAGGGCCAGCACTGGCAACGACTCCACCTACGTGAAAAGCCGCATAAGCTGAACGCGAGGATAACTTGCCATCTGGATCCCAAACCCAGCGGAGGGAGTCAACACCATCCTGTAGATATTCACTCATGTGGAAGTCGGTTTGAATAACGCCTTCATGACGCAAAGAGCGTATAAGGTGCTCCCGAACCTTCCGTCGAGGGTAGACAATCCTGAAGGATGCATTTGTGTTCATTTCCCTATATCTCTTATTCCTACGTGTTGGTTGCATATAACCTGAACTTGCCATGCATCTACATTGACATACTAGTAGTAAAATCTCTATTGTGTTTTATGGAAGTGTAAAATATGGATAAGCAAGGTAACCAAGCAAAGTCTATTTCTTGCTCAACTGAACGCCGGGTAGTGGATATATAGGAGGAAGCGAAGTGACAGGGTTGTACGTGCACTACATAAGCGGTACTGGGGCCAGCTGACGTGTTTGTAGTTTGTACGTGCAAACTCGGCGACCGCTTGTCGTGGAAGGAAGCGAGATGACCTGGCTGCTGGGCATACCAGCACATGTCTAAGCTGCCATGGGCCCTGTTAGCATTTGTTCTAGATCGAGACCAGGTGTGCATGAAAGTGTTCGTTCCCTTCAGTTCAGACCAGTGTGACTCGTTGTCAGTGTTAAGTGTCAACTGAGTCGATTCCTCACCATCAAAGTAGTTTGTGTGTTCATCTCCTGGCTGCCGGACAGGCTTAGTTAATTAATCAATTGGTGTCATCGTCATCTCGAGCAGAATCTGCCCCTTGTGATCTCCAAGGAGGCTACTTCAGTGCAAATCTTGTCGATAGTGACCTCACATTATATTACTGTGTATGCATGAAAACTACATTCGCATATAGTCCATGGGTAGTGCAATTATCAAGGGATTTAGAACAAAGCATCATTTGCTCCACGTCACAGCACCTTTGCAACGACTAAAATACAAATTAGGTTGAGGGTTGCCTCGTGCATATGCAACCCGAGTAGGTAGTACAACATTATTTTACCTGAATCTGAGTACAGGGGCGGCTTAAGCTAATCGTAGCATTTTATGAAAACAGCTTATTGGTTGGTTCAGCTAGCTTAACCAGGCTATCCAGGGCCATCCAATCGGAGTGCATGCTTTGATCATACAGCTGTGGCTTCTGCAAGTGGTCTGAAATAGGAATTCTTTTTCCGTGTTCTTTTACTATGAATAGGTAAATGTGCCAACTACAAGATATTTGAACCAGTATGCCGTATTAGCATTTCATTGTAGCTCCATGTTACAGTATCATGAAGTTGATTTGCACTATAAAGAAAGCATTTATGTCTACATCCATATCATGGTGGTTTGATATTTTTAAAACCAAGATTTCTTGCATCTTGCTTTTGGTACGGTCACACACAGCTATTCAAAGCTCATCATTTATCTCCTAGAGCACATCGATGTAACGCACCAACTGGGCCATATAAAGTTTATTTTGAAAATAAAAAGATTGTCTTCACCTTTTTGGGCTGCATATTTTAGATGGAAGGTATACACATCAGATGAAACACACAACATTCATAAATTGTTCCTAATATCTAATGGTTCCTCTATGTTCCAAGCTGTTACTTACGTTACAAACCACTAGTTTGGAACTCACATTTAGATGACCTTCCACTCGATTACTGTAGTTTCATATAAGCAAAAAAAAGGATAATCATCTCTTAGCTCCATAACATTTAACATGTTAACCTCTTTTGGTTGTAGCACAAATCAGAGATGAGCAATATGATCATATATGTTTAGAATACACACTCTACATTGGAGTCGACCCGCAACTTTTGAACATGCGCAATCGGTGAGCCCGTGCAATATGGAAATTTGAGACCTTGCAAAAAATTGTCAAAACCAACCTTACGTTCGAGCAAGTAGCTACTCGGGTTCCTAATATTCAGGATTAGGCATCGACCTCACTCTGTCATACCGTCATTGACAAACCTAAATTTTGCACTTGGCCAAACTATTTGGCATGCATTGTGGTTACCGTTAAACATACAAGACACACATGAAGTTGTTCGAAATAACACATGGGTAGCACAAAGAGCAGACAAGATAATTGTGACTACCTCATCGGGGTTGGCACTATAAGGAATCACATACTTGCCCCCCCATGTCTCCTATTCTTGTGTGTTGTCGGCGTGTATTTGGGATTCTGGTCATTGCTCTCCCATGTTGATGTGGATTTGCCAGCTACATTGACACACATACAAAATAAAGATATTTGTACCAAAGTGTAAATATGGATAAATGAGTCCTTGGTGGCAAACGAACCACTTGTTCCTTGCTTTGATAAGAAAAAATTAAGCCTATTATAAAATCTAATAACATGTTTATTCAAATTCCCGTGGCCGTATTCCTTTACTCTAGATTTATTCGATACTATTGATGACATATACACATTTCATAGGATATACAATGAGAGCGTGTTAATACATATCACCGACTAAATATGTCTTGTGTAATCACTAGTACAGAAGGCACTACTGGAATCTGGCACTTTGCCATCTGCCATGGCAGATGGCAAAGGCATGGTAGACGGATGGCAAAGGCTTTGCCATCTGCCAGCAGATGGCAAACAGGTCGTCCGAAAACCTGCCGGTAAAGGCTTCTTTGCCATCTGCTGGCTGATGGCAAAGAGCCTGTGGCTTTGCCATCAGCTAGCAGATGGCAAAGCCTCTTAACAGGGTTAGCCACGTTAGAAGGCTAACGGCATACTTTGCCGTCTGCCAGCAGATGGCAAAGGCTGCCGGCTCTTTGCCGTCTGCCAACAGATGGCAAAGGCTGCATGCTTTGCCATCTGCCAGCACATGGCAAAGAGCTTTGCCATCTGCCGACAGATGGCAAAGAGCCCAAATAGGCCAGCCCAAATTTTACATGTAGATGACACGTGGCCTCTTTGCCATCTGCCAGCTAATGGCAAAGCTCTTTGCCATCTGCTGGCAGATGGCAAAGTGACTATATTGCCCCATTTAATTTTATTTTTTCTTATATCAATTCATTTTCACCTTCCAATGAAATCAGATAGCAATATCAGGGCATGAACAGATCTAAAGAACACAAACCACAAGCATAGACTCGGAGAAGACCAGGCACGACCACTGTGACGTCACTTCCCTTAATAATTATATCCTTACACTATACACATTTAACAACTCTAATTTGAACACCTGCTTGACATAAATAAATATATGTTTACACTATACACAAGTGAATCATGTTGTGTCATTTACATGACGGGTAAATTAAATGAACATGTCTTGATTAGGTACGACATACTTTGGACAAGGAAGAGACCTGTAGGTAAATAACACAATTAAACAAGGAAGAGACCTGCAGATAAATAACACAATTAAACAAACAAGTACTAAAATATAAGTGTTCCGCATTAAGCTTGCTAGCAAGGAAAATATCAGGAGATGGCTTGCTAGCTTTCACCTCTAGATCACCCCCATGGCAACTTGATACATCAGAGCAAGAAAACATTCCCCAATGGTTACAAACCTTCGGTGCAAAATGACATTCATGGGATCTGAAGACATCACTAAGAAATATCAGGTTCTATACGAGTCTGACTTATTAAAGAACAGAGAACAATGAAGAAAAGTGCAGTACATTAAATCAAGGCCAAATGATACATTGCATGCATCAGCGAGCAGAAAAATAAATGGTTTCTAATATTATATTTTTCCCTTCCAATAGAGAGACTCCTTCTATATGTTTAACTAGTGATTAATTCCGGTTACACCAAATAAACATAGTTCTAAATGATACCAACATTTTTTATGAAACAAAGGACAACCAAAATTAACTCTCCTCGGGTGGAAACTTCATGTCCTTTCAACTCTGAAATTCCACCAAATGTAAGCATACAATAATTTTATAGTGTATAATTATACAAAAGAAGAACATGTTACGTGTGTAGATAGCGCAAGGTGGCATATTATCATTGAGAGCATATATTAGCACATAGTATGATGAAAATTGGAACCGGATGTACTGTCAAGATGTCTTTCTCCTTATTCTCAGATATCATCATTTCCTCTACACTTGACATGATAGCTTGAGAAAAAAAGATGAGTATCCAGATATGTACATAGTTATGGCTAGATTCCTTGTTTTGTCCAAGAAAGATAAGTCATGAGCCCATCATCTTATTACAGCAAGGCACATCTCTATCAGTGGTGCAAGAGGTGTAAATTTTATATTTTCTTTTCAAGAAAAAACTCCTGCAATTTCCAAATGCATGGCCGCAGCCGCTGGCTGCAACGTCGACCCAATGGTGCTTGTCTGGGCGAAGTACAAGGCCGTTGGGCTCGTCGCCGGGGAGCTCTGCAACCCACATCAGTTTCTATGACTATAATTTCTACTATTGTACTCTTTGTAGTTTTTAATGCATAAATTAATCTAATGTTGGGAGATTTCCAAGGACTAACTAAGACAATCAGAATCGGAGAGGAGAGTTTCTCAACAGCAACAAAATGAATTAGAGGAGAGTCAACTAACCTTCCTTTCTTGCTTCGTCACCCCCTCATGGGTTATGAGCTATGACGACCATGAGGCCGGCCGTGCGTCCGAGCGCCTGTGGTCTGTACATCGACGACCTGCCCTTTTCTCATTTTCTGGTCACCGAAGAGTTCGATCGACCAGAAACATGGAAGGGTGAGAGTACTCATGTTCCTGCCCTGTGTGTGTTTTCTTTGCACGAAAGTTCCTGTTTCAGTCAGAGAGGTAGAACAATCAGAAAACGGGAAGGTCTTTCACTTCCTTACGGAATGAAATTTCTGTCTTGCAAGTTTACAAAGTCATCAAGTTAAGCACTTACGATAAAATTATCTGACTCAGAAAGCTGATATCACTCATACAAAAAACATGTTATACAATATTGAGTTTTGACATAGCTATCAAATCTGAACTGAACTTCACAGAATTCAAAAGTTGTATAGCTGACAATGGGCCGTAGATGATAATTTTTCTGAGAATATATATGCTAGTTAGGCAATCCTAAGAAGAGCTGGTAAATATCAAGAGGCATATGCATACAACCGTACTACCGTAAAAGGAAATAGGGAAGAACTCACCCGATCAGAGCCAAGAGAACAATGAGAACATCCAGCTTACATGCAACACCATCGGTGGTAAAACTGCTGCTGTGCCTAAACTAAAAAAAATATCAAAGAAATTAAACCATCATTACCAATGAGTGGATTTGTAAGAAAACCAACAACATGAAAATCCTTGATGTAGTAGTAATTAATAGGATATCGATATGAAGAAAATGATATTTGGTTGAAAGTAATCCAGATGTAGGCCAACTGCAAAAACACAACCATCTACAAATAGAAAACATGGGTTGGCATACAACAATCAGAAGCGGACCTTGCTCATCATCACTTGATACTAAAACTTTAAATATTGATGCAGAATTTACTGAACCCTGAAAACAAACTACAACAAACAACTGAAATCTAATACTCTACACATGCTGGAATCATGTTTTTTACTACAAAAAAATGAAGGCATAAACAAGCTAAGTATCTCAGTTGTAGCTACCAAACAGGGCCGTCTCCAGAAATTTGGGGGCCCGGGACGATAATCAAAATAGGGCCCTATTTTTTTAAACCATATAACTGAAGAACTAATGCAAGTAAAGTATACTCTCACTTAATTATTTAACTTCAAATATATCTTATTTGTTACAATATTTTAGGAAATATATCAAATACTAATGGTAAAATAGTAAAGATGGTACTAAAGGAATACACTTATAAACTGACCTCATTTTCTACTAAAAAGCAGCGTTCTTCTAGTATTTCTTGATATGAAATCCTCGATCAAATCTTCATAATTAATCTTCACATGAATAGGTGTTCAACAAACTTCAGTTTAGAAAAGCTCCTTTCGACAGATGCAATCGTCACATGAATGGTTAACAAAATTCTGTATGCAATAACATCATTAGGATAGATTCAGGAGCGCTTCTTCAAAAAATTCAGAATATCAAGCGGGCCCATAGATTTCTAAAGTGAGCCCTGCAGAAAAAGTAGCTCGCAACACAATTCAAGTCTATCAATATCTTTATGTTCTCCACTCTTAAGTGCATCTTCAAGATTAACACAAGCAGCCAATAAACTCTTGTCATCCAAGGATCGCAGCCTATCTGTAGTAAACAAGAAACCAAATATCTAGTTTTTGTTTATTCCTTCGCTTTGAAGCACCAGAATCATACATCCTTCCCGGATGCATGATTCCTTCTGTTTAATAAGACAAACATAATCTGAATCAATTCAAACTCTGAGAATTGTAGCTATAAGAAAATAAAAAAGGACTTCACCCAGATGTAAGATTTTGAATTTTTCGTTTAACAAAAAAGTAGCCTACTGCCTACTGCCTACACTAACGAAATAAAGTAGGGCTTGGACGCTTTCTCTACAAGAACCATGGCCTAACAAGAACTTACCCTAGCAAGGGAAGGGATGATGTGCGCTAGGGCTAGTTCATTCGTTGGCACCAACCTACAAGTTTCAGGTAAAAACAGCACAGGTAAAAGGCTATTTCAAACAGCACAGGTTGGGGCATGAGGTTCAGGCGTGACGCTGGGGCTCAGGAACTCACTCGTACAGCGACTTCGGGGTTGGCGATTCCATGGATGCTTCAGCAGCCGCAGCAACGTGAGCCAACAGCCGGGAGCCTCCTCCCTCCGCCATGGCCCTTTGCCGTGCCAGCGCAGCTCCGGTCGCCCAGCGGCGCCGCCCCGCCGCCTTGGGCCCCTTGGCGTCGCGCCCAGCCATGGCGAGCGAGCGAACAGCCGTGAGCATGGCGCCCGCCTCCGCCTCCTTGGGCCCCGCTGCCGCGTCGCTGCGCCTCCGGCCGGCGCTTCGCTAGGGTTGTTTGTCGTGAGTCGGGTGGAGAATGGATAAGATGTGTGTGTGCTAGCTGAGGATGTGTCATTTTTTAGGAAGTGGTGTGTCAATTGAATACGTATGGATGTGGGACCCTAGGGTTGCCATGTCATCAATCCATGACACAAACATTTCAACCAATGAGAACAAAAATAACCCCACAGTTTTTTTATCTAGAAAAAATAACCCATCTCTTTGCCATCTGCCAGCAGATGGCAAAGAATCTTTGCCGTCTGCTGGCAGATGGCAAAGAGGTGGGGCTCGTAAGCCGTTACCCACTTGACGGCAACAGGATTTGCCAACCTCTTTGCCATCTGCTGGCAGATGGCAAAGATTTTTTGCCATCCACTAGCAGATGGCAAAGAATTGGCTGATGGCAACCATGTTCTTTGCCGTCTGTCAGTTCTTTGCCATCTGTTTTTTATAAGCAGATGGCAAAGACGTTCTTTGCCATCAGCTGGCAGATGGCAAAGAGCTGGCTGATGGCAAATTCCCTGTTTCCAGTAGTGAGGGTGGTTATTCAAACGGTTCGGAACCCCAATTGTGTGCAATTTCCAGAGCTGTGTGGTCGAGTGGGTTGGCGATGGGGGGGGGGGTCCATGCTCACAAAAGACAAAAAGTATGCGATGATAAAACCGCCCACATGTTTTCCAACTGATAAATCATCTGTAATTAGTTGGACAATTCATTCGATTCAATTTTGTGCGCTCGATGACGTAATTATGACCCACATGAAAATCATTTGCAATGACCTAGTCATTGCAAACTTTACATGTCCTATGAAATGTGTGCGTTAACCATTTATACCACACACATAAATTGGAATAATCATTTGTATGGTAGATATGTATTGCACACGTGACATGACATATCTTCTTGTTTTCTGGTCATTATCTCTGTTTTTATGTAAATTTGCCATCTACATTGGCATACATACATGCAAAATAAAAAGTATGCTATCGAAGTGTAAAAAATGGATAAATATATGGATTCGATTTGCTTCCTCAGGTGAAGGGATAAGTAGGAGGGGGTGAAAACACTATCTACATTATTCAAGTAAAGGTTTCTAGATTTTACATTTGCAAAATTGGGTTGTAGCTCGCTGGTACAGACATGGTGACGTGTCCTTGACGGCTAGGGTTCAACTCTTATCATTAGTAAATTCTAGTTTCTCACTGTTGTTTCCACCTTAATAAACTCCATGGGGGAGGGGTTTGATTCAATTTTTTTTTTTGCAATATCCACGTGCATCACTTTTATTGTTCACACTGATTAATCTGGAAAACGTTTGCTTGCAAGAGGATCATTGGGTGGAATACTACTGTTTGTTACCTGGTTATGATATACCTGCTGGCATTTTACAGTTCGTTGTTTGAAGAGAGTGCTCTAGCCTGATGTACAATCCTGGCCCAATCAATCTCAGCAAGCCTAGGTAGTAGTTCTCCAGAGCAGTGGCCCAAGAAACAAACGAAGAAGTTCAGACTGCTTGCGTTCAACGGGAAAGGACGGCCAGTGACGGCAAAGCACTGTCGAGGCACGTAGGTCACTCAATTATACTATTTCTTTATACAAATGAGATGGTGGAGTTTGTTGTTTGCACAGGTGAAAGTGCTGTTATATATGGTAGAAAGCAGAAAGAGAAATCACCGTCCATATACAAATGTTGGTTGGTGTGCCATTTACTTGCAACTATTTTATTATCGATTTTGAATGGCATAGGACACGTTTGATTACCAACACAGGCTCATTGAGTGGGAGATGACTGCTTGTTTGCTGGTTTTGATGAGGAAATTTAAGAATGTTCATAGTATTGTACAAGTTGTTTATTGCAAATTTTAATGATTATAGTTTTATACCCTAAATCTGTGTTAGTGGTACTGACAATGCTTATATATACGATGGTGGATATGATTTTTTTTTTGAATATATATGACCAACTAAGATAGCTTGTTGACTATTCGAGGACCTAATGGTGTGCTCAGGCACACACAAATCATGCAAAAATATAAGAATGTTGCTTTTCTGTGTTTCCGAAATATTTGAGTAGATTACGCAAAAAAATCTAGACTTAGAAGAACTTATAATACCTTCTACAAAACATGCTGACAACGTATGCGCTAGTTATTCAAACACCATCCAAATAAGTCGTTTGATGGTAAATATGACATATCAGACCCACAAATCTGGTTTGACTTGGCATATGTGGGACCCAATGGCTAGTCCTACTTCTTTCCTGTGTCTTTCTCTCAGGTGACACCATCGATCGTGCGGTGGAGGTCTCTCACCGACAGTCCGTTTGTTCATGAAAAAGTCTAAATAAACTTGAACTTGTAAACAAAAGCTAAGTCGAACCCTAAATTCCTAATCCCCCACCAAACCCTTTGAACCGATCTATTTTGAACCTTGAGAGCCTTTTGCCAGTATTCGCTGACATGCCAAGTCAAATACTAGGATCGTTGACTGGCTGGCAGGACATTAGGACGAATCGGGCCAACCCGTTAGCGCAGTCGCCCGTGCAAAGTTGTAGGTTCACTTGCTTTATTCTTGTTTTTTCACTGCTTTTCTTTGTTTTGTTTCTTTGCTACACTTTGTTTTTTAACTGGTTTTCATTGGTTTTTTTTGTTGCACTCTTTGGTTTTCTTTACTTTCTTTCTTGGTTTTCTTAGTATTCATTTTTTTTGTTCTTTTTCTTTCTTTCCCGGTTTTAATTGGTTTTCTTTTTTTTTTTTGACATAGGCCCAGTTAATGACAATAAACATTTTTTGAAACTACAAGAAGCCGCATGTCTTCTATAACGAGTGACGAAAGCTAAATCTAATCATGAACTCCTAATCCTGAAATCAGCACACCCAACTCTCTTACCCGGTCTATTTCGAACCTTGACAGCATATAGCTGGTATTCCCAGACGTGGCAAGTCAAATCCTAGGATCGTTGACTCGTTGGTTTTTTTTTGAGCGGTAAAGCAAAGCTTTATTGATCATAAACCACAGTTTGTGGGATACAATTCAGGTTATGGGGTTGGACAAGCCAAGTGTGGCGCCCCTGATCAAGAGAGAGAGAAAATCTAGCAAGTTTGTGTGCTTCTACATTAACTAATCGACTTTCATAAATAAAAGAACAAGAAAAGTTTGCAGCTCTAGCTTGGATCTCCTCGATGATTGCCCCATCACGGCCTCTGCTCCCATTATTCAGATCTTGCACTGCTTGTTTAGCATCCAACGAAATCACCATGTTTTGGACTCCTAGGTCCTGAGCAAGTGCCAAAGCCTCCCTACATGCAATGATCTCTAGTGTAGCTGGATCCTGCATGCCATAAATGAGTAAAGAAGAGCTGCCCATGTACTGTCCTTGATCATCTCTGCATATCGCCGCTGCCGTTCCCCTGGATCGAGCAACAGCGGCATCTACATGTATTTTTGCAAAGCCCAGTGGTGGCGCCTTTGGTCTTGAGCTTCCCACCGTCCCTGTGCGCACCCTGGGTTGATTTGATGGAGGGCTCTTGATCATGTCCAGTTCAGAGATGAACCTCTCGACGAACAGGTGAGTAGCATGTGGGCTTTGGAATATCCCTTCATGAATCGCCTTCCTCCTAGCTGACCAAATCGCCCAGAGCATTACAGCCAACTTCACAAATTGCGCATGGGAGAGTATATTCATCATAGTGAATAGCCACTGTTTCGCCGATGGTTCGGTTGTGCCTGCTATTTTCTGCCCAATTTCCTCTTCTGTCAAGGCCCAAGTGCACCTTGACGTTGTGCATTCCATCAATGAATGTCGCCACGAATCCTGCACTCCACACATTCCACAAACACTCGATTGCGCCATATTGCGATGGGCCCGTACATCATTCGTCGACAATGATTGTTTTGCAAGTCGCCATAGGAACATCCGGACCTTCCCGGGTACCGGAGTGTGCCATAGTTGCTTCCACTCTCCGCTCTCTCTGCTCGACGTAGATGAACCTGTGCTTTCTTCCAGCCATTAGGACGACTCAAGCTGGCCCATTAGCACAGTCGCTCGCGTTGCTCATGCGTAGTTCTGGTTCGCTCGCTCTACTCTAGTTATTCTTTGTTTTTTCACCTGTTTTTTTTTCGGTATTCTAACTTCGTTACGATTTGTTTTGTCACTGGTTTTCTTTGGTTTTTTCTTCATTATACTCTTCGTTTTCTCTTCTTTCTTTTGTTGGTTTTCTTCATGTTTGTTTTTATTTTTTTGAAGGTATTAATCAATTTTCTTTTTTGAAACATGTCCACTTAAAAACAATAAGCATTTTTTAAACTACACGAAGCCACATGTCTTCCATAACGAACATAAAAAAAAATTAATTCTGGGAAACCAATGAGCTTGCGAGCAAACTTGGGACCTAGAACTCAAGGCACACGCAGCTAGCCACTCGGCATGATTGCTAGCAATGATAGATACCGCGCCGTATCTAAGAATACACATGACGTTCATATATGAAAAAAATAAAAATCAAAACATTTCTTGAAATAATGTGAATTTTTGTAAATGTGAAATACTTTTTCAACACAAATAATGTACAAAATACAAAAAACATTTATTGAAAAATGTGACACAACTTTTGAAATTCCTAAACATTTTTTGAAACATGTAAAGATTTTTTGACAAATGTGAACAATTGTAGAAATAGCAAATAGTTTTTAAAAATGCAAATAAAAATTGAAAATTCTAATATTTTGGAAATCATGAAACATTTTCTAATTTGTGACCGAAAATACAAAACTTGAAATTTCTTTAACTTTTGAACACTTTTGAAATGTGCGTACATTTTGAAATGTTCCTGACGTTTATTGAATTTATGGACAAAATTGAAAAGATGAACATTTTAAAAAAATTGAAAAAAATTATAAACACATACATTTTTTGCAGTTTACGATTTTTTTTCCAAAAAGCAAGGAATTTTGAAACAACAAGAACCTTTTTTTAATTCATGACCACAATTGGCAAACACAGCAGTACTTTTTTTGAAATTTTGAACAAAATTTTATAAACAAGAACTTGGCCCCCTCCATCAGCCGCAGACAACAATCTTAGGTTCGACCTACCACGTCGACAATCCGTGTTGGGAAACGCCCTCAAGGTTTAAAATAGACTGGATCAGAGAGTTCGGTGTGCTGATTCCAAGGATTAGAAGTTCAAGGTTTGATTTAGTTTCCGTATGCAAGTTCAAGATTTGTTTTGGACTTTTTCCGTTTGTGCAGCACGCCTTTACACGTGGAATGCTGGAGCAGTGTTGTCTTTGCTCTGGACAATCACACTGGACTGCCAGGACAAGAGGAGCAAACGGAGCACAAGTACTTCATCCACATGCTCGACTGACTGAACAAGAATTTTTGGTAAACTGAGTTTCGTAAGAGCAGGCATGCAATCGTCATCCTCCCTTGTATCCCCTTCGACCTTGACTGAGCTGATCCGCATGAACAAAAACCACCAATCACCCTGTTCTGAATTTTGGAGGCTGGTAACAGCTCATGGACGCTCTGTCAATTGGCACCGGCCCATACAGATCCCGGAAGAGTTGTCCGCTGAATGGTGCTCATTGCGGACAGGTGACACGGGAGATGCCCATCGTGGAAACGGGCTGCGCGAATAGGCTTATCACCACAGGAATGCGTGCCAATGGTGATTCGAAGCGCTCAAGGTGTTCTTGTCAACTATTGAAGATTTATTAGTGCATCCACATGGCAGTTTACCTCCCATAGAATCGAGCCTGAGTACTGAACGATCCTTGCACAATGAATTCTCTAATAACCGGGAAGCACTGTCCTCCATCTATCCTCCTTGGTCCCGAGGTCTCATATTCCCTCGCCTCTCTCTTTCTCTCTCTCTCTCTGTGTGTGTGCGCACGCGCGCGCGGGGCAAATGTGCGTCGACTTACATTAGTCCAGCTTGCTTCTACTTGACCCAACACTGAGCAGTATATATAGATGGCTTTGTACTATTCATGGCTGGTTGCAATTCACCATGAGTGGTTTCGGTAAGAAAGTAACATGTGCATCCATCATCACTGTACAATCTTTTTAACTTCATATTCATGGCTGGGTTGCACTCTACAGAGGAAAAAACAATCTGATCTCGTTAACTGGGCAAAAGATTCTCTCTACTTATTTTCACTCATATACCACCGATGATGTAAACAACTGACAAATTAAGTGACTAGGCTGATCATGATGAGAGTAATTTAACGTACTACTTAATTTCATTCCTAAACCACCGACGATATACAACTTGTGAACATGCCAGTCATGAGTTGATGGGAGCATTGGTGGTGTATGGACCAAGGCCATGTCTGCAAACTACTACTCCCTCCGTTTCATAATGTAAGACGTTTTTAGAAACTACACTAATGTGAAAAAACGTCTTACATTATGGGAGACGGAGGGAGTACATCCCATCATATCCGGTCTATTATCTCTGACAAGATCCGATTGGCCTTTCTTCTTGTTCATTAGTTGCCTTTCATCAGATCGATTGAAGGCAGTCGCCAATCTCAGATTCTTCCTTCTCATGATTTTCGTTGAACTGTGCATGATTTTTCTCCTTGGGAATGGCCCAGCCTGGTGGCCCCACCACAACAAACTCGTAGAGACATGGCCGAACACTCCTGGTTCCCTCAAGAAGCTGGCTACCGCTGGCTCATAGAGAAATTCCGAACAGGTCCTAAAGTTACGTGTTGCAACCTTAGGTTACAAACCAAACACCCCCTAGTTGGATCTTGCTTGGCAAGGACGTGAGCACTCTTCAGAAGTTCGGATTGCTTGGCCTAGATACTGAACAAGGACGATAATATAGATGAATATTTCATTTTGTTTGGAAACGATACAAAATGTTTTGAAAATCCTAAAGTGTTTTGAGATTAAATATACCGTACAGATTTTCTCTTACAAAGAATTTTTTTGTCGATCTGCCATTCTTTACATCTAGATGGAGGATATACACATAGGATGAACCATACCAAAATAAATAAATCATTCGTATAATTGGTAATCTAATAGTCCCTCCCTCGACCCGACCCCTCTCCCTCCAGAGGCGCTCCCGCGAGCGCCGTCGGGAGGCAACCCTCGCGTCCCCCCCTCCGGCCCTCCACCCCGTCTCCTCCTACCTCGCCGCCGCACGGGGCGCCGCCGGCCAAAGGCCGCGTGGCCGAGGCGCCGGCGGGGAAGTTCTCTTCCTGCGCGCGGATGGATGGCATCGCGGGCCGCCTCCCTCCTGTCCGCGGCATTGGGTCCCGGCCGGCTCTTACTCCGGTGCTCCGCCCCGCGCCCTTGTGTCCCGCCGGCGACTCCTCCTCCCCCTCCCCACGTGCGGCCCATGGGATCTGGTGGGCACGGTCGTGCTGGCGGCGGATCTGGGCATCCCGGCCCAGATCCGGTGGATGCGCGGGCCATCATTGGCGGAGGTGGCCGGCGACCCCGTGGAGGTGGTGGTGTAGCGGCCGGTGTCGGCGCTGCTCCAGTGCGGGGTGGCGGGGCGTCGGATGGTGCTGACCAGGGCGTGGTGGCACAGGTGATGTGGTGGTGGCAGGTTGACTGCGGCGGCGGCCAGATTGTTCTGGCGTCGGCTCGTCTGTAGGCTGCCTGTATCGGCCGTCAACTCCTCTCCTCGGCGTATGTCCGCTTCTCTCGCCGGAGAGCTGGCCTTCTCCCGGCTGCGGTCAATCGACTGTCTCGCACCCGGTGCCATAGGACGGAGCTGGTCTCGCGCCCGGCAGCAGGGCCGGCCCGTCTCGCGCCCGGCTCTAGGACTGCGCTCGTCTCACGCCCGGCAGCAGGACCGGCCCGTCTCGTGCCCGGCGGCAGGACTGCGCTCGTCTCGCGCCCGGTGTAGCAGGATGGCTCGATGGAGGCTTGGTGGCCGGCCTATTTGGTCTCGGCGCTGGGACCGGCCAGGGGTGCGAAAGGCGGATCCTTTCCACTGGTTTCTGCGGTTGGGCTAGCGGAGGGGCTTGGGGGACTTGGTGTCAATGTCTTGGTCTCCGGGGCGGCGGCCATGGTGGTGATGGCGAGCGCTCATGGGCAGAGCTCGTGCCTTGGTGTTGCCCGGCTGCCATGGCCGTGTGGGCGGCGTGGTAGCCGGTGTGTGGCGTTCGGTGGCGGTGAGTATTGGCCGGCGTGAAAACCTACTCTATCTTCGGACGGACTGGCGACGGCGAAGATCGCTTTCTTCTTGATGGCGTCGTCGCGGCTATCATTGCTCGTCGTGTTGCTCTATGGGAAACTCTGATCTTTGGATCGGGTGGTGGCGGCGGTTCGGTGTCGTATCTTTTTTGAAGGCGCCACCTTGGAGCCCATGGTTCGTCATATGCGGCTTCACTTCTTCGTGGTGTTCACGGCTGAATCCCCCGGCGGCTCTTGTAGTGCTAGGGAGTGTGTTGCTGTGCTCAGCGCCTATGTATCCTGCCTTGGGTGTGTGTGTGCGTTTGTGGTGGGTGAGTGCGGTTGTATCGGGCACTGTTTGTCTATGCTTTATATATAAAGCGGGACGAAAGCCTTTTTCGGTAATAGTCCCTCCCTCTCCGGGCAACTACTTCACTTTCAAGAATTGTTATCATCTTCAGATTATACGGGTCATACACATTATAAGTTTTCATTTATGCAAATAAAAATTTGTAATAGTCTTCTTGCTCCATATGATATTGTATGTTCATACTATTGGCTTTGGTTGTAGCAAGAAATGAGAGCCAACATGGTAAAAGCGGTCTGTCCGAACTGAAGTTGTAGCAAATTATCGACATACGAAATATGTGGGCGAATGGACCATAGAATCGTACGACATTGAATCGCCATCTAGATAGGATTCGGTCCAAACAATGCCTCTGGGTGGCACAAAGTGGCAGACAAGATGGTCGTGATGCTCGGGATCGTGGTACACACAGTAAGTCATGTTGTGGCTGTTTCTTTCCGTGTCTCCTGTTCTTACACATTGTCGACATATACGGTTTTAGTTTTGTAGTCATTCTCTCCTTGCTTATGAGGACTGGAATAAACATTTATAATACAAATATACTTAAAATGAAGAGTTGTGTGGCCGGAGTATAGTATGGACAAATGAGATGGTGGAGTTTGTTGGGTTTTTTTTTTGAAACGGAGGCAAAAGATTTGCCACATCTCATTAATTAAGAAGAGTTTCGAATTACATGACCGACCGCCCGTAGACGGCCCGAAACCGATAAGCCTACTCTCGCGGCATAAAAGAACTCAGCCGTTTGGCCCCTACCAACCCCCAAAGTCTGACCTTCGCCTTGATTCTAGACGTGATTACATTTGGCATGGAGGACACCATCCTAAATACTCTCGCATTCCGCTCGTTCCAAATCTCCCATGAAACCAACATGACGAGAGATGCGAGGCCCTTTCTCACATTGCCATTGACGCCTACCATGTGGTGCCACCAATCGTTGACACACTAGGGCAGAACCGGGCATTCGCACCGGTTCGTAAGGCCCTATAGTGCCGGTTACATAACCGGCACTAATAAGTGGTCACTAAAGCCCCCCCCCCCTTTAGCACCGGTTTAGCACGAACCGGTGCTAAAGGGTGACCACGTGGCACTAGCCAGCGACGGCGGCCTGGAGGCCTTTAGTACCGGTTGGTAACACCAACCGGTACTATAAGGTTTGGTGGGTTTTTAGTTTTATAATTTCTTTTTCATTTAATTTTGTGTTTTCATTTTAATTCTTTTCCGTTTGCTGGTATTTTACGATAGTACACATTGTACACGTTATGCATCATATATACATCATGCATGCTTTAATTGTTTATCAACGCCGCTGCTATGTTCATTGCACCCGCAGATATAACATGCTCATGTATGCTTTTGCATCATTACATCATCATATATATATAATAACAAGTCCTACTAATCATGCATCATCATACAACTTCTACTCGTTATTAATAATAAGTCATACGATCATCATCCTCATATATAGTCATCGAACCCAACCCTACATAATTGTTCTTAGCACATGATCATCGATGTCGGTAGGACCTAAACACCCTTAAGGTAAAATAGCATAAAACAATATAGACCCTGACTCTCCGTTATGAAGAATGGCGATCATCCTGTCTCCAATTCTTGCCTTTACGCTGCTTATTGCTTCCAAGAAGCTCCTTACGACTGTCCATACATTTTCTCCATTCTTTGATTGTTATGTCTCCACTTCTTTTAGAAACCGGTATGGACAGTTGAGATTAGTAGGGCGACCTGGTAGTATGTTCAAAACATGAAGGCTACCAGCGTATACATCAGATGAGGCACACAATCATTCGGGATTATCTGTTGAAAAACATAGTAATAACCGTAGTTAGCAATGATGTACTACTTTTAGAAGTGTGCAAAAGATGCACGGATGTTGTAATAGTAAAAATAATCTTACCAGGGTATCTCCATGGTAGTTACCGTAGTTCAACACGTGCACTAGTAGCGCGTATTGACCATAATGTTGAGGAGTTTGATTGTAGATATTGTAATTCTCAAGATCTCTACAAAATCCGACCAGATGTCGTTCTCTGGTAAGTTAATTCGCAGCCTTGATGTAGTAATGCGTTCTGTCTACCATCTTCCGCACATTCTTTGAAGCATGAAAATAAGCTGTCAATGGAGATAAGTTGTCAACATTATATTTTGAAATAAACAATAGAAATTACTTAATAATTATGTTTAGCTCACATGAGGGAAGAACTGGAGGTGTATCCACAAAGGCCCAAATCGTAGGTGTCTCTTGCTCGATTGTAGGATCACCAAGATCCATGGTGACAACCATACCCTCATCAAGACCATACATCTTGCAAAATGCATCCCAATTTTGCAACAAAATGGGTTACACTGAGCATTGTACAGCTTTACTTGAAAATCCACATCATGTTAGGTACTTAGGATAATTTTTTGGTTTCAAAATTTTCATGGTCTTCAATACCATCCTCTCCAAGACATAGCGTCTTGCAAAGCATGGGATAAGCTAGTCAAATTGAAAAGATGAAAAACACGTTAAAACAGTTGAAGTGGTGCAATTACGAAAAAAACTATTGTAAATGCGTTGCGTGCCGTATGAACATCGCAAGTCTCCTCGAGCTTAATGCTGAGCGTCGATCTTCCTCCAGCTCAATGAATCATCGGACATACCTCGATCGTCGTGGCACCGATCGCACTCCCGGGCGGTTATAAATGTCCGATGAGTCGACATTTCGACCTACGTTCATAATTTAGTTTTATTAGTCAACTATCTAGTTCAACTATCTAGTTCAACTATTAAGCACTTACTATAAATAAATAAGTAGTACTTACTAAAACAAACTACTTCTATATATAGTAAAATAAATTAGTTTATTAAATCAACTAGCTAGTTCAACTATAAATAAACTACTTATTCTTTTTTCCTTTTCTAAATACTATGAACAAAAAATCAATAAAATTCTATGAACAAAATTAATTACACAATCTAAATATCACCCAAAAAACTATTAACAATAGTATCACCAAACATGCATATTCAATAATAATATAAGCCAAAAAATCTATTAACAGAAAAAAATCTATTAACAGAAAAAATCTATTAACAGAAAAATCTATTAATTCAACTAGTTCAACTTAGCATTTACTAAAAATAAACTAGTAATTATATTAATTAATTCAACTAGTAGTTCAACTAAGCATTTACTAAAAAAACTAGTTCTACATATTAATTCAACTAGTTCAACTAAGCATTTACTAAAAATAAACATTAACATATT